>VICQ01000031.1:0-321766 GCA_025528855.1 Trametes punicea
TCAGGTCTATGTCCGCGCGGAGCACATCCGCTCGACGCGCCCCTCCAAGAAGCTTTCCGAAAAGTACCTCGGGCCATACACCATCATCGCTAAGGTCGGAACTCACTCATTCACCCTCCGACTTCCGGACTCCATGCGCGCGGTCCACCCGGTCTTCCATGTCTCCCAGCTGGAGCCCGCAACTCCGAACTCCATCCCCGGACGTACGCAACCTCCGCCACCTCCGGTCATAGTGGATGGAGAACCGGAGTATGAAATCTCGGAGATCTTGGACTCCAAGATAGACCGGCGGCGGCGCACCTGTAAACTCCTCTACCTAGTCCGATGGGCTGGCTATGAAGGTACCGATGAAGAAACCTCCTGGATACTAGCTACGGAGCTCGGGCATGCGCAGGAGTTGGTCTCGGACTTCCACCGGAGTTACCCGGACAAGCCCGGACCTCTGGATTCGCTGCCTTCAGACTTGTAGCACGCAGCAAGGCAAGAAAAAAGTTCATTACTATCTACAACTATCTACTCCGAAGTCCGATACCGGACTTCGGACTACAACTCCGCCCCTTCTTCCTCCGCTCCCTCCGAACTCCCCACCTCCGACCCTCCGCGTCCTCGGACCCTCCTCGTACTCCCCGTCCTCCTCCTCGCCCACGCCCTGGAGGTACTCCTCCAGGGCCCGCCCGCGCTCCTCCGCATCCTGCACCATCGGGGTGACAAGCTGGAGCTTGTCCCCCAGCACCCCCATGGCCTGAGTGACGGCATCTAGCCGCCGCTCGTGACGGGCCATGGTGGCCCGGAGTTGTTGCACCTCCGTAAGGAGGCGCAACAGGAGGCCGTCCGAAGACAGCCCCCTCTCCGGGTTGGTGGCCCAAGGGCCACCTCCGATGTCCGAACTCCGGACACCGGACCCCGACGCGACCGGAGCTAGTTGCTCCGGCGCCCTTCCCTTCCCCTTCGCCCCGCGGTTTTCTTCTTCGGCGGAGACCGCGGTCGGGGGTCTCCTCCGCCTCCGGTTCCTCGTCATCCGCGACGCGGGGCGCCGTCTGCCTTCTTGGTCTTCCGGTCATGCCGGGCCTGGAGGGCCTCCGGCAAGCCCGCGCGCCCACGCAGGACTTCCGCTCCTGCTGGCAGGAGCGGCACGACGAGGTGCGCGCCCCCGCGTTGAACACGCAGGGGACGCCCCGGGTCTTGCAGACCCGGCAAGGCTCACTGGAAAAAAAAATTCAGTAGCCCCAATCCGGACTCCGAACTCCGGACCGGACTTACCTGGGGGTCACCTCGGACCCGCTCGCCACCTCACCCTCCGTCCGCTTCCGCTTCCTCCCGGCCGACTCGCGCGCCGCCGGCTCCGCCTGCCCCGCCCCTCCTCCCCCCCCCGCCCGCCCCTCCTCCTCGCCCCCCCCCCCCCCGCCGCCGCTTCCTCCGCCCTCGCCGCCGCGGCCCTCCTCGCCTCTCCTGCGCGCGCGTTCCTCCGCCTCGCGCGCTGCGGCCTCCTCCGCCTCTCGCCGCGCGCGCTCCTCGGCCTCGCGCTGGGCCTTCTTCTCCGCTTCGCCCGGAGTTGGGCCTCCAGCTCCGACTCGGTCGGGCTGGTCGCGCGGTCGTCGTTGCTGGCGGGCATGGTCGGACGGTGCTGGGGTGTTGGTCGTGGTTGGAGTTCAAGAGGTGAAGTCCGACCCTGACACCAGCTGGAGTTTTTAACTCCGACCTCCGATGGAATCACCGATCGGATCTAGAGGACCTCAAGGGTTCGGTCCTAAAAGGGGAGGCACTGTTACGACCGTGCGTACAAGTGCCATCTCCGGGCCTACTCCGAACTCCGGCCCTCAACTCCGCGCAACTCCGGCCATGGACCTCGGCCCTTTGTTCCTCCCGACAGCACGCCATATGCTCTTCGGCCTTTCCTTGTTACCGTCCCTCCCATTAGTTTCAGGTATTCTTGTAACGCTAGGTCACTCGGGGCTGATCGACCTTGACCCCGGACATCGGTAACTCCGGTGCTCCGATCTCCGGATATCGGACTTGCCCCACGTCCATCCGGAGTTCGATCAGCTCCGGACCCCTGCCCCTTTCCTGCTCCTGCCCTTGTAGTATTTAAGCCCGCCTGGAATGTCCGCATTCCTTAGTTCGGGTATCTCGTTACTAGCTCGCGAACTTTCTCGTTACCTCCTGTTGCCTTCTCGTTAACCACCTCCTTACTACCTCGCTAGTGTTAAGAGCCAGGCCGAAGGGCAGGTGGTCGGGGTAGGCCGGAGTTCGGGTTCGGAGTTCGGACTTCGGGCCTGGGCAGGGAGGACTTTGGCGAAGCTATTGGCAACGCCCGGGCTACTCGCCGGGTGTCCTCTACTTGCGGGAAGGGATCGCACAACCGGGTGACCGGAGTTCGGACTTCGGAGTAGTCGGGGAACGTGTGTATTGGAATGGACAAGGATAAGGGCTTAGCGGCGAGCTAGCGAGGTAGTAAGGAGGTGGTTAACGAGGAGGCAACGGGAGGTAACGAGAAAGTTGGCAAGCTAGTAACGAGATAGTAACGAGATAGTAACGAGATATCCGAACTAAGGAATGCGGACATTCCAGGCGGGCTTAAATACTACAAGGGCAGGAGCAGGAAAGGGGCAAGGGTCCGGAGCTGATCGAACTCCGGACGGACGTGGGGCAAGTCCGATATCCGGAGATCGGAGCACCGGAGTTACCGATGTCCGGGGTCAAGGTCGATCAGCCCCGAGTGACCTAGCGTTACAAGAATACCTGAAACTAATGGGAGGGACGGTAACAAGGAAAGACCGAAGGAGCATAAGGCGTGCTGTCGGGAGGAACAAAGGGCCGAGGTCCATTGCCGGAGTTGCGCGGAGTTGAGGCCGGAGTTCGGAGTAGGCCCGGAGATGGCACTTGTACGCACGGTCGTAACAGTGCCTCCCCTTTTAGGACCGAACCCATGAGGTCCTCTAGATCCGATCAGTGATTCCATCGGAGGTCGGAGTTAAAAACTCCAGCTCGCGTCAGGGTCGGACTTCATCTCTTGAACTTCAACCACGACCACAACCCCAGCCCCGCTCCACCATGCCCGCCAGCAACGACGACCGCGCGACCAGCCCGACCGAGTCGGAGCTGGAGGCCCAACTCCGGGCGAAGCGAGAGAAGAAGGCCCAGCGCGAGGCCGAGGAGCGCGCGCGGCGAGAGGCGGAGGAGGCCGCGCGGCGAGAGGCGGAGGAGGCCGCAGCGTGCGAGGCGGAGGAACGCGCGCGGCAGGAGGAGGAGGCGCGGGGGCAGGCGGAGCCGGCGGCGCGCGAGCCGGCCGGGAGGAAGCGGAAACGGACAGAGGGTGAGGTGGTGAGCGGGTCCGAGGTGACCCCCAGGTAAGTCCGGTTCGCGGAGGTCGGAGTTCGGAGTTGGGGCCCTACTAATCTGTTTTTCCCAGTGAGCCCTGCCGGGTCTGCAAGACCCAGGGCGTCCCCTGCGTGTTCAACGCGGGGGCGCGCACCTCGTCGTGCCGCTCCTGCCAGCAGGAGCGGAAGTCCTGCGTGGGCGCGCAGGGCTTGCCGGAGGCCCTCCAGGCCCGGCATGACCGGAAGACGAAGACGGCGCCCCGCGTCGCGGATGACGAGGAACCGGAGGCGGAGGAGACCCCCGAACCGCGGTCTCCGCCGAAGAAGAAAACCGCGGGGGCGAAGGGGACGGGAAGGGCGCCGGAGCAACTAGCTCCGGTCGCGTCGGGGTCCGGTGTCCAGAGTTCGGACATCGGAGGTGGCCCTTGGGCCACCAACCCGGAGCGGGGGCTGTCTTCGGACGGCCTCCTGTTGCGCCTCCTTACGGAGGTGCAACAACTCCGGGCCGCCATGGCCCGTCACAAGCGGCGGCTAGATGCCGTCACTCAGGCCATGGGGGTGCTGGGGACAAGCTCCAGCTTGTCACCCCGATGGTGCAGGATGCGGAGGAGCGCGGGCGGGCCCTGGAGGAGTACCTCCAGGGCGTGGGCGAAGAGGAGGACGGGGAGTACGAGGAGGGGTCCGAGGACGCGGAGGGTCGGAGGTGGGGAGCTCGGAGGGAGCGGAGGAAGAAGGGGCGGAGTTGTAGTCCGAAGTCCGGTATCGGACTTCGGAGTAGATAGTTGTAGATAATAATGAACTTTTTCTTGCCTTGCTGCGTGCTACAAATCTGAAGGCAGCGAATCCAGAGGTCCGGGCTTGTCCGGGTAACTCCGGTGGAAGTCCGAGACCAACTCCTGCGCATGCCCGAGCTCCGTAGCTAGTATCCAGGAGGTTTCTTCATCGGTACCTTCATAGCCAGCCCATCGGACTAGGTAGAGAGTTTACAGGTGCGCCGCCGCCGGTCTATCTTGGAGTCCAAAATCTCCGAGATTTCATACTCCGGTTCTCCGTCCACTATGACCAGAGGTGGCGGAGGTTGCGTACGTCCGGGGATGGAGTTCGGAGTTGCGGGCTCCAGCTGGGAGACATGGAAGACCGGGTGGACCGCGCGCATGGAGTCCGGAAGTCGGAGGGTGAATGAGTGAGTTCCGACCTTAGCGATGATGGTGTATGGCCCGAGGTACTTTTCGGAAAGCTTCTTGGAGGGGCGCGTCGAGCGAATGTGCTCCGCGCGGACATAGACTTGATCACCGACCTTGAAGTCCGGAGCTGGCAGGCGGTGTTTGTCCGCTTGCTTCTGGTACCGGACCTGGGCTTCAGCGATAGTGGTGCGGAGTACTGCGTGGAGTTCATCAAGATCCACAGCATAATCTCGGGGCGGGCGGAGGTGAGGTCCCGTTCCGGGTGTACGGAGATCGTGGGGTTGTAGCCCTTGTTGGCGAAGAAGGGCGAGACACCAGTGGTTGCGTTCGGGGCGTTGTTGTAAGCGAACTCCGCGAGGGGTAGGAGGCGGGACCAGTTGTCTTGCTGGTAGTTGCAGTATATCCGGAGGTACTGCTCCAGCGTTTGGTTGACTCGCTCGGTTTGACCGTCGCCTTCGGGGTGGTAACCGGAGGTGAAGTGAAGGTGCATATCCAGGCCTTTCCGAGTGAGCGGAAGAAGTGGGAAACGAACTCCGAACCCCGGTCGGACGTGACGTGCGATGGAACTCCGTGCTTGGAGAAGACGTGCAGGACAAACAAGTCCGCAAGCTCTTGGGCGTTGAGCGTATCGTGCGTTGGGATAAAGATGGCTTGCTTGGTGAAGCGATCTACCACAACGAGAATTGCCGTGTAGCCTCCGGAGTTGGGGAGTTGCTCGATGAGGTCCATGGAGATAGAATCGGAGTACAAAGAAACTATGAGGGAAGACGGGTCGGAGAGAGCGGACGCGTTGAGTCTAAGGAACGGATCCGCACGGGGAAGTTCAACGCAGCTTTCTCCACGCGCGGAGGTTGGAGGGCTGCGGACTAGTTTTTTGGTTCCTCCGGAGCCTCAGGGGCTTTCGGAGGTCCTTTTGGAGTTGCCTCGGGTTGGCCTGGGCAGCTCGGGCCTTGGCCGCGGACGAGGTCTTCTTGGGACAAGCTCCGACCATATGTCCGGGCTCACCGCAGAAGAGGCAGAGATTGTTGGCGAAACGACGCTGCCTTTCTTCTTGGGTTAGCTTACCATCCTTGCCCAGCCTGTCGGAGTAGGGCTTGGAGGGTTTGGCTGACTTCGGTGGGCCACTGGGGGACTTGCCGGACTTGGCTGGAGTTGCCGCCGGGTTGGACATGGGGTTCTGGGAGCCTTCTGAGAGGAGTAGGACCTTGTGTCGGGGTTCAAGGTCCTGTTGCCGGACTTGGTGGGGGCCGAGTGCTCGCGCGACTGTTCAGCCTTGCGCTCCCAATAGCGATGGTCCAGTGACTGTGCGAGGTTGCGCAGGCCTTCAAGCGTGTCGGGCTTACCGACCTCGGAGATGCGGTCCTTGAGGCGAGCCGGGAGCCCCTTGTAGAACTGGTATCGGAGGGCGGCGGTACCCCAGCGGACTTGGGTGGCCAGGCGGTTAAACTGAGTAATGTACCGCGTAATCCGCTGGTTGTCGGCCATGCGGAGGTTCTCCAAGTCGTGCTCCGCAGTTCCGGTAGCGTCGTAAGGTCCAAAATTAACCCGGAGTTCATCCTGGAAGGCCTCGTAGGAGTACAGGAAAAGCGGAGGCTCCTCGGAGTAACCTTCTAGGAGGTAAGGCTCGAACCACTGTAGCGCAGTGCCCTTGAGGTAGGACAGCGCGTAGGTGACCTTGCGCTCGTCGGAGTCGAAGGTCCGGGCCGCGCCTTGAAGACCAGTTCCAGCTGAGCGAAGAAGGCCCTAAGCTTGCTGGGGTCCGAACCGTCAAAGGTGTCCGGGTCTCGGACATTGTCACGCTCACGAGGTCCTCCGGTCGGAGTTGGCACCTGAGCGGGCTGTTGGAGCGTCCGAGCAAGGAGCTCAATGGCTCCCGTGAGTTGCTGGGATGGATCCAGTGGGTGCGGAGTGTTGGGGGGCTGAGGGGAGCCGCCTGAGGATTAACCGGAGGGTTGAGGAAGGGGTTGTTTGGGCTACTCTGCGCGGACAGCGGAGGCGGGGAGCGGACTGTGGTTTCTCCGGGGAGGTCCTGTCCCAGTAGATGTGAAGGCACCGGGACTTGGACCCTCGTCGGAGTAGTCGGAGTACGGGGTGCGGCTGGGTACGATTGCCGAGGGACTCGCGAAGAGAACCCGCGGAAAGCTTGGTTGGGGTTGGACAGAGGTTGGCGATCCATGGCGAGTACTCGGAGTGAGTTCGGATATACTGTTAAGAGCCAGGCCGAAGGGCAGGTGGTCGGGGTAGGGCCGGAGTTCGGGTTCGGAGTTCGGACTTCGGGCCTGGGCAGGGAGGACTTTGGCGAAGCTATTGGCAACGCCCCGGGCTACTCGCCGGGTGTCCTCTACTTGCGGGAAGGGAATCGCACAACCGGGTGACCGGAGTTCGGACTTCGGAGTAGTCGGGGAACGTGTGTATTGGAATGGACAAGGGATAAGGGGCTTAGCGGGCGAGCTAGCGAGGTAGTAAGGAGGTGGTTAACGAGGAGGCAACGGGAGGTAACGAGAAAGTTGGCAAGCTAGTAACGAGATAGTAACGAGATAGTAACGAGATATCCGAACTAAGGAATGCGGACATTCCAGGCGGGCTTAAATACTACAAGGGCAGGAGCAGGAAAGGGGCAAGGGTCCGGAGCTGATCGAACTCCGGACGGACGTGGGGCAAGTCCGATATCCGGAGATCGGAGCACCGGAGTTACCGATGTCCGGGGTCAAGGTCGATCAGCCCCGAGTGACTTAGCGTTACAAGAATACCTGAAACTAATGGGAGGGACGGTAACAAGGAAAGACCGAAGGAGCATAAGGCGTGCTGTCGGGAGGAACAAAGGGCCGAGGTCCATTGCCGGAGTTGCGCGGAGTTGAGGGCCGGAGTTCGGAGTAGGCCCGGAGATGGCACTTATACGCACGGTCGTAACAGCTAGCCCGCTCGCTAAGTCCCCTATCCCTTGTCCAATCCAATACACTCGTTCCCCGTCTACTCCGAAGTCCGAACTCCGGTCACCCGGTTGTGCGATCCCCTTCCCGCACATAGAGGACACCCGGCGAGTAGCCCGGGGCGTTGCTAATAGCTTCGCCGAAGTCCTCCCTGCCCCAGGTCCGAAGTCCGAACTCCGAACCCGAACTCCGGCCCTACCCCGACCCTCTGCCCTTCGGCCTGGCCTTTAACAGATAGCACCTATGATTTGGGCGCTCCAAATGGAGCGAAACACTTTTCCTGATGAACTGCCGTCCCGCTACCACCCATACAACATATATTGTCATTCTGACACTGGTATAAAGCTCAATAAACATTGAGCTCCCATTATGAGGTATTATTTGAATTATCGGCTCATTAGTGGGGGACCTCTTTAAATTACATATAAATAGCCGAGGGTTTTTCCTGATGTATGCCGTGCGTCGCCTTGCCCATGTCCAGGTGCCGGATATGAGCGCGAAAGGGTGAAGAGGACGCTGGGTGCTGAGTACTGCAGGCATCGGGCACTCACACTCGGGTGCATATGGCGATGTGCATCTCACGGAGCCTCGATAAAACAAGCTGGTCAGCATTGAGCCGTGACTGATAGCGCTGGAACAAGGGCCACTGGCAAAAGACGCTGCTCCGTGCCGGAAAAGGCAACTGGTGTGGTTCGAAGCGTTGCGGCGCCTATTACTGACTGAACCAGCTGGCGACAACGTGGAACCGAGAACTCGCCGACTTTGCATGCGCGGCTTGCGTCTTCCAGAAAGGGTTGTGCCGCTGCAGGTGGTCGATCGCATCGATCCGATAGGGAACCTGTAGAAAAGGTGTGCACCGCTTGCTCTTCTGTGTCTGAGCCTTCCGTCTTGTCCTCCAACCGTGCTCACCATGGGCTCGGGGCAGCAAGGCATCCTCGATTGGCGGGGCAAACAAGCCGGTGAACGTCCCTCGCCCATCAGGAATCTACCTAGTGCAAGTAAGACGAGCCTGCTCACAACCGACCGTATTCCGGCATCCGTCCTTCTCAAGCGAGTCATGGAAGAGGTCAGCAACCGCATCCAAGTCTGCGACCACGAACAGTTCTTGGACAAAATTCTTCCAGTCGACGGCGGCGCAGTCGACAAGATCTATAGACTTCTTTTGGAGGACAAGACGTACGACGATGGGCACTGGTGCGGCTTCCCTCAACACGGCGCGGGGTTCAAAGAAGACGACCTATACGAGCCCTTTGTGTCCGTTGCGAACAAGATCGCAGCAGCAGCTAGACACGACGGGGAAGACGAGGGACAGGTCCGGGACGCCTCCTGGGTGGACTATCATCATATGTCTCCGCGGTACCTTAATGCCGAAGGTGCTAAGGTTCGACCGGATTGCCTATTGGCCCTCGGTGCCCTCGCCAAGGTCGTCGGCAACGGCTCTGCTCTTGCGGTGGGTTTCAGCGAGAGCAGCCAAGGTTAACGCTGATGTTCCTTTTAGGAAGACAAGAAGGAAGAGTTGTTTTGGTTGCAGGCCATTGCTGCTGTCGAGGCCAAGCGCGAAATCCGAGTCAAGGACGAAGAGCTCATCCTGCAACTCCTATGTTATCTTCGTATGATCCTGGTCGAGCAGAAAGATAGGCGCTTCGCTTTAGGTCTGGCCCTCAGCCGTACGCAGATCTCTGTGTGGTTGCAAGACAGGTCCGGGGTCCTCGGAATGAACAAAGCTATTGACATTCATACGGTGCGTCCGGCTGCTTACTCTTTCCTAACGTGACCTGACCACTGTGGGCAGGAACCGAAAAAGTTCATCCAGGTCATCGCTGCGTTCTCTCTACTACCCGCGCATCGACTTGGGTTTGATCCCACGATGAGATTGGCGCGCGAACCATCCGCTCCCATTCACCCATATCGCTTGTGCTCGACGGGACCAGACCAGTTCGACGTTGAGCTGTACAAGAGAAACAACTACTCGACGCAGTGGGTGATCGAGACTAAGAACGGGGTCTACGTGACGTTGAAGGCGTTGAGTCTTCTCCGCACCGATGTGGTGCATGGGAGCGGGTCGATCGTGTGGGCCGTCTTCTTGTATGACGAACGTCATATGGATCCTGGTCAGCGGCAGGTATGGTCCTCTCCGACTTCGCTTTGACGGTACTCTCATCCTCGTTTGGACAGATCTTCGTGCTGAAGCAAGCCTGGAGGCTAGAGGGGATGGCAAACGAGGGAGAACTGTACAGGTCGCTGTGGACCGCGCAAGAAGCCTCAGCCAGTGAAGACGTGCAATACCTAGGCGAGCTGGTGCATGATGAAGACGTGACGATCGACGGCGCGGTCGACAACACTCACAATCTCATACACCGCGGCCTCGAGCCCATACCGCCGACGTTTGAAGACTCAGACCACCTTGCCAGGTTGAAGCGACGACGGTCGTTTGATCCGGAATTCGAGCTGGTCCACATTGACATCGTCACCGACAAAATCCACCGGATACACGCTGGCCGGAGCACGAGCACCCCAGAGAACCGCACTCGAACGCGCATCGTCCTCAAAACCTTTGGCTGCTCTGTCAAGTTCTTTGCCAATCGCGCAGAGCTAGTGCGCATCCTTTTGCATGGTGTGCGTGGTACGTCATAGGTAGCAGGCTATTCTGTCAATGCACGATGCTCATATCGACGCTTGATTCAAGCCCATAGATTTGCGTACCAGCATGGTGTCCTTCATCGCGACATCAGCACAGGGAACGTGCTGATCGCACTCAAACGCGGCGCCAAGGGCTTGGGGGGCAAAGCTTTGGGGGTGCACTTGTTGACCTGAATCATTCGAAGCCAATCAAGCCCGTCTCTGAACGCGAGATCCCATCTAAGGCCCCTACACCGCGCATGGTGGCACGCGTTCGAGAGAACTTACTCGATGAGATAGGTGCGTATGCGGGCCTGACCAAGTACGCTCTGTATTCACGTCGCTCACACGGTCACCAGAGAACGGACACACCAATCTAGACCTCTCCTCCATTACCGACTCCGTGATCGAGCATGCTCTGCACGCTGTCGCTGAGGGCTCCCAAGCCCAACGTGTGAAGCCTGGAATCACGCTCACAACCAGCGGAGCCAAATATATAATCGCTGCCCACAAGTACGCCGAGAAGTTCAGCGAGTTCGCAGGGGACGCATGTGATCTGGCAACGTTTGGGTGGAATGGGAAGATTCTGGTGAGCCGCTCATCCCTTACCCTTAAATTACTGCTTGCTGAAGGGGCATGAAGGGCGAATATTTCTTAGATGGCACAACCCCAGAACAGGCGGCAAGAGCACCTCGTTCGGTAGGCGGGAATTCTGCGCATGTTGAGACATTACTGAGAAGTTTCTCCACAGGGTACACCACCCTACGCCAGCGTTATGTTACTGAATGCCATAGACGTCATTGTCAATGTGCACAAGTCTGGGCTCAATCGGCGCAGCGTGATCCACGATGCAGTGCACGATATGGAGTCCTTTTTCTGGGTTCTCCTCTACTTGTGCCTAACGCGGTCAGGGCCGGGTGGTAGCCGTCGCGAGGAACTCAAGGTTGATATCGAGGAGATGTCCGATTCGGATGAGCGCACGCGGATCGTGCAGCTTTGTCGCATTGTCTTCTCCTTCTTCGATGGCGACATTGCCACCCTCGCATGGAACAAGAGGCAGCTTCTCGAGCAATGGACAGCGTTCGAATCGGAGATTCTCGTCCATGTGCACGAGTATTTTGCGCCTCTCAAGCCAGTACTGCTTCAATGGTGGCATCTATTGCTGCTCGCATACGAGTTCCATGGCTACGAGTACCACAACATCCATGATCACGTCATCGCCCTCCTGGAGAAGGCTCTCGACGACCTCGGAAAACCAGGTGCCCATGGAGCCCTCTGAGCGGACAGCAGAGGCAGAGGCAGAGGCAGAGGCATTGAAGAAGAGGAGGACTTTGTCCACAGGGTGGTCTATGCGGGATTGGACCCGCCGGGTGTCGGTGGTTCAGATGTGCAGCGGCCAGCGACGCCGCCCCGGAGCCCAGACGACTTCAAATCCAGCACTGTGCTTGACGTCTCGCCGGAGTCGCAGAGGCAGCCGTTGAGGAGTCAACTGCCTGACAACGCGCCGTCCTCACCTACGCCCGCTAGGCCTGCTTCGAAGAAGACCAAGCTCGAGCGCAAGACGTGATTGCGTTGTCCGCTGGGACGGTCGCTCATGTCGGTGAGCGACTCTATACCATCTGCACCGGCATCATGAGTTGATTCGGTTTCTTGTGTTTTGAGACCTCAGCACTTCAGCATCCGTCCTGTTTGTCCTGTGCGCGGCATTGCTCCCCGCTTCTCCTTTGTCACGACTCTCAACCTGTTTTATACCTAACATACTCGTGGAATGCAACGAACTCGAAAGTCTGGAATCTCCTACGCTGTGCCATTCGCCTCCACTCATTCGCCGTGGAAGCCAACTAGGCTCGAGCATAGGTGCACCCGCTGTCCATGTTACATACCCCTCGCTCCGCATGGGACTGCATAGTCTATGAACTAGGCGGGCGGGTGGCTTGTTCAGACTCGAGTAGCGCAGGCGGAGCTTCAAGAACGACATGGGGGACACTCCCACTCCGAGATTCAGAGTTGTCATCGGCGCAGAGCTGGATACGTGATCCAGAAGTCGATTTTGCAAACTCCACTTGGAGAATCGAGCTCGAGGCTGATTATAATCACAAGTGTCTCGCATGCTGGTACTGACCACGCTGAGATCACTGTCTCCAGTCGCGGCTGCGAGGACGCCACTGTGAAAGGCCTCGCTGTATTACATGTATGTTCATAAGGTTGTCGTCTGCATTCGACCGGCGAGAGTTGCGCGCTCAGGCTGCTCGTGCTGATTCACTGCGCGCGTTCACGACGTCCGGTACGCCCGTCTCACGTTCACGACACTAATATTCTAGATCCTGGTCTCGTCTCTCTGCGCATTCGCCTAGCTTCGCATCTGCCTGCTTGCATCTGCACTTTACGTGTATTCTCCTCAAGTCGACACCATGGATAATGCCTCGGGCCCATCTACTCCGCCAGACGCCTCTGCAGGCCAGTCGAAACGCAGGCGACAGGTCGGATTCTATCCGAACATGAACCCCAGAAGCCGTTTGGTCGCAGCGCGGCAAAGCGGGAGAGTGTGATGGACCCGTACGCGGACGCTGACCGTGCAGTCCGTTGCAGAAGTGGAACAGCGGGTTCAGACCGACCATTGGTGCGCTTGAGGCATTGAAAAACAAGCTCTCTGCCACGCCGGACTTGGTGCTCTTACCCTCGCCCGCGATACCGCAGACCGTCCAATCTTCATTTCCGCTGTATGTCAAGACGTTCGAGACAGACCCGGGGGACCTGAGGCCAGGCATCATAGAAGACCTGATCCAGGTTTCCTCGGGGTGGAACGTTATACCTCAGCCGCATGCCAGCGGGCAAGACTCTGATTCACTCGGGGTTGATCACGTCGATATCCTCGATCTCCTCAAGACCACTACTAGTGTTGTTCGTTCCATATGTAACTACCTCGTCTCCCTGCCCGACGACTCGCAGGTGCCACAGACCGATCAAGCCCCAAGTCCGTTCGTAGACGCTCTCGAGTGCTCCCTTGCCCAAGGGCCAGGCGTCGCAGCCTAACGACCCACTCGATCCACTGACCGCGTTCGAGGACGCGCGCTCGAGGGACTTGGACGGTACGGTAAGTCAAGGTCAAACCGTGCCGATCTATCGAGCGCTTGACTTCCTCGCAAATCTTCGTGTTGGTTCTGCGTCTTACACCGATTGCATGGCCGCCTGGCGAAATGGCATCGCGTCTGACTACGAAAACTGCACGACCTCCCGGCATTGGGAGTGGTATCAAAAGATTGCAGGCTAGACCCCTGCGATGGTCACTGCCTCCCTTTGATTCTTTTTTGGCAGGTTGTCGGCTTGTTTCGAGCTGGCGGACAGCGTAGGAATCGCAGAAGACATAAACCGTCTCCTTGATGTAGAAATGCTGAGTCTCCTAATCAGATACTGCGCTATTGTCTCGAGAGCAGACATAAAAAGTGCACATGGATCAATACTGTAGCGCACATTGTCCTTGCTCTTCACTACATGCCACTAGCAACTCACTTCTTCTTGCCCGTCGTCTGGTCTGAGCTCTCTATCCATCTCTTGGGCACCCCTCGAGTAATCAACAGGTCCACGACGCTCTTGATCTGCTTGCCTTGAACCATGACTTCGAGCGAATTCGGCTTGCCTTGAACCTGTGTCACTGGCAAGAACCCGCCCTCGTGTAAGAGGGATATTCCTCGAAGACTCCGACGCAAGCGAAGAAAAACCCACCGGATGTCGAGCTCGCACACACCTTGCGCAAATCTTCCGCAAGCTCGTCGGCTTGCAAACCGAACGGCTCGAAGCCGGTGATGAGCGTGCAAGCCTTGCGCCCCTGCCTGATCTTCACGACGACCGAGATGGGCTTCAGCTCGCCCTTCCTGTCACGCGAGAGGAGTCGAAGTCAGTTGACCATGGAGAAGTAAAGCATGGTATTGGACTGACTTTCTCACTACATCCCGACCTTCAGCACGAATCTCATGCCAGGTCTGCATGTGGGCCCGCACGCGTCTGAGCACCTCGTCGCGCTTCATGAACTCTGGCGTCTCCTCGCCCTTCACGGAGACGGCATTTGCGAGAGCTTGATCGGTGCTGATGTTGATATACTGCTGGTCGTTGGTATTGATGAGGTTGCGGGAGGAGATGTAGTCGTTGACGATGTTTCTGATGTCTGCGATGGTATAAAGATCGGAAGTGCTGCAAGACAGGCGTAGATCAGCCAGACTGGGGCGGTGATCATTTCCATCAGAAGCACTTACTCTTTCCCAGCAGCAACGAAGAACGGTATGGTAGTCCCGAAGGGCTTCCAGAGCTCCACGACCTGTGTCTCCCCCTTGCGCTTCTCCTCTTCCTCTCGCTCCTTCTGCACCCTGTCTTCAGCCTTCTTCGCTTTTGCTTCAATGTCCCCTATCGTGCGATGCGGTTGCCGAGAGTCCACATAGGGGTGCGGAGGAAAGACCGCTGCGAGCTTCCTGGTCGGTGACGGCGGACATCAAGACACGCAACACGTACCGGTCACCATGAGGTCGCTCTTGCTCTCTTTGAGCTTGATGAGACCCTCCTTCGCCGATGCTCTCAAAAACGTCTTGACACTTTTGAACGTCGAGTGCTTTACGTCAATTGCGCTTGCATCTGGGGTCGTGGGGGACTGTCCGTGAGGATTCTGCTGAGAGCGTGGTAGTTGTGCCACTTGCCTCGAAGGCCATACATGTCTAGCGCGTATGCCGGACGGGCTGGAAGTACATACGCGCTCCAGAAGGTGGAAGCTGAGATCGGGAAGCTCGAAGGCGGAAGGCTGGACATAGTGTTCCCGATAGCCTGTATTAATGCAGCCCGGAGGAGGGAAGAAACGTCTGCGTATGAGATGAGCATACAGCGGGTGGGCTTCTTCTTGAAGCCATATACGGACCCTCGGCAGTCAATCGGGCAGCAGAAACGCTTGCCTCTCCTTCACCATCTGCAGACTCTTCTGCTGTGTCGGGCTGAACAGCGACCGCGTCACCGCTCTGGTCTACGGCCGATTCGGCTTCAGCGACAGACGTTTCAGTCTTCTCTTCCGAAGCGATAGGGCCGTCGTCGTCGACAGCTTGTTGTGCAGGTTCTTCCTCTGTGTCCACCTCCGACGTCTTCAGATCTCTCGGAGCTGGGACGTCCGTCTTCTTACTCGGACCCATTTCCCACAGGGCGTCCTTCCAAGTATGCAAAATATAGACAGCTTTGCCCTTCACGTCGCCCTCTTCCGCGAACGCAGAGTGTCGGAAGAGACTGCCATGCGGCCGACCGCAATAGGAGGACCGATCGCTCCGCGGTAGTACTGTGTCACCGCGACGAGCTGGTCAGGGACCAAGTCAGGCGAATGCTGGATCACTTCCTTGACGCGAAAGCAAGTGGGAATGCGTTCAGCGTCAAAGATACGTAGCCCAGCCATTTCATTGCGGGCGTACCTCCGGGGATCATGAGATCGGCGCCGTTTATGAGCTTGGGCACAACCGGCGCAGGGGTAGACAGAAAAGGCAGTAGATCAGGGCGTTTCCACAGAGTGTACACTGGTGGTCGATTACAAATGAGCCCGCGACGTTGCGGGTGTTCGCGGATCTTGCCTTACCTGTTGGGATGAGGTCCTCGGAACCCTTGCCAATGGTGAACCACAAGGGATCTCCTTCGGGAGATAAATATGCTACCTGAGTATGCATTAGCGACATGCACCAAGATGCCTACATAGAGCGCAGCGACGACACATACACCAGGCTCGTCATGATGAGTACTGAATTTCTGCGACTGCAGGCCGTCCGGTACGAGCAGATCCCCATCTTCTGGCTGTAAGGCAGTATATGACTGCAATACCCGTTGCTTAAGCTTGCGACGATCAGAGCTCCGCAGAGGTGCTTCCGGTCGTCAGTTGTGAGTAGGGGCGAATGGCAGGCTCCAGGTCACCTACCCGATGTCTTCAGATCTGCGAGTGGTTTTTTGAACATGGTGCGTGCTGGACGTCGACGGATCAAAGTTCTGGTCACGCCGTTCGAATGCTCAACAAGCCTATCGAGTCGTCAGAGAATGATAGCACGACATCCACTCTTTACTGGACCGTACAAAATGTGTAAGCACTTGATGAGTACTACCCCGTGAGGCAGGCGAATCGCATACAGCACTGGTAACTGGCGCTGAGCATGTACGTTACACAAGCAGAGCCTAGTCTGTGGTCAAATACAGCACTGCAGCACGTAGCCCAAAGACTTGTAATGATCAAGTGCTGTAAGGAAAATGTAGCCTGATCATGAGCGGGGTGCTGTCAGAACAAATGCGATACCGTGACAGTGCATGCAGCCGTGGGAACTACCGCAGGTATGGGTGACTAGCGCCGAAGGGGCAGACGACGAGATGCATCATGCACTGCCTCGCATGCAGTGAAGCGTGATGGGCCCTGCATGAAGTTATAAACAATCGCCGAGGGTACAGTATGTAGTATCTACACGAAGATTAGCCAGTGCGTTTCCTGCGCTGCCCTCGTTCATCATCGTACTGTATGTATCTCACTCTCGAGCTCTGTGGGCCTATGCTAAGACTGAGCACAGTGCACACTTAGGCGTGCCGAATACATCAACGTCGCATACCTACTTTGATATCCCCTATGTCTGCAAGCGCAGTGCACATCGCGCTCAAACAGTACGACATCCTCTTGTATCTTTTTGAAATATTCGAAGCCCGCTCAGGAGGCCCGGGACGTCGCACGCTCGCTAGCTGTGCTCTCGTGTGCCAAGTCTGGTCGGGACCTGCTTGCCAGGTCTTGTGGAGGACACTCGGCTCGTTTCTTCCGCTGTGGGCTCTCTTAGCAGCTGGTCGCAACTTCCCTCCCTCAGCAAGACGCCTCACAGAATACTGGGAGGTGAGTAGCAGTCGTGCTTAACGTCGCTGCGCACTCGGATCACTCCTTTGACGGTAGACTACTCCCACAGTACGTTGAGGCAGAGAAGTTCGTGAAGAATGTCGCGACAACGGAGCCCGAGAGGTGGCAACAATTCCTCCGTCGGGCATCGCACGTTCGCGAGATTGTGACCGCCTCTTGTGGGGCAGGCGAGCTCGCACTCATCCGCGCCGTCATCAAGCACAACGGCGGCAGTACGTTCCTGCCCAGTTTGCGAACGCTCTCGTGGCGGCATGTCTACCCCTCCGACGTGTCGCTTCTCTTTGTGGCCTCTTCGTCCTTGCGCTCGCTAGATCTGTCTACCGCAGCGTTTGAGCCAGATTCGGGGCGGTCTAGACCGAACGACTATACTCAATCCCAATCCCTCTTTGCTGGACTGCCTACAGCTGTACCGTACCTCAGTCGACTCGTCATATCAGGGCATCACCTGCCAGGATCCGTCGTACTTCCTCATCTCGTTGGCTTCACACATATGCGCCAGCTACTCCTTTTTGACAGGCTCTGCAGCCTCACACCGCAAGACGTGAATCGTATCTTGGAAGCGATGCCCTGTCTAGAACACCTCTCTGCCCATGTCGTAGATTTTGCGAACCCTACACGCGCCGCCGCCTCCATGTCGCTGAGGGGTCTGCGGCTGAAAGGCGAAGTTGCAGACTTGGCGGGGCTGTTTGACTCGGGTCTCGACGCGCCGCTGCTGGGAAGCCTCATGCTCACCATAGATGGCAGCCCGTTCCCCGCCAACCGCAAGTCTTGCCTGTCCGTCCTGCCACGAACGAGCTTCGCAGCGTCCCTACGCACACTCGAGATCACCTTGCTCACACGTCTCGAGGGCCCGCTGCAAACGGCCATCCAGCCCCTCGCTGGCCTACGCAACCTCGAAGACGTCCAGCTGCGGATCGCGAGCGGACTATCACGCTTCGACGACGACGACGTCCTCGCGCTCGCGCTCGCGTGGAAGCACCTCCGACGCCTCGCGGTCTCGTACGTGCCTCCCGACACCGTGCCGTCCCTCGCGGCGCTGCACCACTTCGCGGAGCACTGCCCGGAGCTGCGCGAGCTGGCGCTGACGAAGATGCACATCCCCGCCGCGCTGGACGTCCCGGCCGGCGCTGCGAAACGGCGCCCGCCACACGGGCTGCGCACGCTCGACCTGCGGATGACCGCGGGCAGGCTCACGGAATCGGACAGGGTGGGCGTCGCGCGCTTCATCGATTGGCTCTTCCCGAACTTGGAGCTGAGCGAGGCGGAGCGTCCGAATGAGGCGTCGGACAGCTTGCTCATGCCCTGGTACAAGATCATACCGGAGATAGCCTCACTGAGGGCTCGGAGAGTCCGTGCGACGGACGAGGAGAGATGATGCTCAACACTCCGGATCGCCTCCTGGACCCCGTTTTCGTTGCCATGCTGGGCTTGTTGTTTTCTTGCCGTGGAGCTGTTCGGCCGGGGAACATGTTGTACGATAAGCGGTGTGCTGCGGAGATAGCATCCTACTCAACACATTGAGCTTCAGAAAGCCCGACTGTTAGACCAAATCCATGCAGCGTCGTGTCATCCGAGCACATCTCAAGTCAAAATCCAGACCAAGAACTAACGAACCAGACACAGCAAGCTCAAAGTGCACAACTCGTAACCCAAGTAAAGATTGATGTCTCGTGAACCCTCACTCTCAAACGTCTGCGTCTTCGTCGTAGCTCTTCTCCAGGTCGAAGCCAGCTACGTGTAAGATCGTAGCGAGCTACGCGGGGATATTAACGCGCGATCTCGCACGTCAGGATGGCAGAAATGGGGACCGCACCTCTACCTTCGCAATCGACTTGATCTGCTCAAAGTCGTAACCTTCGCGGTCACTCAAGTTGCCTATAATAGTCCGCAGTCCTCTAAATCAGCACGATGCGACGAGGTGAGCGTTCAGTGCACATACCGCTCTTGTGATACATAGGGTCCTTTGGGTAACCCGCGCGTTCGTAGACCTCCGTTGCAGGGAACCCTTGCTCGTAGAAGCTCTGATGATCGCTCCCGCCAGGCTGAGAAGTCCCGTCGTCAACTCAAGGAAGGATGCGAAGGCAGGGTATTGAAGAGGGGCGCACGTATGGGATGTAGCCCACCGTCAGTTCAGGGCTGTATATCGCCGACACGTTCGAGAGGATATGCGTCAGTTCCGCGGTGCCGAGCCTACGGTGAACGTCCCAGAACACATGAGGACTCAACAAGCAGGTGAAAGGCGGACAACGTACAATGCCGGGTCGGAGAGCCCCAGCTGGGGAAGCTCCCCGGGAACGCGGTACGCGAGCATGTCCGCCTGAATCATCAGCGTGATGTTCGCGCCTTGCTCCCTGAGCTCCTCTTAAAATCCCACAATGCCACCATGAGTCTCATCGCTCTGAGTGCCTGATAGAAGACTCACGCGCGTACGCCTTCGAGCCGACCATGCCCTGCTCCTCACCCGCGAACGCGCACAGCAGAACATTTGCGTCAAAGACGACGCCTCGCCGTGCAATGGCGTGCGCGATACCCAGCAGCGCCGCCGTCCCTGACGCATCGTCGTTCGCGCCTGGCGCGCGCACGCTGCCGAACGAGCCCCTGTCGTCGTAGTGCGCACCCAACACGAGCGTCTCCGTCGTGTTTCTCGAGGCTGCCAGTTTACTGCATGGTTTCTCAGTCGTGAGTTGACCTCCTGAGCGCAGGTGACGTACCAGATGACGTTCGGTGCGAACCCCTCTTGGAAGTACTTCAGCTCGCACGCCGCGCCTGTCTCCTCAAAGCGGCTCTTCACCCAGGCCGCAGCGCGAGGCGCGTCCTCAGAGAACGAATGGCGCGTCACGAGCTCCGACGTCGGGTCCTCGCCACTCAGATACCGCACGTCCCGGCGGAGCCGGCTCAGTGAGATGCCGTTCACCACAGACGCGATGACATGGTTGTACCGGATCTTCGCGAGGGCATCCTTCAGACGTTGTTTCGCATGCCGTGGTATGGGGATGAGGGGTACAGGAGAGTCAGGGAAAAAGGCGTATCGCCAGTAGGGCGGGAGCTTCGCGTCGAGCGTGCGCAGGACCGCGTCGCTCGCAGCGAGGAGCGCCCCGTCTTGCGCGCGATGCAGAACCTGCACTGTGGACTGCGACGGTGCCTGGAGAGCGATCTGTGGGTTGGAAGCAGAGTCCTGAGGCCGCTCTTGTGCCATCTCCAGCTGCGACGCAGGTGGCTTCCGCAGATCACCAAGGAGCCTGTCAAGCTCAGCGTCGAACAACGAGGGCGCTGCGAGAGACGGGTCTACAGGTCCCCGCGACACCCATACCAGGTTCTCCTCCTCCTCCTGCAGCCTCACGGCTGTCCCGAGGTGCGCGAGACTGAAGGACTTTCCCAGACATTCCCGATCGAGGACGAACGCGCGCCTAACGCCGTAAGTGCCGTAGTACGATTGGCTGAGGCAGTCATTGTACGCCGCCGGTATGTCCTGCAGGTCGCGCAGGGAGATGAGGAGGAGGCTGTGGGGCGCGAGCCCGGCGAAGCGCATACCGTCCGAGCGGTGGGAAATAAAGGAGGAGATGGCGCACAGGAAAGGGGGAAGGAGGAGGGGGTTCAAACCATACGGGTCTTGAGTTCGTGATATGTATGTATAGGCTCAGAGCATGCCGGCGTCACGCCGTGCACGGCAGAGCTTCTTGGCGACGGCACCGCGAGCCCGCTGCGGTAGCGCAGGACAAATTTTGGTCGCAGTAGTCCCAACGGAACGAATGTCAAATCTCAGTTGATAGAATGTGTCGCTCGGGGCAAGGTGATTCGAAGTTGCCACATGTTTGAGCGCTGAGCCGTTGCCTGCGTATCAGCAGCTGTGTCCGTCGTACCGCCACTTGCAGCCGAGTGCCAGGTCTCCAGCTCGGCATCAGCCCACTTACTGTGAGAGTTGCTGGAATCCAGATCCTGAAGGCGGCTGAACAGAGTCGCGCAAGCAGCTACAGTATAAGATTTCGTTTAGGATTCGTCTACGTTCAAAGCTAATCAACTGCAAACGATCGCATGCCAGACATGTACGTGCAGATGTAGTACGAGACGGTGTCAGTTCACGAACTCCCACTCGCGCTAGACGTAGTTGTACGGAATCGCGCAAGTTCACCGTAACAGAAGAATGGTAAGGAAGTCTCTAAGTCCACAGCTCGCAAGACGAGAGGTACGTCTCACGACTGGAAAGGGGGACTGGTGGGGTCTTGAGGGCTGGGCCTACAGTGGCGACCAGGTGAATATAGCATGCCAGAGCATTGATCTACCTCTTCCTCGAGCGTCCTGTCGTGAGATCTCGGTGGCGATACCCCCGCGTCGACATGTAGGACACTCTATGTCCCAGGATCTGGGAATATCCAGGCAATGTTCTTCGCCTCGAATAGTGATGCTCGAGACAAGCCACGACGAGTCCACACGGTGAAGATTCTGCTCGAGGCCTGCTTTACCGCGGGCGAAAAATCCATGGGAAGCGGCCCGTGCAGGTCGATGAGATCTTTATACGCGCGTACGTACAAGTTCGCGTGCTGCACAGATAACGGTGTATAGCACTCGGATCTCGACAAACTCCCAGAAAAGCAGAAGGGCAGATCGATGGAGGACGCGTTTGCGCGAGCCGGGGAATAGTCGGCCTTCTGTCGATGTTGCGGACGTCGAGAGAGATGGTCGGTGTGCGCAGGACGCGTGACGGACGACTCGGAAAAGAGGCCGGCGCTACACGTGACGTCACCGATGGAGGAAGTCATCGCCCGCTCAAAAGGGACGACCTCGGCCAGATCATTCGCAACTCTTCCTCCTCCATCTCCGTCGCTCTTCACCACCACGATGAGCTCGCTGAGGCACCACAGAGTCATCATCGCCTCTCTCTTCCTCTCAAACACTGCGGTCCTCGGCGACTCAACCCCGCCATCGCCCGATGTGACCGGCATCCAGACCCCTGGCTTCGCCGTGCAGACGCCCTCCAGTCGACAACCTCTTCTGCACAGGGCAACAGGACCTTTGAAGAGCATCGTGGAGGATCTGAAGGACAAGGTACACTGAAGTGCCTTTTGATAGGACACCTTAACTCACAATCTCGATACGGATAGACTCGGAACCCCACTCCATCCATGACCCCTCGTGGCGAGAGCTCGAACCCATTCGCCAGCTTCCCTGGACCCAACCTTCCATCTGGAAACACAGTTACGGGAGCCGCTGCAGCCGCGGCCGAGTCACTTATTGATGCGCTCTCGAACAAACTCACCGGGGTAGCGTCAAAGACTCCCGGGGCCAGTGGAGTAACTACGCCTGCGCCTAACGGCGGTCGCCAATATCAAACCACTCATCACGGCAGCAATGCGGGACAGCCTCGAGTACAGCGTCGAGGATCGCGTTCATCAGGGCAACGAACCAAATCGCGCTCCCTCTCCTCTTCCCGGCACGATTCCACCCTGCATAGCCAGAAGTTTCACTTCGAGAGCAACCCGCACGTGAGGATTCGCCTTACAACTATAAGCGCAAATACACGATACTGAATTGATGTCAGTGCAACGGCGGTCTCAAAAACGCCATAGAAAGCGTGGGCGACAGATTGAAGCGCAAGCTTTGGGTCGGGACGCTCGGTACAAACACGGACGGCTTCCGCGAGAGCTTGCGCCGCAGTATGGAATGGCGTATGCGCGAGGAGCGGGACAGCATCCCTGTCTGGATCCCGGATTCCGAATTTGCCAGCTGCTACGACGAGTTTTGCCATCAAGTCCTTTGGCCTGCCCTGCATTACGCAGTTCCAGACGCACCGAAGACGAAGGCATTCTACGAGAGCGCTGCCTTCAAGCAGTACGTCTCGGTGAACCAGCGTTTCGCAGATACGATCGTTTCTGCCTACCAGGAGGGCGATATAATCTGGGTCAACGACTATCACCTCATGCTTCTTCCCCAAATGCTCAGAGAGCGTCTCCCCAGCGCGCCGATTGGCTTCTTCATGCACGTCGCCTTCCCCTCTTCAGAGATATTCCGCTGCCTGAGTGTGCGGGAGGACCTTCTGAAGGGTGTTTTGGGTGCGGATCTGATCGGGTTCCAGACCGCAAACTATGCGCGTCACTTCAGGCAGACCGTTAGTCGCATCCTGGCTGCCGAAGCTCTGCCAAAGGGAATCCAGCTCGAGCACCGCTTTGTCGACGTCGGCGTCTTCCCTATGGGTATCGATGTCGGTAGCATCACCCAGAAGAAGTGAGCCGGTCTGTTCTTTACGTGGCAATGGATCGATTGACGATTCGTACAGACAAGATCCCGAAGTAACAGAATGGGTCAACTCACTTCGCCAACGCTACGCAGGCATGAAGCTCATCGTTGGACGGGACAAGCTGGATGTCATTCAAGGCGTGCGGCACAAGATCCTTGCCTTCGAGGCGTTCCTTGAAAAGTACCCGGAGTATCAAGGCAAAGTCGTACTCATCCAGGTTGCTCTCCAGACTACGGAAGAGAATGAGGCCCAGGGCGGCGTCGCCGATGTCGTCTCTCACCTGAACTCGCGATTCTCTACCCTGACGTATCAGCCAGTTGTCTTCCTTCACACCCAGGATCTGACTTTCAACCAGTATCTCGCGCTTCTCACTGTCGCCGACGCCTTCATGGTGACAAGCCTGCGCGAGGGTATGGCGCTCCGCGCACACGAGTTCGTCGAGTGCCAGGAGAAGCGCCACCGGCCTCTTATCCTGAGCGAGTTCACGGGCTCGTACAGCTTCAGCGGCTTCCGCTCGTGCATCCCCATCAATCCCTGGGACAAGCGCGGAACCGCGAAGGCGATCCACCAGGCGCTGACGATGAGCGATGAGGAGGCGACGTCGCGCTGGGAGGACCTCCACAACCACGTCGTCACGCAAACCGCACAGGCGTTCGTCACCTCGTTCCTCGTACGCTGCCTGCGCTCGAACCTCGAGCACATGCAATCCGACACGAGCACAGTCGCGGACCTGGACATCAACCGTGTGCTGCCGCGCTACCGCCACTCGCAAAAGCGCCTGCTGCTCATTGACTTTGAGGGCACGCTCTGGCAACGGGACATGCGTACCATTGCGCGCAATGCGGGCGTCAGCGAAAGCCCGTCGTTCAATCCGCCAAAGGAGGCGATCGACGTGCTCAGCCAGCTGGCGGAGGATCCGCGGAACGAAGTCTGGCTTCTCAGCGGGCTTCCGGTGAAGGGCTCGTTGGAGATCGTCGCTGAGAAGGCGCCTAACGTCGGCATAGTGTAGGTATTCCCGTCTTGTCACCAGCGATCCGTGACTGATCAGAGCCTTCAGGGCCGAGAATGGATGCTTTATCAAGCCTTTGCCCGATCGCGACGGCAAGGCGAACTGGATCAGCATGGTGGCGAACTTCAACCTCACCTGGAAGGCACCCTGCCTCGAGATCCTGCAATACGTGCGTGATTTGTAAACCTTCTATCTCGACATCTCTAACGCATCCTCGTGCAGTTCACCGAGCGCACACCGGGTTCGTTCATCGAGGAGCGCGAAGCATCCGTCGTTTGGCGTTTCTGGACGGAGAAAAACATTGAGGATCATCAGTCCGACTGGCAGTGGGCGCGCCGTCAAGCTGCCGAGGCGCAAAACCACATCTTCGACTCGCTCGGGGAGCGGTACGGGCTGCGAATCATCCCCGGCTCGACGTCGTTCCTCGTCCTGCCCAACAACATCTCGCGCTCGACCGCGGTCGGCGCGATCCTGCATCCGGGCGGGCCCGCACGGAGCCCGGCGGCGCACAGCGTCACGTGGCTCGCGCCCGAGGCGACGGAGGAGACGGACACGGATTTCGACTTTGTGTTCGCGCTGGGCAAGGACGAGAAGTTGATGCGCCGCCTGAACGAACTGGACAACGCGGAGACGTGTTCGACGGGCAGCAAGGGCACGGACGCGAAGTGGAAGCTCGAACCCGATCGGGTCCTGCCTGCGCTCCAGCGGTTCGTGGAGACGAAATGAACTTGAGGCTTTTGTCGTGTAGCGATGGACGTGGAAGGGAAGTGCATGCTCGTGCGTGAATGTGTATGATCTTGAAACAAGGCGAGATGTAGAGTACCCGTGCGTCGACCTGACGCCTCGATATACTAGATGCGAATGTACGCCTCCGTGATAAATGTATTCTCATTGCTGTCCTGGATGGGTCAGCCAATCTTCGTTGACACATGCCGATTGTGTCGCTGAGATGTCGCCCTTCGCCGCATGAGTTCTCTACCTCTAGTCTATATTCTTGATTGCGGTTCAATAGCTTGTAACGGTACTCCGACCAGACCGCCCCAGCGTGTTGGTAACTTGGAGTTATCCGCTCGATGGTGAAAAAACCATGTCAGCGGCCTCGGATCACTGCAAATCGTCAGCCACTACTATC
Source organism: Trametes punicea (assembly GCA_025528855.1). NCBI lineage: Eukaryota > Fungi > Basidiomycota > Agaricomycetes > Polyporales > Polyporaceae > Trametes > Trametes punicea. The sequence goes on from VICQ01000031.1 coordinate 25,319, forward strand.
TCGCTCAAGACCAAGAGCAGACTCGTCAGCTAGCGTAGTGGCTGTAGGGAAAGTGCTGTAGTCGGGAAGCATGAGAGCCACAGCGTCTGGCGCCACAGACGCGCCGACCGACGGGCGTCTCTTTCAGTAGGGCATGCATGGGCTCGTGTCCGAGTCGCGCCTGTTAGTCTACGCACAACCACGACAAACACCTTCCTCGACCATCGTCAGACGACTACGACGTGCTTGCTGCAACTCCGTTCTCTGCAGCACCCATGCCGCCGAATCCTCCACAAACGCCCCTCCGCCGCCTCTCCCAAGGCTCGCTCTTCCGCCTTTCACGGTCCGGCGCGTACCCAGATGCGCCGCACGGCCTCGGCTTCCTCGAGCCCGCGCTCGCGGAGCTGATCGACGAGGCGGAGGCGCTGCAGACGAACGTGGAGGGGCTCAGGGGCTTGGGCGACGCGCTGAGCACGTTCAACGAGAGCTTCGCGAGCTGGCTGTACGTGATGAACATGAACGCGTTGACGACGGACTGGCCGCAGGTGAGACGGCGCGATAGGCGCGTTTTGGACTTGCACGGGCACTCATGGACGGCTGTGGATGCTTTGTAGGCACCGACGCAAGCGTCGTTTGTGCTGGCTGCGCGGCGGGCGGGTGAGTGCGTCTCCCACTGTCAGTGACCCATACCTGATGATGAAGCGCTCTGCCAGAGGAGGATGCGCGCGCCGCTCTCGAAGCCATGCGCGCCGCGGAAGCTGCTGCCCGCCGCCCACCGACACCTCCGGAACAAACACGCACCGTCGAGCGTTCGGAGCTGCCGACGGCGGACGGCCCGACGGAGTCCACGATCGCCACCGCGACGTCGGCGCCAGGCGCGAAGACGGGGGCGGTGGTGAAGAAGAAGGTCGCGGCGAAGCCGAAGATGAGTGCGAAGGAGAAGCGGGAGCGCGGGCTGGAGATGGAGCGGCTCGTTTCGGCGCTGCCGCTCGAGTTCAGGGGAACGACCCCGCGCTGCGTCGGCATATGGAGATGGTCATCGAGAAGTTTCTTGACAAGCCAGAGGAAGGATTCAACAGTGCGTTCCTCTTTCCCCCCACTTCGACTGTAGCAGCCGAATTTGACATGAACGGTGTGCAGTTGTGGCGTTCGTGAAGCCCCCGGACTTGAACCAGGCGCGTGTGAACAAGTGTTTGATCGCGCTGGTGAACCGGAAGATCGTCAGGAAGGACAACAGCACGGTGGGTCATTACGACCATCCATAAGTCAGGTCAGCTCAAGCCATATTAAGGGATCCTTGTTGTACCATTGGAACGGGCTGCCGCAATGAGCGCGACCTGCAAAGTCTGCGTCGCGCTGGCTACCTGCCCCGTACAGACGGTTCCTGCGTTCGAACGCCGCCCTCTCGACAAGGAATGTCATGCGAACCCATTCTGATGCTTACGCATGATGGGCACTTTCGCACATCGCATCCAGGGATTCATGCATACCCAACAGTGGTCGACGTGCGGACAGGTTCCTTCAAGTGCCCTCGCGGAGCTCCCCCGTGTTTATGAGAGTGCAGGCCAGATATTTGTGGCTGGGTGGATGCCATATGCGCCTTATCGAGCCCATACCCGCATGGAGCTCCGCTGCTGCGCAGGTCAAGGACTTTGTAGGAGATCAAGTATTATCCGAATGTGTAGGCAGAGCCTGTCCGCACGGTAGCACGGTGTATGAATATCGTTGTGGTGCTTTGCTCGGGCTGGATTATCTCGTATTGTATGCAGATCGCAAATCACTCCACTGGTCCTCAAAACGGCAAGCACCCGAAGGGGAGAGGGGAAAGGTGGCTGCAGACGCTGCCAGCATGACCGCACTGCTGACCCGCCTTGCTCTAGATTTCACGACGCTCGATAACTCGTTTCCTCGAGCTTCTGCAAGACAAGTTCCAGCTGCCATTGTTAAGCCCCATTGTACAATTCTCGCGGCTGCGCCTTTTCAAAGCCGGTGCGATTCGGAGTCCCGTGTCGAACACCTGACTCATAGTAGACATTCGCATTGATGACTTTATCGAATCGTCCGCCGACTACTTCTACATGGACATCACGAGACGATTCAACCCACAGCTACAACCCCATACAGCTGTAGAACGACTGGAATAATGTTATAAAAATAGAAGAATAGGCTGGCCAGCTTGAACGAATGGGTGTAATGTACATTCCGAAACGGCCCATCGGCGCAAAGACGCCGGCGGCTCATAAAGCGTCGGTCTGGTAGATGCTTCATCAGTGATGCTGTCGGCGGTCTGGTGCCCAGAAAATAAGACTTACCATGTTACCGGAGGGGTGCAGGGAGAGCGCCTTAGGCGATTGTGCACGTGGAATGGCTGCCATTAGTGCCGACGTCATCGCTGTCCATCGGCACGTCCTCGACGGGCTGCTCGACGGAGACCGGGACGGCAGGGGCGATGGTGAAGAAGGCGTCCATTGCACCGGATGTAGGGGGATGCGAGGATGCGAAGATGCAAAGGTGCAAGCTGCGGATGCCTGGCTGGCAAGCGAGGAATGTCGACTTCTTTGCTGAAGACAGTGATGATCGCCACCTTAGGTATTTATGTGTGTGAGTACGACCCGGAGGCCTGAGTCCGCGGAACGACGTGGATGCTTGAATGGGTAATTGCCAGGAACCACGGATGGCGTTGACAATAAGACGACTTGAGCCGTTTCCAGTGGCGGGCGCGTTCCTTTCCGATCGCGATGCTGGCCTCGGTGAGGTTCGAATGCATCTCCGTGCAATGTCGCTGAAGCGAGTGACGTCCTATTGAGCAAGAGGACAGCATTGTGCACGGCGAGCACTATGCTTCCCGCTTCCCTTCATGTATGCTTTTCCTCATCACAGCGACACCGACTGCTACCTCTGAAGACCATGGACAGTTCGCTAGAAGCTCTTTCTCCGGAACGCGACATGCCAGGTCCAGATCTCGCGACAGGTCATCTGAGACTGTCCTTATTGTGAGTTGCAGCCGCCTGCAGGACGATCTCGTACAGTCGTAGAGACACGCACAGGATCTTCGGCGATCTAACTTCTGATACACAGCATGCCGCGCACGAGGGTATGGTGCGCCTGGAAAGGGTGCGGGTGCCAGGCGAATGGCGTCTCGTGGAATCTGAGGGTCTGAGAGGCGCCGTGGCTGCATCCTCTTTGAACTCTTCGCTGTACCCACATGTGCGCGCTTCTTGCGAGGAGCGTCCTCCGAGTCCGCGGCTTTCCCGTGTGGAGAATTGAGTCGCTCCTCAACGTCCAGTCCCACGTATTCTCCGGTACCCTGTATCTCGAGCATTGCTGGCTGCATGCAGCCTCCCGTTAGCTTATGTTGCCCTCACCTCGGCGAACCGTCCCGTATAACAATAATTCTCTATCTCTCTACGCTGACTCGCCGCTCACCGGTGCACGTTGACGAGACGACGCTATGGGTAATCTCACCCTGCATGACGTGCGCAGCATGCACTCACCTTCCAAAGTAGATCCTAACAATAAGAGGGACCGCCCGCGAGTGCCCTATGATTTTCATCTCAAGATGCCCGCTGACACGACTGCCCCAAAAGGGCAAGGGTAGTGTTCGGATCCCGTAAAATTGCCTTGCGATCAATGCGTCGTGCTCTCCCTTTTGTTTGGCGGAGATCTGAGCGTGCGATTGCGAGTTGACAAGCTCGCTGTGTGGGCGCACGATTGATAAGCGAGTCTCGGGCAGTTCTCATCGCTCGCGTCAACGGACCGGTCAGAGAACGTGGGTTCAGGTCTTGTCTCTTGAGTGCCAGTAAATTTGTCCACGTCTAGGCGGAACCGGACACACTGACAGTTCGTGGACCCCGGAGGCTCGCCACACTTCCCTGCCTATGATACTCCGGCCGTAAGGAGAATGGTCTGGACGTTAGGGCGTTGGGCATTGGGAGGGAACGTCGGCACGTCTCTCACGCAATGAGCTCGTCAAAGAATATTTCAACCTACCAGATGCAGACTAACCGGCAGGGCCTCGCTGCACTTGCTAGCGAGCAACATGATGCAGATGACGGCGTTCCGCTAGAAATACACGTAGATTGCATCACTGCCATCGCCTACTTCAAGAGGTCGTCTAGGAAGTCCTGCATATCCTCTTTCTCGCTCTTCTCTGGCTTGGGTGCGTCGGTGGGAAGAGGCGGAGCCTCTATGTACGGGCGCTCTGAGGGCAATCCGTTAGTCACGATGCGGACCATTCGCCCTAAACAAACGGCCGTACCAGGATGTTGCTTCCGACCAGAGGTCGCACCCCCGCGAGGCGCAGGACGGCCGCGTTGTTTGACCGTTTGAGCACGAAAGCGCTCCTTCAACTCTACACACCACGACAGGTTATGAGCAGTGAGCACCCATGACATGGCACCACATTGATGCATGGTGCATGACTCACCTCTGGCTGCGTCCGCGGCTGCCTTCTCCCGGCTGAGCTCTTCCAGCTCAGCATTCCACTCTATCTGCTGCACCCGTCCCTTCTTCGACTGAGCTTGAGGCTTAAGATGAGAGGTGATATGGACCAAACTAGTGTCGACGTCTTCATCTTCGTCTGGTGGGGAAAGGGCAGATGATGGCTCTGAAGAGAGTTTCTGGCGTTCTAGGAAGGAGGAAAGGTCGACCTCCGGGTCAACGACCTCCTCGCCTGTGCGTCACCCAACTGTCAGTACATCAGAGGAGGAACCACCGGCAACACACGGCTTCGCGCACCTTCAGGATTCAGCTCGGGTTCAGGCTCAGCATAACGGTCTGCATTTGAGACAAGTTGTCTGCGTGCGAACTTGCGCTCCAGCTCCTGCTGCGCCTCTTCGTCCAACTCAACCTCTTCCTCGTCTTCGAGAAGGAGTCGCTTCCCAAACTCTGCTGGCCTGCCCCTTCCTCGACCGCGACCTCGGGCACGCAAGTACTTTCCTAGTCCTCCGCGAGATTTGCCTCTTCCTCTGCCTCTTCCTCGGGCTGGGGCAGTCGATGACTCCGGCGTGCTTTGAAGCTCAGACATAGCAACGATGGTCCAAAGGTTACAATACAGACTCCTTGTGCAGTCAGCGAAATGGACAAAGGCAGGATACCAATCGCACACTCGCGGTAGCGCCGTTGTATCCGGCGAGGATCACCGGAGCGCCCGCCACCGGCTTGACTGCACGTCGAAAGCGTTCACGTCCTCTGCCTCATACCACGACCTCGTCGACGTCGACAGCGGCGACGACGGTCTCACGAGCCACATGCTGAGATGATGCAAACGGCCTCCTTCTACCAGCTTCCTCTCGCGACGAAGCACCAGACGATGTCCGGAGATTCGACTCGCGCGTCCGTCACCCAGCTTCTGGCTAGCGCGTGCTCGACGCCGTGCTCGACCGCCGCGCATACCTTCGTGCAGATCGTCGAACCGCTGTCGCGGTTTCAGCTCGCGCTTGACGTCCTTATGCCAATGCTCGATTCCCGCGCAGAAGTGAGTGAGGCTTGGCACGACTGGCGAGAGGCGCGCGGCTCTGACTAGTACGATTCCGACAGCTGCCTCAGCGGATCCTTGTGTCCTATATGTTATACTCACTATACGCGCCCCATCCGATCGCTATCAACCCCTTTAAGTCGGTGCTCCACGCGAGCTTCGTCAAAGAACGCGAGATCGCCATCCAGGTCGCTAATGCTGGCGGCGTGAGCGAGAACGAACAGTTGGTCTGGGTCCTCTGGAAGATCCTCAAGGGCGACGGGAGTGACGTGAGTTTCCTTTCGAGAGTTGTGTGTTCACAACCCTGAGGCACCGGAACCCGTTTCCCTGCAGATCGGCCCCTTCTCGCCCAACACGCTGGCCAGGTCGCCTCTCCCTCCGAAGCTGCGCGCCGCCAATCTGTTTCTGGAGGAAGAGACCGCCGCGCATGTGCCCGCCGAGTCGTACGTTCCCAGCCCACCCTCTTCGCGTTCGAGCGAGATCTTGCCCGCTCACCCGCGTCCCTGGCAGCGTGAGAAACGGCGACATGTCCGCTACGCCCGCGAGTGCCCCGGAAAGTGCAGACGGGCCCGCCCGGGCGGACGTGCTGTCGACCGCTGAGCGCGATCGGGAAATGGAGAAGCTCTCGCACGCGATGACGCTCCTGCTCGCTGCACGGGACCGCGTCCTGACTATCGCGGAACAGCGCGTGCGTCGCTCTGACGTCTGCTCCTCTAGTTTGTGATCTGTGGGCTGAATGTGGTATAGGCTCTCCTGCCTGCGATCTCGCAGCTCGTCTCGCCCCCTGTTGTGACCTCCGTCGACCTTCCAGGCATCATCGCAAACAATCCGGCTCTCGCCCATCCCTTGCTCAACGCGCTGCTCGTAGCGGCGGCCGACTCCGACCTCGGTCCCGATACGTACCTGGACGTGCTGAGGCACCTCCCGCCGACGCTCCCGTCCTTCGATCTCATGGGCCGTCTCCTGCGCGATACCACGACCGTGGTGGACGTCGTTACAGGCGGACGTACGACTATCGCGGACCTGGTGCGCACGGAGGTGCTCGGATGGTTCATCCACGAGAGCGTCTCCTGGCTCGACCGTGCCGAGCAGGACGAGCGCGAGGGCAACATCAGCGATGACCGCTTCGCCAAAGGTGTCCAGAATGTACGCCTGCCATTGTTTCTTTGCGCTTAGCACGAGTATCGAGCTCACACGCCCGCTTGCCGTTCGGACGCCAGCTGTGCCGGTTCTACAGCGCGCTGATCAAGCTCTCCATCGTCGACCCCGCCTCTGACGCGGACTCGGCCGAGATGGCGCACTTTACGCTGCGCAACTCGCGCTTCGAGGAGGCGAACGCGCTCTACCGCGTCCTCGCCAGCAGCAACTTCTGATCTCGTCCCGCCGCCTGCAGGCTGTGACCACCATGCTTCCCCGTGCTTCGGCTCTCTATATGTTTTGACGTTGAGTTGCTTCGGCGTCGGACTGACTGACTGACTGACTACCACTACCGACTCTCTGGGACTTCGCAGGAGGAAGGAGGTATGGAGGGTACGGACCGCCGTGTCCCTCGAGTTTTTTCCTACTTACGTTCTCTTTTTACTTATGCGCATATGCGTACGCATGCGTGCCCCTCCCTGTGTATCTCGTAGCATCGCTCTCGGTCTTGTATGTGTGGAGTCCTGATAGATATACTGACGCAGTATTCTCTTGTTATATGCCTCGCCTTTGAATGGGCGGTTCCTTATGTATGGTGCTTATTAGACTTCTACTTCGCGTTATGCACTACACACATGCACGCACCGGTATCAGCCGCTGACAAGATTCAAGGTATCCGTTCAAAGACAGCATACACACCACACCAAGTCCTGCTCGTGCATGAGCAAGTGCGTACGCAGATTTGTGCTCCCATGTACATGTGACACGCCCGAAACTATTGCATCTAGCCGTCGTAGTGTACACTAAAGCTTTTTCCAACATGAAAGAAGCGACGCGAGGACATAAGAGAGACGAGACGAGGCGGAGGGAGATCGGAGAGGCATGGAAAGGTGAGGGGGGGGGGATAAACGCCAGAATGACAAGCACGAGAAGAGGACAGGGTGACAAAGCGATGCGGATAGAGCATGCTGAACGATCTTGGGTGCCGATGTTGAGGTGAAGGCGACTGATGGGCGGCCAGGGCACTCTTGCCCGAGGAACGACGGGTGTGGGAGAGAGGTGACAGAGAATGAGGGAGGTGAGTGCGCATGCGAAGATGAGATGAACGTCAAACCCAGATGCCGGCGCCGACGCGGTATAGAGGTAAGTTAAGACAGAAAGACGCGCAGCACGAGTCGAAGCGGGGGAACGCAGAGGGGAAAAGGGTGGGGGAATCTGGGGGATCGATACAGTATGCGATATATGCGGATGACGAGGAGATCGACCGAGCACACACAACCCATGTCCGACCCAGCCCAATGATACTGCAAGGAAGTCCCGGGACGGACGCGGACCGTCCAAGATGAAAATATACACACTCTAGCCACCGGAAGAGAGGCGCAAGCCCATAGTCATTCACGAGGAAGCGAGGCTGGACCTCATGATGCCTGCTTGTTCCTGAAGCGGAGCAAGGGCGCAAGCCCGGATAGTGCGCACGCCTTCTTGAGGAACTCGTGCTGCGAGAGAATAGGCACGTCAGCGTATCGATGGCGAAGCCACGAAGGGAAGGCATACCTGAAGCAGCTCCTCGGCCGTCGCGCGGCTCTTCACATCCACGCAAAGACACACGCTGAGGAAGCTCTTCAGCTCGCGCGAGAGCGTCTCGGGCTTCTTGAGCGTCGGCGTGCCGTTCGTCGCGATGAGGTAGAGCGCCTTGAGCGGCTCTTCGTCAAGGTACGGCGGCTCGTTCTCGATCATCTCGATCGCCATGATGCCGAGCGACCAGATGTCGACCTTGGCGCCGTACTCCTTCTGCTTCACCACCTCGGGCGCCATCCAGTACGGCGTGCCGACCATCGTCGCGCGCTTCGACTTCTGGTCCGTGAGCTTGGCGCAGAACCCGAAGTCGGCTGAGGAGAGGCAGGCAAGTCAGCATCGAGGCGGCGCGTGTCCGCGAAAGCGGCGAAGGGACGTACTGATCTTGACGTGGCCCTGGGCATCCAGCAGGACGTTGTCGGACTTGATATCGCGGTGGATGATCGACTGACTATGCAAATGAGAAAGACCTTTGCACGTCTACAATCCCCCGCACGATCAGCATTCCTGTTCTAACCATAGAGACGGGAGAGCACAAGACAGTGACTCGCCTCGAGGCAGATGCTCGAGATCTGGTCCTCTTCGAGCGTGTTGTTCTCGATGATGTCCGTGAGCGCGCCGCCCTCCATGTACTCCATGACGACCCAAAGCTCGTTGCTCTTTACGAGGTACGCGTCGAGGAAGTTGACGATGTTCGGGTGCTGCGACTCCTTCATGACCAAGATCTCGTTTACGATCAGCTCCTTGCGCGGCTGATTCGACAGGTCCATCTCCTTGATCGCAACTTTCTTCCCAGTCGCGTGCGTCTTCGCGACGTACACATGCCCGGACGCACTACAATCATCGGACGCCGCGTCAGCGAACTGTCTCATCCCAGGGAAGGAGATAACGAGCCAGACTGGAAGGCAGAGAAAGGAAAAACAACCACTCACCCTTGGCCAACTTTACGGATCTTGCTATACAACTGCTTCGGATCGTCCTGGCTCACCACGCTCCGGAGCTTCTCCATGATCTGCGCTTCGTTCATGGTACTGATCCGCTTCTCCTTCTCCTTCGGTTTCTCCAGCGCCGCCGCCGCCGCCGCCACGCCCCCGCTCCGCTCGTCGCCCTCCGGCGTCGTCACCGTCACCGCAGGCTGCTGTTGCTCCTGTTTCTGCGCCTCCTTCGCAGCCTGCGGCTTCTTGTTCGTCTGCAGTGGCTTCACCGGCGGCGGGCCCACCGTCGCGCCCGCCGGCCCACTCGCCGGCTGAGTCGCAGGCTGGCCGCTCGCAGGCGACGACTTGGCAGGGACGAGGTTCGGCCGGGTCGGACCTGTCGTCACCGGCCCCACGCGGTCGAGCGAGTCCTTGCGCTCCGGCTGCTGCATGATCCCTGGCGGCTTCGTGGTCTGGGTCTCCGTCGGCGGGCCCTGCGCCTTCGCGCGCAGGCGGAGCTCCGCGGACGATGGCGAGTGTTCTGGGAGCGGGGGCTTCGACGCGCCGCCTGCTCCGGACGCGGATGCCGGCGCGGGCGGTGCGGCGCGGGTCGCGGAGAGAAGCGGGCGGGGAGGCGCGGGGCGGCTCGCCTGCAGCTGGCCGGGGGTCATCTGGGGTATGGGCGAGCGCAGCGCGGGGTTCGTCTGCGCGGCGGAGACGGTGTTGGCATGCTGGATGTGCGAGCCGTTGACGATGTCGGCTGCGCGTGCGAGCGCGGCCTGCGTGCCGTTCACGCTGTCACCGTTGAGATGCGCCGGGGCGGAGTCTTGGCGTTTCATCGAGGGGCGATCGTTGAGCGGCGAGATTTTGGACGACAGGCCGGCCGCGCCGCCGAGCCCGGTGCCGGCGTTGAAGCGCGGTGCACTAGAGGAGTCCGAGTAGGGGGAGAGCGTGGAGGAGGATGCGTATGAGCTCCCGCCAGACCGGGCGCCATAGCCGAACTCCTCCATCTCACGTTTCTGGTGGTCGGTGTAGAATTCGAGCACGTCGAGCACGGCTTGTGGGTCCTTGACGTAGTCTTCGCGGGTGATTGCCGACTTTGTGAGGAGCTTGCTCCATGCATCCGGCAGGCCCTAAAGAGAACCAACTAAGGGACGACTGTCGCAAAGGAAGAACAAAGGACGACACATACGGTGAAAGCGCCAGATACCGGATCGAATCCGACATGGACCTTGTGCACAAAGTTTGTCGGGTTGCTCACGCCCATCAATGGGCTTCGCGAATAGATATCGTCCTGCCATCCGTACAGCTCCTCGTCGTTTTTCAACGAGAAATATATCCGTTTATCCTTGATGTCCAGAGCCAAGCAGTAGGGCTTGATGTCCGTTCGCTCGATATTCGAGATGTCCGCCAGATTGATCTGGGTCTGATATTGTGACGATGACTGTGGGGAAGCGCAAGGTTAGCTGAGACGTTCCGGTCCGCAAGGCGAAGAGCAAATCTGCGCATAGAACAAGGGGGTGAGGCGCCTGTAGAGCTCCCATGCGAAGATGCCTATCGACGATGCCACAGTAGCAAGTCAAAGCGGAACAGAGGCTTTACCGCTCAATAACTCAATCACTGAGTGCCGACCGCCGCTGGAGAAACACTCGTTACGATGTAAGGGAAGGCCGACGGACTGAGCAAATCAGGCATAGCAGAAGCAGCGAAACGCTGAGTGGGATTGTTAAATGCGAAGCTCTAGCAAGGAGCCCACCATCGCAGCTCCAGGGGCTATCAACGCTCTGCGCTCCCACTTATGCCGCGTTACGGTATATTGATGGTGCAAACCGAGATGTCGGCATAGAGCCCAAGGATCGCCAGCGATGCGCAAGGTAGAGATCCTCCAATGGCGATTTTGACCAAGGGGTATAGAATGAGACTAGCTTAACAAGTCATCACCCCAAGGGCTCTTTCATGGCACGAGGGAGACAAGGACACGCAGGAAAGGGCACGAAACCACACACACTCCATATGATTTAGGCAATGAGACGCTTTACTCACCTCGTTCTTATGTATCAACAGCGTCTGTTCCTTCAAGACTACCCACTTCTCACGCCAGAGGAAGGAGACAATCCCATCCTCCTTGACGGCGACGATCCCGCTGCGGACGACTTGCGAGCTGTTGGCGGCGCCGGAGTTGCGGTCGGGGGAGCCGCCGATCCCAGAGTAGGAGCGAGCGTAGGAGGAGCCCGAGGGCGAGGACGTGCCGACGGAGAAGGAGGAGGCGTAGCCCGAGCTGGCGAGCACGTTCCCGATGTCGTTTCGCCGCACGGGCGCGGCGGGCGCGGGGCGCGAGGGCGTGAGCGAGGTCGCGGTGACTTGGTAGTGCGCCATCTCTCACTGTCGAGCTGGTGTGCGTCGTCAAAGAAACGAGAGAGTGTGGCTAGCAAGAGCGCAGAGGCAACAAAGACTGAGAGCTCGAGACGGGCGGGAGGTGACCAAACGGGCACCGATTAGGGAGAGGATAAGAAAGCACGGCCGGCGGCGGGCGGTGCGATGGGAACGGGTGCAGAGCTGATCGTGAGGGCGGTATGCACGGTTGTCGTGAGCGCAGAGAAAAAGCAGTCGTAGACGTCGTGGCGAGCGTCGTGGTTGCTGAGCTGAGCTGAGCAAACAGCAAAGCCTGGGGAAGGATGTCGATGCTGAGCTGAGCAGAGCAGAGCAGAGCAGAGCGAGTCGGAGTCGCTGGCTTTGTTTGAGCTTGTGGCCCGTGCCAGTCGCCTTCCGCTTTCGGACACCGGCCCTTTCCCGGATCTAGCCGAGGGCCGTACAGATTGTCACGGCAACCACGCAGTGCGGTCTCCTCTTGTACTGTACTGTAATTCCAGCTTGTTCGCGCACGCCCAGGCTGCTGGCATACAGCATACCATAGTAGAACATCGCCCGCACCCCAGCATACATGTTGCAGTTCGGAAAGCTGACCGCAAGCTATCTCTGCACGTCTTCGCCGGCCTGAGACATAAGGCTGCCGAAGTGAGAGCTGCGAGCAAGCAAGATGCAGACAAGTTGATACAATCGATGTTGATGCTAATCTGTACCCTATGTCTCGTCGGCCAATCAAAATACCACCAGAGATAACCCGTGCCTCCAGGCTCCAGCCTTCGGCGCACTAGGCATCCCGTCATCGCGATGAGGACGGTGGACGTCTCAAGACTCGGTCGGTCGTTAGGATCAACGGTCCCCACGCGAAGCGTCGGAACACGAACACCGCCGTCTCGTAATCAGTGCACTGGATCAATCAGCGCAAGGCGAAAGCCACTCGAAAGGCTTTTCGAGAAGGCTACTCGACGGAGCTCTCGCATCAAGTTCAAGAGACATGCAGACAATGCAGCAACCTGCGAAGCACAGAAAATACTGCCGCTTACAGTGCGGGCGCACTTCGTCTGTCCAAGGATCATGCGCAGTGCTTACATTATACTTGAGTGGCTCGCAAAGGGTTTGGTACTCACCGTCTATCCAACACAGGGGGTGTTGCCGTCTTTCACATGGAGGCAGCCTCCAATACTTGCCCGCGACGAGCATCCTTGGCTGTGAGCGTACGGGCATGCAGTCTGCATTAATTCTCGAGTTTAGCTTGCCTACTACGCCTCCGTCCATGAGGAGCGCACCCAACCCAAACAGTGTTTTACGTGGGCCTCTGGTAAATCCATTCGTAAGCAGTCTCGGCAGAGAGATGTCACTCACGAGCCTGATTCGATGGATGACCGGTCATGGTCGAACATGCAAATTATATGTGTGAATGACACTGACGACCGCAGTACTCGCCTGACAACGATTTTCAGGTTGGTCTTCGGCTACTCCCTATACATCTTCGACGCATAAAAGAACGGTCTTGACAGAGCAAACGATTCTATCGATAGCAGTGATGTAGGAATATATACAATTGCCGATATGGACAGCATAGCAGTCTACTTGTTCTTGGTCGCCCTGTCGCGCCACAAGCGTCACTTTGAGCACTTACATATCACAGAAAAGCAGAGCTGTAACGCACTTGTATGTGAATCGCTTCCGCGTCATCGCAAACTCGCCCAACTTGTGCCCAACCATGTCCTGCGTCACCGTGACGGGGATGTAGTCCTTCCCATTGTGTACCATGAAACGGAGCCTGTAACACAAGCCAGTTGGGCATGAGCCAAGAGGCCAGAATGAGTGGGAAGGAACGGCACCCGATGAAGTTGGGCAGGATGGTACATGACCGGGCCTTCGTCTCGATCGGAATGTTATTCTCCAACGCCTGGCGGAAGTTGGGAAAAGCCACGAAGAACGGTCCTGTACACACACGCGCGAGGAGTCTGTCGATGTTCTCTCTTACCAAAAGTCACGAGCGAAAAGGACTGACCCTTCCAGGCGGAGCGGCCGCCCTGCACGACCGCGGTGGGCAACATTGTTCCAAGCTGCAATTATGGGCGCTTCTCTTTGGCACTGAAAGGATTCCGCCGTGACAGCTTCAGGCTCTCTCACGTGAGATGAGGTCAGAGTGTGACACAAGTCACACACCCACGTCGTGGCTGCGGACGGGGAACCTTGGAACTTGCTGAGCATCGCTCACGACGACTTCGGACTGCTGCCAGACTTCTGTCCTGCTCCTGCTCCTGCTGCTCGACGCCTGCGCGTCTGCTGTTACGTCCTATCTCTGCCCGCTCGCACTCTTGTCGTTCTATATCCGTGTCCGTCCGTACGTCGTCGTCTCAGCACGACGTCCTTGCCTCTCGACTTCCATGAGCTCCTCGTTTCCCTCTCAGCTCGCACGCCGCAGCCCGAGGACCAGACGACAACTCACGCCCCGCTTCCCTCTCTAAACTCCAGTCCCCAAGCTCGAGTGTCCGAAATGCCAGACATCCGTATTTACCAGTCTTCGTTTGAGGTTCCATCAACCTTCGCTGCGCCCACCCCAGCCCCAGCGTCTTTCGACGGGAGAGTACTGTTGCGTGCGCCGAGCTCCATCTCTGTTATACCTGTGCAAGAATTGGTTGCCAATCCATCGTCATCCGTGTCAAGCTCCGGGACGCCCTCTGCCCCGAGCTCGACCAGTGATACGCCGTTCTTCCCTTCCCCAACCGGATCAGACTGCGAATCTTGCAGTGAAGAGAACAGTAAGAGTCTCCAGTTCACCAAGGTCCGTCATCCTCCCCCGATAGCCTCCTTTTCTGGTTTCAAGGAATGATTGGAAGGCTGATAACCTCATCACCATTCACGCCGTATAGAACGCGGTTGAGGGTGCGCTCATCGTCGTCGCCGTCATACTCATCCTCTCCGCAACCTCATGGAGGTAAGCTCTCTGCGCCCCTCCCGAATAGGCCCAGCTCAACCCCTTCTCCTGCAGATTCATCCGTCTGCACCGCAATCGCCGCCCCCTGCGCGACTTCTTCCGCGTCCACTCGCATCCGCATCCGCACAGCACAGTACCCTCCCGCCCTCCGACCGTCCCGCGCACCACCGGGCTCCCGCCGACCCGGCCCCCGCCTGCGTCGGTCATCTACGACTCGCTCGCCGCTCCCCCAGTCCCACTTGTGTCGGCGCCGTCCGGTGCGCGCCGGAGCCGCGGGCGGCGGACACGCGCGGGCGACATCGACGCGCGCGGCCGGCGGGGACGGATCGCGCACCCGGACGACCCGGACGAGGAGCTGCCGGAGTACGACGACAAGGACGTGTTACCGCGATATCAGGACTTGGAGGCGGGCGTCGGGAGGGCCGCCGCCGGGACCGATGTCCCGTCTCCGTTGGGCGCGGGTGGAGATGCGGGAGCAAGCGGAGATGCGGGAAGGGGGTCGGGCGAGGATATGGGGAGGGTAGGCGGTGCGGGGCAGATGGTGGGCGTTGGGACGGCTATGATGGGGAGGAGCGCGAACGGGGAGGGCGGAACGAGCGATACGGACCCGCTCGTGACGCGTATGAGGCCGAGTACCGCGGCCGCGGGGACGTCGGAGGACGACCATGCGTACCCCCCGCCGATGTCCTCTGCGGAGTCGCACGAAGGGCATGGCGTTGTGCAGAGGCATGCTTGAGTTCCGCGCGCTGTGCTATCGCTGATCTATGGAACTAGTTTGTATGGTGAGTCCATTTCTGAGCTGCAGTTTGGGGCATCTGGAGTTGGCGTGCCGTCTTTCCCTTGCAGACTTGACCTTGTACTACGCTCTCTACATGCACGTACCGCATTGTATCGTCGCTCGCTGATGGTTCGCTTTGTATATCGCGTTTCTCTTTTTCGTCGTGCTCGTACGGTATTCGACCGCTATCCAACTTCCTTTTGCTTTTCTGTGCTAGCGTTAATGCGGAGGGACTACGATCCTTCTCAATTTACCCGGGAGGTAAAGCGTGTCGGTGAACGTTCGGACGGAGACGCAGGGAATCCTCGAGGTGAACTACAACACATGATGTCACGCACTCTACCACGACGCCACCTTCGCCTCCGTACCTCCACCATTCGGTTACGACCGCACTATGGAAGGGTCTTGGACATACGGACAGTGGACCGACTATCAACGCGAAGAGATTCAAAGGGTCGAGGTTGCTGTCATATAAGCCCAAGAAAGTATCCGTACAGCCAACGTATCTTTGAGCAACAGCGATCTGCAGTCACTACAGTATCCAACAGAGATAAAGCGGGGGCAAAATGTCAAGAAGCTAGTCGGGTAACCTAAGAACAAAACGAACGCCTGTCCGAACTCTGGGATCCGTCGGGCCAGAGGAGCCGCCTGGGCCGCAGGTGGCCCTTAAGTTCTAGCGCTACAACTGCCTCCTTCCCTTTCGCGGCCCCCCCTCCCCCGTCCCGCCCCCAGCTCATCTGGTCCGAGACCTGGCGCGTAAGACATAGCCCTGACGCCTATGGTATCGTGAAAGATCCGAATCGAGGATAACGAAGTGGGCGGAAGGGGAAAGGGGTGCGTGTGTGTGTGTGTGTGGGGGGGGGGGGGAATGAGAAGAGGAAGTGAAGTGCATAATATACAGATGACATGAGGGCGTTGCGCTGGTCGAATGCGTGGGCATGCTACACGTGTGTTCGTACTGCTGTGTGAACGGGGAAAAAACGACGCGGGCGCGGGCGGAGAAGAGGGAACCACCCGCAAGTCGTAATCGGAGAGAGAGTCGTGAGTCTTGTCGCGATGCTATCGTCGAAGAAGGAGCGTTCTGGGTTGCGCTGGGCGGAGAGAAGGGAGTGTATGTGGAACAACTGGCTAGGGGATGCCGTCGGGATGATTGAAGTGGCTGGTGGCGAATAGGAGAATATGGCGGAGAATGGGAAGGGAAAAGATTTTCGGAGGGGCAGTGGAGGAGGGTGGTCTCGCGATTACGGGCTATGCCATACGGTGGTAGGAGGATGGTATGGTAGACCTTTCTCAGACTCAGCTGAGCGCGCTCTGCGATGCGGGACGTCGCGTCAGCAACGTATTTGCCAGACGAATAAGATGAGCAGGAGCTACCTCTGTGGGAGAATGCGAGCGCGGTGTGGAGTCACGGCCAGCGTTCAGGAAATGATACATACGGCCGCATGGTCACCGTTCGTGCTGAGACGGTCTTGGTCGGCGAAGAGGATATCGTCCTCGGAGGAGGACGCAGGATCTTCAGCCGGGACAGCAGATGCGATGACGAAGAAGGCGTCCATTGCAAGCGATAATCAGCGGGTCTGCACTTGTGTCGGACAGGAAGGCAGAGAGCTGAGCACTTTGCGCCCGCTCGGGGTGTTGAAGAGGTGCAGCTCCAGCAGCCCTACCAACCACGCTTTTATGTCGGACCTGGGGACCCAGGAGTGTGCGTCGCTGTCGCTACGGGCCATCTACGCGCACGGATGGCGACGGGAAGACAATGACTTGGGAAGCGCATGTTCCGTGGACATTGCGTGCCGAACCACGCGCGCCAGGCAGCATCGCGACATTGCATCGTCGGGCGCACCGCCAGTCACCCGAGGGCAATTGTACAGCTTCCGGCGACCAGGAATGCTGTCCACCTGCCAACGCCGCAGTCGTACATCCGCTGCCCTTCGTGTTGCCCAGCTTGGAACGAGACTAGCTCGCGATGGGTAGTCGGGCGGGCCCATCGCGCCGTCACATCTGCAGGGAGTATAGATAGCACTCGTCCCACACACTGCTCATTGGATCGCTGTGCATCTCACCTTATCATCAGACGATGGAATCGTACTGAGAATGGGAGCCTCTGCGCTATTGTATTGCAGCAGCCGGGGGTTGATCCGCGTAAGACGCTGTCGGAAAGAGAGCGCATGACCGAGCCTCACGAGCCGACACGTCATCCAGGAGAGTTCATATCAGCCCTGGTATTCATCTCAGTCGCGAGACCATGCAGTGGGCCCACATAGCGAGCTTAGATGAATGCCGTCGACGCTACTGTCGGCATGATATTCCCCGAGGCAAAGACAAAAAGAAGAGGCGCCCGAAGGCTCGGCGAGAGGGTCGCGAACACTACCCCTTCCTTTTATGGCACCGTAGAGCCAATCAGCGCTCTCGAGCAGGAGAGTCGTCTGGGCCTCTTATTGTGAGTGTCGAATGCGGAGATCTGACGATCCTATATTTACCTGTTGAGGTAAGATGGCTGATCGACCTCAGGTCATACAGCTGAGCTAGGTGTTGGCACTCTCGGAGAACCGCGCAGGACATTGTAACGTCGGTGAGCTGCCGTCGGAGTCCAAATCCGGTGCCAGTGAGCGCACAAGACTAACAAGAAGGGACGCACATGCACCTGGGAACATCCGAACAAAGAGCAGACGAAAGTGCGATCCAGTTAACAAGACCTGCAGCGGTCTACCGCAGGCGTCTCGTGAGCCTATCAGGCTTGTTCTGGATCGATCAAATTTATAGGAACGCCGTCCGTATGCAGGCCGTTGCCAAGATAGGACATGAGCTATGGCCATTTGAATGATGTCCCTTATGAAGGCACGGACAAACAAGACGCGTTACCCGAGAGCGGAACTAGACCATACAGTGCAGCAGACGAATGGGCCACCGTAGCAATGTTGGCTGCGGTGCCGGACTCCGAGAGCTCCGCTAGGTAAGTTGACGACGTCTGCGGAGACGGTCAGAGGACGGCAGGGAATAACTATGGTACTCCATTCAGACTCAATGCAGACTCTTGCAATCGGACACTCCTCGATGAAGATGTGCATCCAAAGTATCGACTGAGAAGACCTCAGAATGCTCCGCATTTCGTACATTGGACCAAGTATCTCGACCGCCGCGTGATAGACGATGACAGTGCCAGGCGATCGGCCTACCAGAGTAGAGTCAGTAGGGATTGCTCTGCAGCCTTGCGGTACTTTGCCGCCACCGCTAGCTGCGTACATGGCGCTTACCTTATTGCTCTGCGCAGACATGCGACAAGGTCCACAGAGACATTGGTGGTGACACTAGCGCGAAGTCCACAAGATCTGACTGTAGCTCCTAGGCGGATACCTGCCGCACAAGAAAGCCGCATCTTGTCTTCGTGTGGCGCACGCTCCGGAGCTTGCGCTGGTCCTGCGTAGAGCGTCGCGCATAAATACTGCAGCGCAACGACGAGGAAGGCCAGTGAAGTCACCCGACATCGCTATCCTCATCGCTATTCACAAATCGCCATGGACGCCTTCTTCACCATCGCCCCCGCCGTCCCCGTCGAGGACCCCGTCGAGGTTCCCAAGGAGCTCGACAACCCTGGCACTAACGGTGACCACGGCAATTGCACCATTGCCTGGTATGTTGCGACGGTCCACAACCATCTACGAGTGTGACTGACCTTCGGGCAGAGTGCGTCTCCGCGCTCTAGGTCCACATATCAACCCTTCGATTTGTTTTCTTCGTTCTTTTTTGGCGCGACCACCGCAACGCCTTACACGTTATGGTCTTGTCTGACATGCATGGGAGGATGGGCTATGGGCAGGACGATGACGGTATATGTTCGATGGGATGGTCGTGACGTCGTGACTAACCTAGGTTGTATCTGTGTAATCCATTCATTTGCGCGCGCTTGAGTGTGAGATTTGGACTTGGCCTATCTCATGCTATCTGGTCCTCGAGGAGCGACACAAGGATGGTCGGGCCCCAGAGTGTACCATATACCGTGCAGTGGCTGGATCGAGTGACCCTTTACGTCAACGTGCTTGCAGGGGTGATCCAGGATCTACGGGGTTTAGGGCGGTAGAGAGATCTTTGTGGAACTTGACGCATGAGGGTGTGGAAGTTCTTCCCTGATACTGTTGGACGCATATGCTCTGGCCTCCGCTAATAGTTCCTTTGAGAGGAGACCGTGCAACCGTGCATAGTCGCGTGCAGAGTCTGAACCAGTGCGGTTCAGATGCAGTGCCAGCGGCCATCACTGTCAGCCATCGCACTTGCAAGCCTGGTCTTGGAAAGCTGACCGCGTCGGCCTGCTCATGCCTGGCACATATATCGTCATGAACAGCTACGGCAGATGGCAAAGTGCTTCAAGCTGGCAGATGCGCAAAGCACCAACTCTTGCGCTGATTTAGCAGGAGCACGGGGGAAATGCCGTAGCCAATTGACAATAGGACGAAGGGCACAAGCGTTCTGTAAGAAAGGTTACAGTGCGTCCAGGCCGTGCTTGGTCCATCCTGAGCTTGTCTCAAACGCCGAGCGCCGTGTCACTTATGTAGTATGTGTTTCCGTAGCCGTATGAGCCGAAGGTGTTTACTGTATGCGCACTGACACAGGAGAACTATTGTGTAGGCCCTGCTGTGTTCTCACACGGCTGCCAATCAATGAACGGCTTTGACACCTTCCCACAGAGGCCCAATTGATATGACAGAGATGCGAATTGATTGCTCAACTGATGGCTTTCACTTGTCTATGTGGATCGCGTTTTCCGTCCTTTAGGTGCATCTGAATAGATCATATCACAGCTCGAATTTCTCGGATTTCTGCGGCGTGAGTAAATTTCATACCACTGCCAGTGCTGCTGTTGCGAACACCTACTGTAATGCCGAGCGCTTGCCTGCGCGTAGCGATAGCGCCACGTTGCACGGTGCTGACGAGAGCACAAGACTATTGTGGCGAATGCGCCACTGCTGCACCTCGAGTGCCTGAACGGAAAAAGCGTCCAAGGCACGCATCCCTTGACAATAGAGCACGGGCGTCAATTGCTCTCAACAAGACACGGACGTGTGTGAGCGCTCAAAAGGATCCGGACCTTGGCCGCATGCACGTCCAGCTAAGTTGCAATGAGCGCGAGCTGTATACGCCCGGGCCGGTGCTTCTTATTGTCAAAGTTGCAGAGAGCGCAGCGCGCGCCAGGACATCTGGAGACCTGACACAAAGTGCGCAACGCGCTTCTTCCCTTCGCCCCTGGCGTAGAGGAAAACGCATAAATACCTGGGAAGCGGGATTGAGGGATCATCAGCGAACTCGTCTTTGAAGACTCGCAATCCGCCAAGCCTCACTCGCTTGACAACTTCTCGAACCTCGTCTTCGCAATGGACGCCTTCTTCACCATCGCCCCCGCTGTCCCCGAGCCCGCTGAGGAGCAGCCCGTCGAGACTATCCTCGTCGAGGCCGACCGAGTCGGAACTAACGGCAATTTCTCGGGCTGCGTCATCGCTTGAGGATGTGCGTCGCGACGGCTCGGTGAGTCAGCCTCCCTGGTCTCGGGCTGTTCGCGCGTGCACGAAACTCATCTGTAGCGTTCCAGTGCGCTGTATCCGTCGGCACTAGAGCAGTCCGCGCATTCCGGACATCTTCTTGCGCTTTCGCCGCGCCGCTTTTGCGCCCATTGTAGCGTTAACTTATCCTCTTCGTTATTCATCCGTCGGACGTGGGGGTCAAGGATTGCAACTTCCTCGGTCGGCGCGCTATCAGCTTGTAACTTCTGTACCAGTACCGGACTTGTATTGGTAGAATTCGCAGAACATAAACTACGCACAGCTGTATCCAAGGCAGTGCCCAACGACCGCACGAACGGCGCGCTATGGCGGGACGCAGCGTCAACTGTGCCATTGCTGGAAACGACATGAACGGGCTCTCACTCACCAGTCTTACAGCTATCAGGCTGTCAAAGGCGTCTTCCTCTTGCGGGCGCTGTGTGGGGGATATCTCCATGACTCCCTTGCGATGTCTCGTTGGAGGTTCCGAACATGGGTGGACACTTGCTGCTGGACATAGCGAGTCCGAACGACTGGCCCCCATCGATGTCGACATGACACCAGGGTTCCTTAGCACCAGACATACGCTTGATGACAAAAGGAGGGATCAACACCCATAAACCCAATTATCTTCGCCTACAGTCCCTTTACACTTTATGTCCTGTTGCGACGTGGAATCCGCTTGGCCCCCCGTGTCAGGGTGGACCGACGGCCATTGACATGTGACACGCTAGCACGTGCCCGCGTCGCGCCTCTTCAGGACGCGTCTGGGACGCGTCGATGCTCTCTCGTCCTATCTTCTTCCTCTTCTTACTCTGCTACTCAGGCCGAGGGCTAGAGGAGTTCAGCATAACTCAAGATGCCTAGAGCAGATAAGGTAGTCCGAGATTGAACGGGTTGGCCCGAGAGCATCTCCAATTCGCTCACTGGTGTCCGCAGTCGTCTCAGCAATCGCTCAGCAGCGACGACGCTGGGTACACAATGAGTCCCTCGTTCATAACTAATGGATGAACTTACTCCCTTTGAAAAGTATTATGGCTACAGTGGTAGCACAGATGCAAAGTGAGCGCATATACCCAGCTTTGAGGGTCCCCGCCGATGGCAGCCACAGCGTCATGGGAGAAGAAGCGCAAGGAGAAAGAGACAAAGTTTCTGGAAACAGCCAAAGCAGACTTGGAGAAATGCGTCAGTCTCCGGCTGCAAGGGTGATGATGATACTTGCCCACCTGCCCTCAACAGATCGCTACGAGAGTGGAAGAATATAGCGCTGCGGTCGCAGACCTGTGAGTCCGGATAACAATCATCCGGCGAGATGCTCACCGTCAATCAGGAATGCTGCATACTATAAATTCGTGCTTGATTACGCGCAGACTGACGATCGCATACGCAAATTGTGGCTACAACTACAGCATGGGCAGCAGAGCCTTGCGGTAAGCCGGCCCTCGAACATGATATGACTGGCTTGACGCGGGATTATGCTTGTGATAGACGCTTTCTCAGAAAAAGCACGGGGCCATGATTGAGGTCGACAAAGAGCGCGAGAAGGGCCAAGTGAAAGGCATGGCCATTGCCAAGAAAGCGGTAGAAGGCGAGCCCGAGTTCGTTTGGCATATAATGCGCCGTAGGCTCACTCCCGAATCATCGTCGTACCAGACTTTGGAAGGCTCATCCGTTCACTCGAAGAGCTGTGACTGAAGCATCACATCTCGAGTGGTAGTGGTCAAACCTGACGAGAACGGGCTGTAGTTGAGCGCTGAGCCCGGACATGATACAGGGATTCTTGAGGACCGTGACCTACCGAGCGTAATGGAACCGTCTGAACTTGTCGATTCTCGGGCGCAGTATGCAAGTTCTTCCAAGGTTTTTCCAAGCGCCTTGAGGACGAATAGTGTGGCGAAGGCATGTCGGACGGGTCTATCGGGGTTGCAGAGATAAGCACTGTGTAAGTCACGTCTGACTGGAAGACGTAAGGCTGAAAAGCGAGGCACAGAAGGCGAAAGAGAGTCTTCCGTGAGATCAGGAATCTGTGGCTCGGGTCCTGCCGGGACGCACAGTACGTAAGGCGATCGCCGGGAATCTGGAAGCGCCCAAAGCGAGCCCTTCAGGACGCGATGGGCGCTTGACTGGCTTGCCCTCTCAGAAGAGCAGCAGAGACACTGAGCAGACTCCTCGACGCAAGCAGACGACCCGCACCTCGCATGCCCTTCCTCTTCTCCTCCTCTCCTCTTTCTCCTCCTCACCTTCCGTGAATACGTCTTTACAGTGTACCTTCTTTCTTGCCCGATCCTACCCTGTCCGATAGGGTGAGGGCACACTGCTTTCTTCGCGGAGTTGACGCGCCATATTCACCGCCCTCCATTCGCAGCGCTGAATGCCTCCGCAGAATGACGACGCGAGCAGACCGACGAGGCAGAGAGCAAACACGAGTACCTTTCCTTTTAACTGGCGAAGAAAGGCCGAGAACACGACTGCCCCGGCCCCGCCCACTATCTCTGCCCCTCTCCAGTGGGAGGAGTTGATTGAGGCGCTCACCCCACCAGCCGTACCCTCCCTCAACTATGCCAAATCCCTCGCTACCGCTCTCGGTGCGCTCGATGCGCACTCTCCGCCTCCCCGCCTCACAACCTTGCAGCCGGTCCTTGCGTCCCTATGCTCGTCCGACTCCCCCATCCCCTTACAGACCGCCGGCTATGACATCCTAACTGCCTACTTGAAGGGCAGTGGCTCGTCCATCACCACGACCGCGGACAGGCTTTCTTGTTTGTCGCTTTTCATTGATGTCCCTTGGTCCCAAGAGTTGTGGGAGGCAAGGACAAGGGCTCTTTCAGCCCTCACACACTCAGGTGCCCACACAGCTGGCATGGAAGGTCACATACTGCGGATGCTAGAGAGCTGGACCGAGCGCGCGTTCGAAGGCCTCTCGCAGACAGATTCCATCTCGCACGAGGACAGACTAGAGCGCCAACGTAGCGTCGAGTCCCTCACTGCCTTTCTTACTAGCCTAGTCCGCAGGCCCGAGTTTGTATCGCGACTAACGGAGGCCGATACGGCGGGCGTGTTGCAAATGTGGGAACGCCTAGTCGACAAGTCTCTCTCTGTGCCCGGGGAATATCTCAACCTAGTCTCACCTCCTAGCTCTCCCTATCTTGAGCCTCATTCCTCAAAAGCTGTTTCTCCGCCAAAGCGCTCTCTATCCCATCGGCGTCATCATTCGTCAACGTCCCTCCCTAAGTTGTCCCACCTCAAGCACCCGGCAGACATCATAGTGGACGCGTACTTGACTTATTTGTCTGAACGACTTGTTGCACTCGCACCCAGCTACCTCACTTCCATTCTACCGCTTTTATTTCGCGCGCTCGCATTCTACTCCACCCCTCTGCCCCGCATATCTCTCGAGCCTGGCATCCAGCCCCAAAATGCTCTAGAGCAGAGGATCTCCGGCGTCCTCGGAAAAATCGCCTCAGGCCCTTACGCATCTTCATGCAAGATTCTTATGAAGCGTCACTTCTTTCCGTCTGCGCAGATGAGCTTGCAGGTATCCATTCAGACTTCGGTAGGTGCCCTCCGCACGTTGCGAATCTCCCTCAGGCAAGTGCTCGAGAGCCGGCTTGCGCGGGCGTACATTGAGCGCGCCTCATCCGTCGAGTACTCACCGGCCGGCGTACCGACGCACCTCGCGCTGGAGCGCGGGCTTATGGAGCGTGCATGGGCGCAAGACGAGAGCCAGTCATGGGACATCATCCGGTTCGCGAACGTCCTCGCGCGTGCGGCGAAGGCATGGATCTCGTTCGAGCAGGAGACGACACCGAATGTGATCGCAGCACCTAAAGAGGCGGTCCTGCACGAGATTGCGGCGATCGTCAAGGACGTTATTCAGGCCATGGACGAGCGCGGTGACAACGAAGACGTTGACGACGAGGAGATCGCGGCGATAGGCCGGGTGCTCCGTGAGCTGGTCGTGTATGTCCGCTCCGTCAAGTACGTATGAATTGCATTCATCCATAAGTTGACATTCATTGACAGTGGATTGAAGAACGGCAGAAGGCGGCCTCATCCCTATCTCGCTCCACCGCCCTGATGGATCGTCACCCTTCCTTGTGGCTATTGCGACTGTACTGGCTGAGGACCTCAAGACCTCGCCTCTCTTCCTTGTTCTCCCATCGATCATCCTTTCTATAGCTGATCACCTGCCTGACCGCGACTTGACTCACTTGCTCACTACCATGATAGAGCGCCAGTGTCTATCACCGACCTCGCTGTCCTGGTTAGACGACTGGAAGAACCTGCTGACGATGTCCCACCTCTTCTCGCCTTCGCGAGCGGGAACGCGGCAGCACGTCATGGATCACCTGCAGTCCGTCTGGGAGTTCGTCAAGGACATTCCTGCCTACCGGAAACCGCTTGCGAGCTTGGTGTTCGACGTCTGGAAGCAGCATCCTGCGGACGAGCTCGAGGACACGAGCGCGCTCGTTGCCTGGAATTTGCTCGCGGACGAAGCGGTCCTCCGGCTGGTCGAGAGACACGTCGAGGACCCGAGCACCGAGAAATGCGAGGCGCAGCAGGGACTCTGCGAGGAGATCCTCGACTTCCTGCTCGCTATGGCCCACGAGAGGATAGAAGAGGACGATGACGCGGCGTCGATACGAACGGTTGAGTCACAGGTGCCCTCCCCGCCAGGGCTGATACCCCCGATGAACACAGCGTCGACGTCTCCCATCTTGTCGCGCATGACGTCGGATTATCCCGGCCTGAAAGAAAAGGAGACTTCACTCCCCTCTGTCATGTCTATCCTGACTTCACTGACCTCCGGCGCCCAGTCACGCTCGCAATCCAAACCTCGACGAACCACCAACGACATGTCCATTTCTGTCGAAGCGTCCCCTGTCATCTCCGCCACCGAGCCCCCTTCCGCCACGCCCAAGTCTGTCGGTGCAGTCATCGCGCTTGTCTCTGTGTTCAGCCAACTCGTTTTTACTCCGCTCGCACTGTCCCAGTGCAGCCTCTGGCACGCGAAGCAGGTCTTCAAGCACCTAGTCGAACTCGTCACGGGAGCGGGCTGCGTGCGCGCCAGGCTGACCGTCCTCCAATTCATGATGCGACTCCGCGTCGACCGCGACCACAGGCTGTACTACGCTGCGGCTGAGTACGACAAGGACGGCAACGTCGCCCACCTTGCAGCACTCATCAACAGAGCGGAGGCCAGCCCGAGTACTGTCGAGGATCTCCTGAGGGACGATGAGATAAAGAGGGCGCGGGCGCGAGCACCGCCTCAGCAGGAAAGGGACGGGCGGAGACCCTCGCGAGGCCGGGGTGGTCCTCGGGTGGATACCAGTAGGAGTCGGTCACGCGTTCCGGCGCGGGTGATTCCAACCGCTGTGCTCAGAGCGAAGCCCCGAGAGCCACTATGGTCTATTCCAGAGATGCTTTCGCTGTCTGTCGCCGCGTCAGACGTCTCCAGCGAGGGCATGACCTCCTACGACCCCGCCAATCCCGGGCACAATGAGTCTGTCCTACCCCTCTCGTCCTTCCTGGCGAAACTTGTGGAGGTCATCGAGACAGAGCGGGAGTGGGAGATCCTTTCCTACGTTCTATGCCATCTCCCGACGCAGCTTGCGAACAAGCATCTCTTCTGCGGCCCGCGTTCGAGAATTGTGATTGGAAAGCTGCTCGCCTCTCTATGTCTCGGCATCAGCGAGGGCACCCTTGCGACCAAGGTCGAGCGCTGGCCGGACGGGATCATTTCGCGCGACGCACAGGGGCTCGCGTTCCACACCCTTACTGTCCTCATCAGCTACAAGCGATGCTTCGACAACGCGCAGCAGCTCCACCACCTTGTCGAAGTATTCCTGCTCGGGCTCAACGGGCAACCGTCGACGCAGAAGTGCTGCTTGCACGCGCTCTCACTCGCCGCCTTCGAGTTGCAGCCGTCGATGGCGAAGCACCTCTCACGCATCATGGAGAAGCTGTCGCAGATCATGTCGAACCCTGCAATGGCCGTGTACATCATCGACTTCCTCGCTATCGTCGGCTCGCAGCGCGCGCTTTACGTCAACTTCACCGAGAGCGACTACAAGATGGTCTTCGCGGTCGCGCTCAAGTACCTCGAGAACCACAACCGCGCGGACGGCTCTCTGTCCATCTCGTGGGCTCTCTCACAGCACGTGCGGATCATGTCGTACTACATCGTCTACGTCTGGTTCTTGGCGGTCGACCTTCCGGACAGGCATCGGCACGTCACTTACATCGTCAGGCAACTTTTGCTTGCGAACAGTGGCCGAGAAGATGTCGATGCGCCAACAGAAGTCGCGTTTGACTGGCTCGCACGATACACCTATGCCAGCGCGGATCCCCGGCCAGCAAAGTCGACCCTCGACGAGATCGTTATGAATCCTAACCTACAGGCCAAGAGCTCCGAACCAGCCATCAGCGAGAAGACGTGGATTCTGGGTAACTCTGTCGTCACCATTCGCGCGCTCGCTCGGCGGGGCTGGATCGAGGTGTTATCGCGCCGCGCGTCGGGCATGACGAAGTTTCTCGTCAGAGCTGAAAACGTCCCCATGATCCCTTTGGGAGACGTGGACCCCGATTTCGTGAGCATCTCCGGGACCCTGATGATGGACCGGAAAGACGGCGGCGAGGAGGTCGTGTGCGCGGAAGAAGGTATAGCACGGTTCATGGGCAGTCCGGGTTTGGTGCGTCGCTCTGCCGTCTTGGATGAATCTCGTTTAATATCGTGGTTCCTTTGCAGGGTGAGGTCAAGGACGCGCTCAGTAACACCGCACAATCGTTGTCGAGTGCTCCCCGACCCGATCCCATCACGGGCTACGTGTGGAGTGGCAGCGCCCCGTCCCAGAGGCGGAAGGAAGTGGCCATCGACCCTAGCTACTTCGCATTGCAACTCTCCGCATACCCACACAAGGGGCCTGCCAGTCGCGGACGTCTCGTCAAGGACAAGGCGCGACTTGCCAGCTTTTTCCGCACCTTCGACCGCATGCCGGTCATCGACACGCACAAGGTCGGCGTGATGTATGTTGCGCCCGGACAGAAGACCGAAGCAGAGATTCTGCGAAATACTCACGGCTCGCCTGCATATACGCGTTTCCTTGAGGGCCTCGGCAGGCTGATCAACCTTCGCGGGCAGGTCGATGTCTACGACGGCGGGCTCGACCCAGACGTAGACGGCGAATACGCGTATGCGTGGTGGGACGACATCGGACAGATCCTCTTCCACACCGCCACGCTCATGCCTAACGGTGAAGACCCGAACTGTACCAGCAAAAAGGCCCACATCGGGAACGACTATGTCCGGATCGTCTGGAACGACTCTGGGATGCCCTACAGGTTCGACACACTCTCCACGCAGTTCCAGTTCGTCAACATCGTGGTTGAACCCCACTCGCGCGGCGCCATCGCGGCGTTCTCCAATAACCTGCACGAGCACGAGTACTTCAAGGTCACCGTGCAGCGCGCGCCGGGGATGGTTGAGTTCACGCCCATCGGCGACTTCAAGCTCATCTCTGCTGCCAGTCTGCCACAGCTCATCCGGCAGCTGAGCCTCCTCTCCGATTGGTTCGTCGCGGTCTGGCAGAACACCGGTGGCGACACGAGGCGCGACGAGGTCATTACCAATTGGCGCTCCCGGCTGGAGGCCATACAGCGCTTCAGGGATCAGGTTCTGGCCGCCGACCAAGAGCCAGAACCGGGCGTGGATGACAGTCTGGCGGGCCAGCAGCGCCTGCGGGACTTCTCGACGGCTTACTAGGCATGTCTCTCTTGTTGTGATGACAGTATGACGCACGACGGCATGGACGCAGGATGGACGCCCTTCTTCACGCTCTCTTCTCACTTTGCTCAGCTAACCTCTCTTCCGCTCTCACGTTCATCTTTCCTTGGCTTTCACAACGCATTTGTAGCATTCAACACACCACCACACAGCCACACCTCATGTCTCTATCATTTACTCCGCATACAATGCTCAGAATTGGATAAGTAGTATCATCACACTGTATTCGAAACACACGACGACGTAAATCAAGTCAAATCAATGATATCCTCCGGGTCGTAAGTCCGTCGCGGAACGTTCTGTGAAGCTCGGGTGGAGCTGGAGGGAGGCTGCTTTGCATCTTTCGAAAATGGACCATCCAGCTTGGCAAGCCTCGCTCTGGCTTGTTGAAGGGGTGCCACCATACAGGGAGCGGAGATCTCGTCTTCGGAATCGCTCGAGATCGAGATGATGGTCAGATTGGCGGGTAATGGTGGCTTGCGTGTACCGACCGGAAGCCTTACAGGCCCTCCTGAAGGTAACGTCCAACTGCGTATTGGCGACGGAGAAGGTGCGCGTTCAGATTCTTCCTCTTCTTCCTTCCTGGTAGCGACCATGGGTAAGACGCTCCGCCCGCTCAATGCCGTCCACTGGCGTCCTCTCAGAGGCGAAGGAGATGGCGGTCTCTCGTCTTCCGACTCTGACCACTCCTCTTCTTCCCTTCTTATCCCCGCTACTATCTGTTCCGATGTGGTGGGTCGCGGGGACAAGTGTTTATCCGACCGCCGTGGGGACTCCTGCAATGCAGACCCACGACAGTCTGAGTCAGAGGAGACACTGGACCGCGGGCGCATCCGCAATGGTGAGCGCCTCCTTGAGCGGGAGGGTTTGTCGGGAACTGATGGTTGAGGATGACTGTACGGCAGTGTATCAAAGTCCATTGGGAACGGCTGCAAAGTCCGGGACTTGGAAGGAGAGGAAGTCGAGGCAGATGGGGAGGGCTTCGATGACCCGGTTGCCCTCGCGTCGGAATAGTTGTCGAGGAAGCTCAAAATGCGGCCTGAGGCCAGCTGCGAAGGTGCGGCCGTTATATTGGCTGTCGGTTGTGAAGTAGCCATAATGGGAAGAGGAGAACGATGGGAAGACCGGGGTCTACCGTCAGCGTCCGAGGAATCTGAGAGCTGCAAGGTCCGAGTCGTGCTTTGAGTCTCCTTGAACAGCTCCGCGACTCTTGCAGCGTTACTTGTCGTCGCCTTGTTGAGTTTGACGGAAACGTTGGCGCTAGGCTTCCTTGCGGCGAAGAAGTCGTCCATCGTCTTGGAGGGGTCCGCGCTGCCGCCCCTGCCATTGATCACGGCGGGCTTGTTGGCTCTCTTCGCCACCACCGCCGCCCTGGGTTTTCTGGATCGGTGATTGTCGTCGTACGAAGACGCAGGACTCGACTCTTCCTCTTCTTCGACAACCGCAACGGCCTTCTTCCCTTTCTTCGCCCCTGCGGTCGTGTCCGCCCTGGTCCCTTTCCCTGCGGCCTTCGCTGCCTTCTTCTCCGCCTTCTTCCTTTCCAAACCCTCGTACTCCTCCACAAGTTGGGGCTCAACCATCTCTACCATGCATGCCGGAAGCCATATTCTCAGATGGCTCGCAGGATCCGGCGGAGGTTTCTTCGCCCTCGCCGTCTTCTTCTTGCCCTTCTTGCCTCCCCCGCCCTCTTCGTCGTCCGAATCCTCCTCATACTCGTCCTCGTCAGACAGCTCCGGGGGCAGAGCGGTGCGGAGTCCTCTGATACCGGCTTCACATAAGCGCACAAGCTGCGCTGGGGCGATCTCCAGCCGGTACTCGAGGATGTGGTCAGTCGAGGGATGTCGCCGGGAGGAATGAATCTTTATAATCAGCCGCTCGTCGCCCTCGTCCCCGTCCTCGTCCTCTTCGCTAAGAGTGCCGGCACGGCCACCACGAGGGCTGTCTAACCGCATCGTCGAGAAATGCTTCGCGATCATGCTCGACGGCGTACCGGGAGGTGCCCGACGCTCCTTCCCATTCTTCCGCGGGGTTGCGGGGACTCCGTTCGCCGTTGAGGAACTGCTCGACGCAAGTGAAGCGGCTTTTCTGTCCTTCGTTATCGCCGCACGCCGCAAGATGCGGAGCACGGCCGATGGCCAGAGAACAGTCCGGAAGCGCTTGATGATGATGTCCTTGATTCCCCACTCGAAGTACATCTCGCAGAGGCCCGCGATCTTGCCAAGGTCTGGCTCCTTGTCCCAGTCGACAACCGTGTTCTTGTATCCTAGACCCTTAGCCTCTGATGTGATCGGTGCCGTGTAAGCGAGCACGACGTCAATGTTGGGGAAATCGTTTGGAATCGACTGCGAGAGCTTCGGGCTCTTGCGCGGAAGGAGTCCGCGGGAGTTCGTGCGGAGTTCGTGCCGGATCTCGTCGCGCCAGACAGCGAGGAAGTCCTCGAGCTCCTCACGAGACTTGCTTCGAGCAGCTGCGAGGAGCGAGTCCCCGAAACCGCATCTCGCTAAGCCGTGAGCCAGGGCACCACCGCAGCCTGCAAGACCCGCTTGGTCGTAATCACCGCCGCATAGAATACCGATGAGGATGAGGCCGCCCTGCGTGAGCTGAATCTTCTCGTGGTTCAGGATGTCCTCCGAGCGGTATACCATCGCGTGGTTGCCATCGTCCTTGCCTGCCGCGTTCTTGAGAGAGTGTGCAGCGTTCCCAGACAGCGTGATGTTTTTGCTACGAGACCATGAGTTTCTCTGCTCCGGTCACCACGAGCATTGGGAGCACGTACTTGCGAAGGACGACTTTGGCGCCAAAGAGGAAAGTGTCGACATCATCCGACAGCACCGCGTCGATCACACCGATGCGGTTCAGGTAGGCCAACTCTGCCTCAGCCTCGCCAGGAGCCTACGTCCACCAGCTATAAATGTACGACCCGGCCAATCGCGCATGAGCCACCTACCATCCTCCACTCAAATCCGAAAGCAGTGATGATCTCCTGCATGCCCTGGACGAGCCAATGGTTCTTCCCCGTGACACGCTTTCCCCGCTTGAGGTCCGGACGTTTCGGCCCATCGAACACGAACAGGGGCAGAAAGGGCGCGCTCATGAGGCGCGTGCAGCGAAAGAAGAGCGTCCGCAGCTCCGGGTTCTCCCCTCTCTGCCGTAGTTGGCGTGGTAGAACCAGATGCTGGCGTCGATGCCGACGCGCAGGCCGCGTTTCCCGTCCGGATTGGCTTCGAAGCCGTCCTTGACGGATAGATGCGTGAGCGAGCGCACTTGGCCCGCCGGTCGCAAGATCTGGTGCACGCTCCTGACCTTGAGTACGGAACGACCATTCCATGCATTGCGCTACTTACATCCCACAGGCCTGGAACACCCATGTCGACCTGATACCACTGCCTCTAAGCAACCTCAGGTCAATATGTAAACAAGAAGACTGGTATGAACGGTGTCTGAAGTCAAGCTCTGAAGCTCATCACGGGCAGTTGAGGTTTCGTTCCTCGGCCACTGCAGCAGGCGCTCATTGTGTGACGGTTCGCGACTCATTTGGAACGCGTCGCGTCGCGTCACACCGCGCCCATTCGGCACGTGATCTCACCTGGCTGTGCGGCGGACCGATCCTCGACCATTCTCAGGCTACCAGCCGCAGGATATCGGCAGGACGAAAGTGTTCCGGCATATCACGCGATGCATACTCAATAGGTATACAGTAGTACACTCGTACATGGTATGCAAAAGATTCTCTCGAGCCAGAGCAAGAAGCCATCGCGCGCGGAACCGGCTGCGAGCGCGGGCAGCTCAGACGAAGGAGCGAAGGACGAAAACGGAGGGGCCAAGAGCATACATAGCTCAGGCGGTCCGAGTCCGAACGTACGTTTCAGAATGAAGCGGAAGGGGAAGGGGGGCAAACAAGCATAGGGGGCATATCAGATCCCAGGGGACTGGCGGCGAGGGCTAGAGCGATCGGCATGTGCCCTGTGAGGCTGCGTACGGACACCTACGGCTAAGGAAGAGGGAATCTAGCAGCCTGTTGTCCGGCGCAGCGCGGCGGAGCCGGGTTATGCAAATCGGCTTGGCGATTAGAGAACGATAGCATAGCGAGATGGTGGTTGGTATGTACGATGCGAGCGGCCGCGGCCGCGGAAAGCAATGTCGACGCGGAGGCGCATGTGGAACACGAAAGGGTTGGGATGGGAGACTGGACGATGCGACTTGTGGGGTTTTCCTTGATTGTGTGACGATGAGAACGAACGATGCCGAGTATGGTGGCAGAAAGTAGGGAGACGCGGTCCGATGCTGCATAGATTTACGAAGGCGAAATGTAGGCCTTGGTGTCTTGAGAGTTGAGGGAGAGCTGAAGATGGGTCAGCGGCGTTGGGGCTCGGTGAGGCCATCAGTTGTTTGAGGATGATCCCGCTACCAGGTTCCGGGAGAAGTTCACCGAAGGATCCGGTAGCCAGATGCCGCACGGACGCCGCTTGCTTCGCGTCAAGGAGAGAGATCAGAGAGGGACGTCCTGGGTATACTAGCGCGCTACAAGGGTCTCTTCTTGAACGCTCGGCGTTTCAGCCGCCACAGATGGAGCAGCGGACGTTGTCGCCGCCTCAGGTGCGATCTCCCCATCGACACCGCCCCCCATCGTATGACTTCTATCTTCTTCTCGAGAAGTCACGGCAGCGACGGATGGTGCCGCGTCTTCAGCGAGCTTCGAGGGCCTCTCCGGACGTCCCACCTGATCCGACATCACTGCAGCAGGTACTTGCGCATCCGGGTTCGACGTAGCAGGCACCGGCGTAGGCACATCATCGGCGCTCGAAAACTCTTCCCCGTTCGGCACCGGCAGATCCAACAACGGCACGGGGGCTTTCAGCGGACTGACCACCGTAGGAGGGACAGCGACCACCTGCGTTTCGGCGGCTTTCGACTCGCTCTGCGCGGGGGACGGCGGGGACGTCGACAGCGGCGACGAGGACGCGGCGTACTGCGAGCTCGCGCAGGATATCGGCGGAGACACACTACCCGACCCGGACGAGTGCGACGCGAAGGGCGACACGGGCCGCAGCTGTGCCGCGTCGGCCTGGACCGGCGCGTGAGCGTGCGGGGGTATGGAACTGGGACTGTGAGCGAGCGCGCGGAGGTCGGGCGGAGCGAGGCTGCGCTCCCGCTCGGTGCGGAGCCGCGGAGGGAGGTTCGGCGCGGTCGGTCGTGCGCTGCAGTACTGCTGTTGCTGAGCGTAGGCGTATGGGTGCGGCGGGTTGCGCTGCGTCGGGAGGAATGGCGGAGACTGAGAGCGGGAATGCGGCTGTGAATGTCGAGGACCAAGAGACGTGCCAGAGGTGGGCGCGGGAAAGTGGTATGCGTTCGCAGGAGGCGTTGGCGCAGTGACCGTCGTGTTCGAATGCGAGTGTCGATGAGAGTACGTGCGCTCCTCCCCGGCAAGGTTAGATGTAGGTGAATTTGGTGAGTCTGTGGGCAGCCTTGAGGGACCTGCGACTGGCTCCTCCTTCGCGTCAACGACGGAAGCCCGACGGATGGTTATCGGTATGTCACTCGGAGAGCGACTACTGCTCCGACTGCCACTTCGACTCCTGCTGCGACTTCTACTTCTACTCGTCATGGAGTTGCCACCAGGGTAGGATGCCATTCGGTCATGCTGAGGTTGAGGAGACGCATACGGCATCTGCGTGTTCGTACGGAATGCCATCGCACGATACAGACGCTCGCGCTCTCGCGGAGGAACCGCCTCGTAATACACGTTTCCGTTCGCCTGCGAGGAGTGCTCCGCAGCATGTAAAACATACCGCGGTGCAGTGTAGTGCATCGGGGGCGAGATGTGCGCATGGTAAGCAGCCGCTGCCATGCTGTTTGGGACGACCACGGGCATACCGGGAAACGAGAACCGGTTGACGTTCCGCACCGGGAACGACATTGAGCGGCGCGGGGTATCCATCCTGGGCGGAGGTGTGACGCCGTCGTTCCGATCTGCAGGCGTCGAACGATCCACTGCACCTGTCTCGTTGGCACTTGCCTGCTGAGCCAGACGAGATGCAGGCCGCCCACGGAGTCGCGACATCATTTTGACATCGACACCGCCCTCGAAGCGGGAACCGAGGGGCAGTGCAACGTTCGAGCCCGAAGGAGCGTCAATACCGTACTGTTCCTGGAGCGCACGCTGTTGATCCTGCAAGCTCGCCAGTTGTCGTTCGCGCCACTCGCGGCTACGGTAGACAGCGCCCTCCTCTACGTAGGACTTCACCGAGCGTACATCGTCAGATTCAGCAATCGATTGCCGCTCGTCATCCGTGTGCGTCTCACTGTTGTTCGACGATGCGTACGCATTCTCAGAGAGGCGACTGCCACTAGACGCCGTCGCCAGCGCAAGGCTCTGACCAAGGCGGTTCTCAAAGGCCGAACGGTCCTCCTCCGGCGCTTCAGGAGGAGGGGGGCTGGTCCACTTCCCACGTATGGGTGCCATGTGGTCCAGTTTGTCAACGGGCAGACGCAGGGGTATGCTGTTGACGCCGGTAGAACGACCAGGCGAGTCGCGCGGTGAAAGTGGGGAGGGCGATGCTGATAAGGATGGCCCATGCGAAGATGTTTTCGGAGACGCGAGGTCTTCCGGAGCCGGAACCGGGATATTTGGCCGCATAGGGCTGCTGCCAACGGTATATGGCGTCTGTGGGGGTATCGAGTTGAGGCGAGGCGGGCCGTAGGAGGACCTCTGTCGAGCTGGTGGAGGACCGAGAGTTTCGTCCTTCCGCTCTTCACAGAGTTGTGCAAGAGCAAGAATCGCACGGTCGGGGCGAGCTTGCAATATTCGCGATGCCCGCATGAACTCTCCGCGGATCTGTGTGATGTTGATATCGGCGCATGGAGATGAAATGGAGATGTGTCACTCACAGTATAGAGACCATCCTTCGTAACGCATCGTGCGACGTTGAAGTCTGTCTCAAACGGATCCTGTAGGGTGTGAGGATCGCCCACCGGGATCGCAACACTCTTCGGCTCACCTCTATGCAAAGACGATTCCGTTCTCGTCCGGTTCCGTGGCCCTGCCATGCGTCGAAGATAAGTGAATGGCAGAGCGTCCACAAGGAAGTGACATACCTCGCTCAGCCAACCCTTGGATTCCTTCTTGAGCAAGCCTGCTCTGATTGAGGCCACGCCAGTGTTATATGCGAAGTCGCGGGAGTAGAATTTGAAGAAATCAATCAATCTAGACAGACACCGTCAGCACAACTGCAAGGGTTCAAAAGCAGGCATACGAACAGCTCGGCAACCGTCTCAGTATTTGCTGATTTCCAACGCTGCCGGAGGAGCTCTATGTCGTCGAAGAACCTGCATACCAGTCAATACGCCGATGATGCACAACTGGTTGAGCAAAATCGTTACCATATGTTATATCCATTCAGATGAGTCTCCTCCTATGGAACAAGCTTCAGGTTGGCGCCCGTAGCAGACAAGAGTGCACTTACTTCGGAGATCGGCCGCAGAGGCGGCATTTGCTGTAGATTAGGGAGCACCGGCGGATTCTTGACATGTACAAGGAAGTAAATTACAAGGAGGACGTAGCCATATGATGACAGAGTGCCCTTGTACGGCGAGTTGATTTTACTGATTGAGTGCTGTGAGCTACACCGGACCAGTAGTCGTATTTTAGTGCGGACGTACCGCCGCTTGCTCCATACTTTCACTGAGAGACACGGAATGAGCGCGGCAAGATGGAGGAGCTGCGCAGGCAACTTACGGAATAGCACCATAGTGCGTACTCGGGCAGGATCGATCGAGGCGTAACACATCAATAGTCGTGTGTTTTCAAGCGCGAGCCTGTTCTCGAAACCGATGTCACAGGAGATACCAAACGGCAGCGCCGGAGATGGGTCAAGACTGAGCTTCACGATCGGTATGCGAGCGTGAGGCAGCGGCTTGACATGGAACTTGGTCTCTGTATAGCGTCCGATGGGTTCGCCGATCTCACACTCGCGGGCACGTTACATACCTCGTTCCAGGAGATCTCCGACCATGGTGACGAGATCGGAGGCGTTGAGACGCTCCCCCGAGTCGATGAGGCAGCACAAGTCCATGTCTGGAGAGCACAGGACGATCAGCAGCGCGCTAGGGCACGGGCGTCGGACTTTGGGTGGAGGACGTACCGGAGTTCTTGAGGCTGAAGCCATTGGCGGAGCTGCCGAAGGAGAGGAGTCTGCTATCGGGCTCGATGGTGCGGATGAGGCGTTCGAGGAGCTTGCGGACGTCCTCCTTGACGGCCATCTCCTCCGGTGTGGGGAGTAGCTGGACGACGAACTCGTACAGACATTGTGAGAAGTCGTTGATGAAGCGCTGACGGGAGACGAGCCGGCAGTGCTGCTGAGGGGGCGAGTTGGTGTCGAGGAACTGCTGATGAGGAGATGGCTGGACGGAGCTGGACGGGGGGGAGGCGAAGGCAGTCGCCATAGGTGTATGAGGGCACTGCGAATGGGCAGTGGGTGATCCGACCAGCAGAGCGTAGGCAGGCGAAGCGTCGAGCACTACGAGGGGCAAGGCCTGACTGTACGTGGATGGCGATGGGCTCGGCGAGGAGACCAGTCGGGGCTGGAGGAAGGGGACGGAGGGAGAGATGGGTGATGCAGCTGAGCTTGTTATGGAACGAACGGCCGTCGACCCAACTCAACTCGGCTGCCACTCGCCCAGCGCCTGGACAGTCCTCTTTAATATTATCGCCTTGTCCTGTAGCCGCCAGCCACCGTGTTACATACTGTATAAACATATCCCCTCCCCTCTTTTGTATCCACCTCCTAAAGAGGATCGCACAATACCTGACACCAAAGCGTGCACCATGCCCTACAATGCCTCGCAAGCCGCTCACCAAAGGCAAGCTCCCGACAGGTTGCGGCGGTGTGGGTATATCCAGTCCAGCGCGCCGCCAAAGATAACCTGGAAATAGACTCGGTCAGGCTCTCTTCTCCCCCGAATCACACTCAGGTCCCCGTCAATCACTCCACCCGAGACGGTGGTGTCGCCGTCCGTGGCAATGGGCACTGTGCTGGCAGCGGTGGCATACCCCTACTCTGTAACGGCGTGATCTTCGCCCTACATCTTGCACCATCTTCAATGCGGAAGCTCGAACGATGCTGACCGTGGACGCCATCTGCCAATGCACACATGTGCCACTGTCGCACCCGAGTCCAGGACGCATGTTCCTGCGCTGGTCGGAGGACTGCCAGAGCCCCACGCACTGCCGGCTGCCCTAGGCCTTCCGCGGGCCGCTCAGCATTTCTTCTCAGGCTTCCCGTCCCCCAGAAAGCCTCCTAGAAGTGCGTCATGGGAGTCTCCAGACGCCTCTCAGGTCTGGTGAGAAGCAGCGTCAAAATGGAGGTCCCCCTGGCATGTCGCCGGCGAATGTCTCGCAGCGGACGCCTCGCAAACTCCCACCTATTGGCAGCCTGTCCCGCAGAGTCGGAACGTCTGCAATTCATCGTAGCTCTCCGTATGATCCTGCAACAGAGGGCAGATGCAAGGCTGATATCATGCCACTCAGACAGAGGGAATCTGGGGACATAGATGATTGGCGCTCCCGCGCTCGATAATCTCTATAGTTCGGATCCTACGTGCATGCCGCTACATCAGCGGTACCATTGGCAATGCCACAAAACACCGACCGCTTTCGACATAGCAAATCGCTCACGCTTATGGCCATCATCAATAGCGTCGATGCTGCTATCATGGGTAGGATCATGGGCGATGCACCCATCTGCGGTTAACAGTCCGGATCAGCGCTACTCTATGATGCGGAACCGAGTGCAGAACAGTATTGCACAATCTCGAGGCAGTTGCAGAGATGTTGCTGCGCCCGACCGCGCCAGTGAGTCTCCGCCAGCCGAGATAGTATTCCACGGACGCCAAACATGCAGGTGCTTGCCCTCCTTGATGTCGTCCAGGGTATGCGCCCTCGCAGAAGCAGAGCCAGAGTTTCCAAAATCCAACACAGCAACGACCCCCTCTTCTTCCGTCTTGCCCTGAGTCGTCTTTAAACAACGAGCGACGCAGAGCCGAGGCACGCTCTGCGAGCGCTGGAGGGTCGCCACAGATGTGGTATGCAAAACCTCGACGATCGTGAGGGAGACGTCCGGCGCGAGGCGGGAGTGCGCCTGCGGACGCTGCTCCTGAAGCTCCATGTCCTTGTACCACAGCGTGAGCGTCGTGTTGTGCCTCGCGTAGACGTGCTGGGCCCGTTCGGCAAGTCCCCCTCTGCGCACACACGCACGTCAGGACCGTCCTGCGTGGGAGGAACCAGAGAAGCAGAGTCCAGACTTGCCTCACGAACTTTGCGCTCTTCGACTTCGACGCCTTCTCCGGGCTCTGCCCTAGGCCGCGTTGCAGCTCGCGTTCTGCGGGAGGGACGTAGTTGCCAGCCCGTTGCTCGAGGTAGATGCCAAGAAGCTCGTCGGTGCCGCTCTCCATGCGCGGATCCATCGCGACGGCGACTCGTGTCGTCGAGATGGTCTTCATCTTGCTGGGATCCGGGCCAGGCGAGCCGACCGCAGGCGGCGGAGGAGGCTGCAGCGGGCGTAGGTTCCGCGGCGGGTCCTTCGAAGGCGGCAACACTGGCTGAAACTGCTGCAACGTTCCCTTCGAGACGGGCTTCTTAGCCCGAGAGCGTTCTGGTGCAGGCGAGGAGATTCTATGAGCTGCGAGGATCGATGCATTTCTGCTCTGCAAGGGACGTGAACTAGGTCCAGCCACGGGATGCTGCAGAACGGGTATCTTCGAAACACGCGTGATCGGTACTCGAGAAGCTGCTGTCGCTTGTCCGGGGTCCCTGGAGGGTCCTGCGACAGGCGGCAGTCCCAGACGAGTCTGCAATCGGCCGAGCGTGTCCCCGGCGCTGAGCTTTGACTTCCTGTGGTCGTCAAAGGCAGACGCAAACTTGCGAGCAGCGGCCCTGCCGTTGGAACGTTTCGAGTCCTCAAAGCCATCCGGAACGTGCATGAGTTTGCGTTTCTTTGCGGGCGGAGGCCCAGTCTGAAGCAGCAGCCGGGATGTGAGCGCATATACCAACGCTGGTGATCAGGTGAAGACCTCGTACAAGCTGATCCGGCTCGCCATTATGGGGCATCTTGACTACGTAGCTTACGCTGTCTATGAGCTGTATTAGGGTTCACGGAAGACCGTCCGCAACTCTAGGTATATACTTCGCCCTACTTGAGTGACCACAGTGAGCTCGCCGCGAGTGGCATCTTGGCTTGGAATCAACGAGCGTCCAAGACGGGCGCGCATTCATTATCCTCGCCACGTGGCTACGTATCTCGATCAACTGCGCTAACTACGCAACAGACTGGCGAGCGAGTCGACGCATCCGACCGTGTGCGTGTCGGGACACTGCGTTTAACCATTCAGCCTCTCAAGCGGAAGGATCATTACTGCAATACAAGGACGTTTGGAACCCGGTGCACATCTCCGATATAGGATAAAACGCACGACTCCGTTCGTGCTGACGACTCTCCGCTCTCTGTTATCTCCGTAGGGGTCATGGCCGCCGGAGAGACTGCTATCGAGTTTTTGGACGAAGTACGTCTTCCCTTTTCCTGATACCGCGCAAGTGCGTCCGACCTGACGAATACACAGTCCAACCTCTCCGGAGACAATGGCGAAATGTACTTGTTCCAGTGGCTGTCGTCGACGGAGAGACTGGCAAAGCGGGCGAGCGGGGTGCGTGCGGGATCAATGAACGTCGAGGTCATGACTTACCTCAATCCCGAACATGCGTGCGCGTATCCAGGAGCAGCTCAAAACTTGCCAGACAGACCTCGAAGCGTCCCTGATCAAAATCGTCACTGCTCCGGAGCCGTTTCCCCTCCCAGGCCGTCCCATACGGAGGCTCGTCGCAAGTTGCTTGCGCGCGCTCTACATGCGGGGAGAGACCAAGTCCCTCTTCGATACGATCCAAGCGTTCCTGAAGATCCTCTCCGAGACCAAACCTCCTGCAAAGGAGTCCAGCAGGATGTGAGTAGCGTCCGGGCAGAGCGAGGATGATGTCATCACTGAGCCCAGGCCAGTGCGGCTATGTACTGCATTGGCGAACTCATGGGTGCATTCGGGTCCCAGGTATGTTTTTGGGTTTGTTGTCGTGCGCTGCAGGCTATATGGGTCGTACAGGTCATGTCGCAGATGGCCGAGGTTGCCGCAGTCTCAATCAAGCTGTATCGCTCATCAAGTGTACGTGTGCATGCTTGTACTTCAGCTCTAGAACGGAGAAAACCAATGCTGCGTACCAGCCCGTGATACTTCGCGCATACGCCCTCTATGCTCTAGCAAAGGCCCTTACCACGGCCAAGCGGGCCGTGACCGATGCTCTAGCGAGGGACATTATCAAGCATGGTAAGAATGCCCTAGGTGACAAAGCCCTCCCCGTCCAACGAGCTGCATGCGAGGTAAGGTCATGATAGCTATTGAAGGGTGTCAGGGCTTACGCTCTAGTAGGTTCTCATCCTCATGTACCCATCCGGAGACGGCACCCGATCTATCACAGACGTGGAGAGTATATTGGGCCTCTGCATCAAGAGTCTGGAAGGTGCGGACCAACTGACCCGGAAGTCCCTTGCCAAGCTCGCGGCACACATGCTCGCCTCAACACAAATCGAACGAGTGGTCGTTGCCGCAGACACCGGCAAAAAGAGCAAGAAGCCTCAGAACCAGGAAGAAGACGAGGACGCGACCGCGCCACCCCACGTCACTGCAGAGGAAGCAAAGCCCATTTTGACCCCTAGCGAGATGCTCCTGCAGCTGTCCATGCAGTTCAACAAACCGCAGAGCTCCCGCAGAACACGGGTCGGCATCTTCGACATATATTCTGCATTGCTGACTCAGCTGGGATCGAACTTCGTCGAGAGCAACTATGCCCTCATTGTCAGCCACTTTATGAACGAGATCGTGACGAATCCTCGGAATTCTGGGAGTCGCTATGAAGTTCTCTTCGTCCGCTCACTGATCGACGTTATTCTCCGCGACCTTGTGGGCGTGCGCATGCTAGGAGAACAAGCCCAGATCGCCGCCATACAGGAGTTGTCTAACACTTACTTGAAGCGATGGCCCGCGTTGATGCCCGGTCAGTCTGCGCCTAATCCGCTATGTCTGGTCATAGCACTCCGCGAAGTCAGCGGGCTTCTGCAACAGTTAGGCAACGCTCCGAGCCCAGTCCAGGTAGCTCAGACCATAACAGTTTGCTCTTGACCCATACTCACATACTGTAGGATGCCCTCTCGGATCCTCTGATCAACCTGCTTGCGCATCCGAGCCATAGCGTCCGTATCAGTACGGCATGGGCACTGCGCTGCTTCTGCTACTCCACGCCACTACGTTTGCCCAAGGTCCTGCTTAGCGTGGTCGAGAAGTTGCAACGCGACGTCTCATCTCTCACGACCCCCGCCGCACCATCTGATATCCATCTCCGCGCTCTCGGACACGCCTATGGTCTCGCGGCGCTGCTCGCAGTGATACCGGACCGACCGCTCTACGTCTCATACGACATCAGCGCAAAGGTGTTTGACATGGCCGTCCAGATACTGAAACGCGCTGGGGAGCACGATGTCAAGGTCGCCCGGATCGAGATTGAGGTTGCTTGGACATGCATCGCATCGCTGATGACGTTAGGTCCCAATTTTGTCCGTCCTCACCTCCCCCAGCTACTCGTGTTGTGGCGTAATGCCCTTCCCAAGCCAACGACCAAGGATGGGTCAGCGGGAAGAAGTGTAGCGGAGTGGGAGTTCCTGCTGCATGTGCGGGAGAGCACGGTCGGGGCTATCCATTGTTTCCTGAAGCACAACTCGCCGACGCTCGTGACTGCCGACGTGACTCGCCGAATCTCCTCTATGCTCAGCAACGGCTTGGCCTTTGCGAACACCTACATCACGAGCCGTGCAGCACTGAACCAAGAGGATCTGGTCGCAGAGTCGAAAGGTCTCGGAATTGACGGTCGCGAGGCGCTGCTGAGGTCTCGCATCTTCCAGTGCTTCTCTCTTGTCGGGTTCTCTGGGGTCACCGAATCGGTGCAGAGCTCGTTGCTGCAGTCTGTGATCAGTCTTTTCGCGAGCCCTGACGGCTATACTGGCTCCTCTGTCCAGGCAGCCATCGCGTCATCTTCCGGGGCGTTCACATCGATCTGGCAGAGCGTTGACGGCTATGCCTATGGTTTGACGAACCTCCAGGTAGACGACAGCTCCGAATGGACAAACAGGGATAGTATTGAAGGCGCAATCGATGACATGGTAAGTCGACCTTGCGTATATGGTTCCGACCATCTCTGAACTAGTGCAGTGCCAGAAGCCCATAATCACCGCGCTCGAACACGATCCGCTGTATCTTTGTCAGACAAACACCGCAGACGGTAGTCGTCGCGCACCGGAACCGTCGCCGGCTGCTACGGCTGCGGTCGATGCATCTATCCAACTTTTCTCCCAGCTGCTACCTCTCCAGGATGTCACGCAGACGACCCGCGTCGTCACTCAAGTTCTGAATTCCGTTGGCTCCCCCAAGTTGGACAAGAATACGGGCCGTAAAGCCGCGGCCCTGGTCAACACCACCTTCGCGATCGTGCTCGCGCTGCGTCAGGGAACGTCTGCCGGTGCGCGGCAAGTCTTAGGCAACTCCCAAGTTGCGACGCTCCTTGCAACATTCTTAAAGGTATCGCTGTCTGATATCATACGAGGTTCACACCTGACGGGTGACTGCAGGACGTTTTGGTAGATGGAGACCCAGTCTTGCGTAAGGCTAGCAGTGAAGCGATTGGCCGTCTAGCCAGCGTCGCAGGGACCAACTTCCTTACCAGTCAGGTCAAGACGCTGGTCGATCAGGTAGTCAACAACCGCGATCCTCACGGAAGAGCTGGTTGTGCCCTGGCCTTTGGTGCGATTCACGCCTACGTCGGCGGTCTTGCGGCGGGTCCGCTTCTGAAGACTACGGTCCACGTTCTCATGTCACTGATCAATGACCCGCATCCCGTCGTCCACTTCTGGGCGCTCAGTGCGCTAGCTAGGGTAATCGATGCTGCCAGTCTGGCTTACGCGCCGTTCGTGTCGAGCACGCTGGGCCTCCTCTTCAAGGTTTATATGATGGAATCTCACGAGCCCGACGGCGGTTCTCTGAACCATGCCAACATCAGCGGTGACCTGCCAGCTTACCAGGTGGTCTGTCGGAACATTGACGCTGTCATCACTGTCCTTGGGCCTGACATCCAGGAATCTACTCGTACACGAACCTTAGTCCTCGATCTCGTGCACCAGTTCATCGATGAAGAGGACGACGGCATCTGTGTCGAAGCTATCAAGTGCATCCAGCACTTCCTCATGTTCGCGCCGGATCAGGTCAACATTCCAGAGCTTGTCACGCGATTCAGAGGCTACCTGGCGTCGTCGCGCAGGCCGCTCAAGCTCGCGTCCATTAACGCACTTTATCAGCTCGTCCAACGCGATGCCTTGAGCATGTCGAAGCTCGGCGGCGATCGACTGGTTGAGGAGCTCTTCGCGATGTTAGATGACGACTCCTCGGTGGATGGCGTCAGGAACGTCATCGCTAGCTGGCTGCAGCAGACCGTCATCTACAATCCCTCTGCCTGGATCGATCTCTGTCAGCGAATCATGTCGCGTACGACCGCGTCACAACAGGCCGCGGATGCAGCGGTGAAACGCAGCGACCTAGATGATGAAGGGCAATCGCTCAGCGTTGGCAGCACGTCCGGTGGTTCTCGGCAAACCTCTCGCTGGCGAACTCAGCTATTCGCCCTACAATGTTTGCACAACATCTGCACCATCGTAGGGCGCTCTGGCCGGAGGGAACATCTGGATATCGCATTCGCGCGACGCCAGGGCATCCCGGTGACTGGCCTCCTCGTCTCTCGGGTCCCAGATTTGATCAAGATTGCGTTCACGGCATCTGCGGCCCATGTCACAGAGATACGACTCGAAGGACTCGCTGTACTGACGGATGTGATCGAGGTACGACGTCTGCTTTGTGGAATTGGCAGCCGATGCTCATCCTCGCCAGATCTTCGCGAAGGTGCCTGATCCGGACTATGAGGAGAACCTTCTGCTCGAGCAGCACCAGGCCCCCATCACTGCAGCGCTGACACCCGCCTTCTCCTCGGACTCTACCCCCGAAATCTTGGCCTCAGCCATCAGTACTTGCGCTATCTTCGTGGGTTCCGGCGTGGTCAAGGATGTGGGCCGCATGGGCCGCATCCTCAAACTTCTCACTTCGGCGCTTGAGCAGTCCAAAGGTAAGCCGTACGGCCGCCTTCGACGCTCGGAGTGCTCATTCGTACCTGTTACCTCAGGTTCTGGGATGCTTTCCCTTGGCGATGCCGCTGAGTTGAGCCCTAACGCGTCGGTCATGCTGCGCATCGCGACGCTCTCCGCTTGGGCTGAGTTGGAGGTAGCCAGTGTTGAGCAAGCCTACTTAGTGGAAGTGGTCAAACCGTATCGCGC
Organism: Trametes punicea; assembly: GCA_025528855.1. NCBI lineage: Eukaryota > Fungi > Basidiomycota > Agaricomycetes > Polyporales > Polyporaceae > Trametes > Trametes punicea. The sequence goes on from VICQ01000031.1 coordinate 70,269, forward strand.
GACCCTCGCGTCGCTCTGGGTTTCATCCCTACGAGACTACGCCAGCATCAAAGTGGACGCTGAGTCATTGGACGAGACCGCTGCCGGTGCTTTGGACTCTTCATACTCGAGCCTTGGACGGGAGGTCCTCCTTCCGGTAAGCGGGTCATATCAGCGCGGGGTAGAATTCCAACTCAAGCTCCTCTAGTACTACGTCAAAGCCTGGCCGATCATCATGCATGCTGTAGCCATCGCCATGCAGAAGGATGATCCCAACATTTTAGCTGCTATGGATGGGCAGGAGACGATCTCTAACGCCAAACCATCTGATCACCGCGATGAACCTACAGTGTTTTTCTTTATCATCTTCGGCCTGGCGTATGAGGCTCTGGCTACCTCAACTCCGGACGCTGACCAAGATGCACAACGTACTTCCATCATCTCTCTACAAGCACTGAAGTGCCTTGTGAGACGCAAGTACTGCGGCAAGATCTTCAATGACCCTCCGATCTTCGAAGAGCTCCTCAACTTGTTCTACCGGATGTCCTTGACAGAGCCGTCAGGAGTCCAGATACACCTGGTGGAAGCCATTGCAAGCTTGGCTCAAAGCATCAAATCCGGCAACGTCACGTCAGTGCTCAACATTGTTTTCTAATGTGTGCTTGAGTACTCACATGCGCACGCAGCAACGGTGAAACGTCCAGTACAGAGAACGCCCTGTCGTCGCCTCTGGCACATTGCTTGCGTATATGCGCCTACATCCTAAGGAGAGTCATATCGGGACCTCAGGGCGGCGCCGTCCGTGAGTACAGCTTTGCGGTCTCGTGTCATCTTCCAGTATCTTACATTGTCTAGATGACGGCGCTTCTCCCGCTGAGAAGGTCAAATTGATCGTTGCTGCGTTCGAAGCTTTCTCGGCAGTGGCAGCGTACTTTGGACCTTCAAAGAGGGAGGACTTCAGAGCGATCGCCATCACTCTGTACTGCGGTGAGTTTGCTCTCATCAGGGCTTCAAAGTTATGACTCACATCGATTCAGGCCTGTTGAAGGATGAGGTCACAGAAATAGACCTCGTCGGACCTACTTTGCAAGCCCTGAAGACGCTACTTGACCGTCCAGCCAATCTACCAGATCCGGACAACAGATACGGCCGCATCGTCCATGGATTACTCTCAGCCTGCTTGCTCAACGTGGATGCTATGAGGTGAATTAACCCATAACAGACTGGCGCAGTTGCTGAGCAATCAATAGTGGCAGAGAAGGGCCTATGTGCAACAAGAAGATCAAGAGTAATCTTCTTGCTGCAGTCCTGATCTTGACCGTTCTTCCAACAACGGTGGCTGTCGGACGGCCTGTTATCGAGCATTGCTGCTTCATCATCTCGCAAAAGCTAGTCGAACGCAGCGAGGTGCGTTCTCCTCACCATAGGCTCTCTGGAACAACGTCTCACTTATCGTACAGCTGTCCTTAACGGCCGCGCACTGCGCAAAGACCCTTATCATAGCCTCGACCACAGGCAATCCGATATTGAAGCAATGTACAAGGCTGCTGCTTCCTGGACTCGTCGAGTGCCTTGCGAAAGCCGCCGCCTCGAGTGACGATGCTACGCCGTCAGACCAAGTCTTGGCAACTGTCGGCGAGATTAACAAGGCACTATCAGCGCTTTTCCTCTCCCTTTCCGAAGACATACGTAAGTGCATTGGGCCTTCCCATATGAGTGTAGCTCAGCGGTATGGCAGGTCCTCGAGCTTTGGGCGTGATCATGCCTGTCTTGATATTGTTCCTCGATCCTGTGCGGCAACCGCCAACCCCTCTACATATTCAGAGCGTCAATCAGCTGCTATCGCTCGCTGCCGCCTCTCCTACCGCGTTCAAGGACGTGACCGGCAGACTGGAGCCATCTGTGCGCGAGACTTTGGAGACCTCCGTGAGACAGGCGTTGGGAGGCAAGACAGCCACTGCCGAGCCGGCAAAGCCCCAGATCTCTCTCCGTTCGTTCTGAGGACGACTAGGATACAAGTGCTCTGCCTGGCTTGGAAATGTGGGGCTAGCGCATGTAGACTATATACCTCTAGTAGTGTAGCAATCATCTGCCGTTGACGTACTCATTACATTGGCGATATATGGATTACGTATCAGCGTATACACCTAGTGTAACAAGAGAAAGCAAAACAGCCAAGCCCGACGACGCTGACAACTATCGTGCATAAGGGTGATAGCCATGCTGTCCTCGGGCCATGTTTCTCGCAGGACCTACGCCCGCGTTCATCATCCCTCCCCTGTTACGCCCCATCGCGTGCATGCCCGCGCCACCCATCATGCCCATGCCGCGACCCATCATGCCCGCATTGCCCATGAACGGCTGCATGCCCATGCCAGACATAGCCATCGGGCCCATACCCATCCGCATGCCGGTGCCCATGGCGCCTCCCATGCCTGCACCCATATTCCCCATGCCCCCTGCCATGCCGCGTCCCATCGCTCCCATAGCTCCGGCCATGCCAGCCATACCGCCAGCCATACCGCCAGCCATGCCTGGACTCATGCCGCCGGCCATGGCTGGGTTCATCCCGACACCCATGCCCATGGAGGGGCTCATTCCGACGCCCATGCCGGCCCCGCCGCCCATTCCCGCGCCCATGCCGGTGAAGTCCCCGCCGGCCATGGGTGTCGCGGGCGAGCCCATGGACATCATGCCTGGCATCCCGGCGGCGGCGGCACCCATTCCCGACATGCCCATACCCATGCCCATGCCCATCATCGGATTCTGGCCCATCATGCGCTGGTAGAGCATGGACATCTGTTGGGGGACGACGTTCCCTTGCGCGCCCGCCCCGTAGCCCATGCTGGCCACGGCTGCATCGCTGCCGGTGTAGTTTCCGTCGCGGTTCCCGCGTCCGGTGCGCGCAGCGTCGCGCTGGCTGCGAGGCTGGGCGACCTTCACTTCGATCTGAGAAGCCGGTGAGCAAGACGTACACGATCCGCAGGAAACGCGAGAGCGTCTCTACCTGCTTGTCGTCCAAGAATAGGTTGGGCTGTCCGACCAGCTGGTCCGTATTGCTGGCGTCCTCGAAGGTGACGAAGCCGAAGCCCTTGGATCGACCCGTCTCGCGGTCGACCATGACCGTGCAATCGACGACCTTGCCGTATTGCGAGAAGAACGCCCGCATAGACTCCGACGTCGTGGAGTGTGAGAGGCCTCCCACGAAATAACGGGTATTCCGGAGGTGCTCCTCGCGGGGAATAGCGCGTTTAGGGTCAATCTAAATCATCCGTGAGCTTGGGTATTGAAGGAGAGAATGTTGCTCTCTTACAGTCTTGCCATCGAGGATATGCTCTCGGCACATCACAGCGTTCACGGACGCCGGATCTTTGAACGTGAGGAACGCGAACCCGCGGGACCGTCCGTCCTGGTCACGCAAAATCGTGCAGTCCTCTACCTCTCCAAACTCGGAGAAGTACTTCCTCAGGCCCTCTGATCGAACGAGACGCGCGTGAATGATCAGTTAAAGATGGGGACATCTTACGGATCGTGGACAGGTACCATCTGTGGTGTCCCAGCTAAGACCGCCGACGAACATCTTGCTGCATTGATTGATTGGTGGTATCGTAGGCGCACAGGAGTGTGTCGAGACGTAGCGCAGTAGAGACAAGTAGGTGAGAAGTCGAGGTGTACCGAGGAGCGACGTAAAAAGATATTAGCATCCGTAAGGTAAAAACAAGGTAGCCAGGGTATAGCTGATAGACGAGGATATCCAGAGGGCAAGGACGTGGCACGTGCAGGTACGGTGCGGTTGATATCACTGGCGTAACTTCCGTAGCAAAGGGTATAGATGCGTAGGCGAGTCAGGTAGAACGTAGCACTGCGGTGCCGCAAGAGCACCATGGACCACATTATGCAACGACCGTATCTGCCACAAAGACCGAGAAAAGGACCTAGGAAGACAACTCACCCTTCATCTTTCATTTCAGACGGCCGTTTAGCTCTACGGCCGTTGTCGTCCTGTGAAGCATCGCCGTGGCTAGCGCCATTTGTCTTGGATCCAGAGGGCTGGTACTGCTGGCGCTCCTGAGCAGGGGTCTGTTTGTATGCCGAGAACTGCTGGGCGACTTGCGCAGAGTATGACAGCTCTGACGATTGGGCCGGTTTTGGTGGTAGTGAGCTTTCCTTCTTCACTGGAGCGGATTTCTCTTCCCGCTTGGTTTCTTCTGCGGTCGACTGCTTCTCATCTGTCTGACTCTGAGTCTGTCCCTGCTGTGTGGACTCTTCGCGGTTGTCCTCGTTATCGCCGTACAAATCTGTCAACAAATGCCGCGTCAAGGCCTGTTCCGCCAAGTCATCTGCACACTTACCGTCGTAGAGGTCGCTGTCGAGGGAGCCTGCCATGGTGGTCGAGTCTAACGCAGAGTGTGAGTCGCTGTGTCTCACCGGTGCACTTTGCATCCTCAGCGTTAATTTTACGTAATCAACATCCTGTGCTAGGTTGCTCAATGCCTTTTTGGGCCGATATGTACGTTCCAAGCTCAGACGAGCCTGATGAGGCCAGCGACCGCAGCGCAGGACGCGGTTAGATCGCTGCCAAAAACACTATAGTAGTGTTCCAATCACAACGCGCAGCGCGGCACTATCATGAGTCGACCCATGAGGTAGATTGGATTCACCCAGTCATACGTACTAGTACTGTGTTACATGATGTGGATCCATATCTTCAGACCTCCGTAGTAGGCGCAACCTTGACCGGGATTTTACCAGAGATGGTCACTTCGCCATAGATCGCAGCGGTGGCGGCTTCGAATGCGGGTACGGTGAACTCAAACGTAGCGATCGCAGGTACCTCCAGACCGCCCGCCGCAAGCAAGTCGTACGGAGCGCAGGTCGAGACAGCGACCATCTTCTGCAGACCGCCCTCTCCACTCCGGACGACCTCGACGACCCTTCGTAGCGCCTCGATCTGCCACGCACCTTTGTCGAAGCCATTGCGGGTGGCGAAGATGACCGAAGCGGCAGCCTTGATGTTCTCCTTCAGCCCGTCCGAGAGCTCTTCTCCCGGCCCGTATACAACGTGTTCCAGCGCTGGCACTTTCGTTTTGATTGAAGCCGCGAACGCCAGGTAGGACGGTCCGGCGGTGTTCCTGAGCCGTCCAGCACCGTCCCGCAACTGCCCCTCCGCATCGTCGACCGCGAGGTTGATACTCTCCATGCGCGGAGTGAAGAGGACCGCAGGGCCGAACTTTGAGAGGCGAACGAAAGGCGGGGAGCTGGGGACGTGCGAGATTGAGGCGAGGTAAGCGCGGATGCTGAGCAGTTGATGTTCCTTCTTCAGCTCCGCCACGCTGTTGGCGTCGAGAGGGCGGAGGACGTCACTCCAGCTCCCTGCGAACGTGTCCTTCATCCTCGCGATGCGCGCGCCGCTCATTTTCAATGCTTCCATAGACAGGCGGCCATCTTGCACTGCGGCATACGTCGCTTCCAGGGCGCCGACATGGCGTTTGAAGGTGTGACAGATCATGACCACGTCCGCGCCTGCTTGCAAACTGAGCACGGCACCGCCCTCGGAGCCATATTTCTCGGCGACGGCTTCCATCTCGAGGCAATCCGTCACGACGACACCGTCATAGCCGAGTTCACCACGGAGCAGGTCTGTGGTGATATTACGGGAGAGCGAGCAGGGCGTGTCGTCTCCGGTCACAAGAGGCAACGCCATGTGCCCCGTCATGATGCTCGCTATGCCGTCTCGCACGACCGCCTCGAACGGCACCAGCTCTGTAGTCTTCAACTGAGCTTTGTCCACGAGGATACGAGGAAGGCTGAGGTGGGAGTCGACGTGGGTGTTTCCGTGTCCAGGGAAGTGCTTTGCCGAGGGCGCCACTTTCTCCCCGGTGAGAGCAGCACTCACTGCCTGGACATAGCGCGCCACAGTGGCCGGATCTACAAGTTGATGAGCTTCAGGTAGATGATGAGGATGAGACAAGACTCACCGTCTCCGAAAGATCGGACGCCTGCAGGGGCCATTCAGCCGGGTGGCGTACGGACAGAGAATAGAGGGCTGACCGATTACAGGATTCCTAGGATCAGTGTTGATGTCGCCCACCGGGCTATACCTGGGAACTAACTCAATGCTGGGCATCACGATGCTGGTAAGATGATTTGCTCACACCCAGTTGATGCCAGCAGCTCGAAGTTCTTTGGCAGTGGCCGCAGACACTTCCGCGGTTAGCGCGGTTGAACCAGTAGCAGCGAGGGCCATCGCTCCTGGACTGCGAGTTGGCATGAGTGACTGGTGGTGTAGGCGTTGTCTGATGCCACTTACAACTGTGTACCCGCCTCGCCCGTCACGGGCGTGCTGAATGCAGAGACGAGCCCTGTTGCTCAGGTTCAGAGTGCAGATCTCGGATGGACAGACGAAAGTGATGCTGACCGTTCTCTTGGTCGATGCCTATCATCAGCGGACGGGCATGACCAGCCTCTTTCGCGAGCAGTTGCAGCTCCTGCACAATGCGGTGCACCTGCGCGATGCCTATGTGAATTGATGAGTAAGGGTATGGGGCAGCGAGCCTGCAGCGCTTGACTTTTCACGTTGCGCTTCATCAAGATGATATTGCTGCATAGATGTACATAAGCCTTCCGGCACGAGAGATGGGCGGCTTGTGAATGTGAAGGTACAATGCGTACCCAAGGTGATAGTCCTTAATCAAGGTCTTGATGTCGTCGCTCACTTCATGGCCATGAAAGCCAAAAACGAAGTGCTAGCGGTATGCATGATTTTGAGCATGAAGTATACCGCTGGGTGAGACACCTCAGTTACCTGACCGATCTCGCGCTTTTGCTCGTCAGTTAGAGCTGTCATTCTTGTTACGTTGTTCTGTTACCGCTTGTATGTAACTGGTGATATGTTAGATCAGAACAGGAAATGACATGGAAGGTAGCGAATGCAACCTCAGGTATATGCACTCGGCTCTACCAGTGCAAGTACAAGTCAGGTAGCGGCAATGTACAGTGTAGGCAGCGGCAGCAAGTTCTGGTGTATCCTTCCGTACTTGCTGAGCGGTGAGCCTTGATTCGAGTCCTTTTGTACTCAAAGATGATTCAGGGGCCAATAGTAAGAGTATCTCATCATGTGGCCGGCGCTGCCGGCAGGTTCGAGCATCCGCATGGCTCGAATTCAAGTCTTCGATATCGATATCAGGAAGCCGGTGTAAGCTATTAGAAAACGGTACTGCTACTGCATTGGCGCTGTGAGTGGCTCTTATCGGATCCGCAGTTTGCTTCATGAGTGGGATACAGAGATATATACTCTGGCGGACCATAGCTTCATGGCAAGGAGAGTGAAAGTGATCCTTCACTGCACTCGGTGTGTCCTCGGAACAGGGGCGACTGATTAAATGCGGCAGCCGAGAGCCGCACGGGCGGGCAGTGGCGGATAAGCGCCCGTCGTATGGCCGGGACATCAGCTGAGAGTCTAATAAAGCATCTTCGCACTAACGCGGACTCCCCTCGCCTTCACAACCATTCTCGCTCGATACAGCAAACCTTGCACCATCGGAGCAGGACGGAGAACATCGTCTCAACTTCTCGGTGACTTGCCAGGCCACAGCCTGAGCGTCGCCGTGTACCCGACCGTTTCGTTTCACTCCCTCAGCCTGTACACCACCAGCCTTGAGGTCGACCTCGAGCGCTGCCGACACCGGAAGCCACGTGGGGGCACACAAGCTCGGGCACACAGCCTTGCGCTCGAGCTCATCGTTCACCGAACACCACGATTGACTGCCTCCACATCACGACCAGTTGGGATGAACGACGCGATGAAGAAGCTCTTCGGAAGAGACAAGCCCAAGTCCGGAAAGGCCCTCCAAGACGTCCCGGTAGAAGTACGAGTCATCTCGCCGTCCGCACCCTCATGCTTATCCACCCTGACCGCCACAGAGCCTTGCGCACACGCCTCAGAGACACGACAGATTACACCCAACGCCAGAGGAGCAGTGGGATCTTATCTCGGAGACCGATCCTCCACTTCAACCTCTCCGTCCATCCACCCTAGCTCCGTCGCAGACGTCCTCCTTCGCATCCCTGCATCAAACCACCTCTCCCATTCCCAGTCCACTGCCACGGTCGTCATCGCCCTATACAATTCCTGGGACACCACCACCTCAACACTCGAAGCCCAATGGCAATCAGAAGGATCGCGATCAGCATGTGTTGCGGAAGAGACCGCCTATACCTGCAGCCAATTCCTTTGCCGCCGTCGGGATTCTCAGAGCACTTGAACCTCAACAACATCTAGAACCAGTCATTTCTCGAGACCAGTCGGAGGATGACCTCACCGAGATATCCCACCGCGAGGAGAAGAAAGAGAAGCGGCCGTTCTGGGAGCGAGCAAGTCACCGGGACAAGGACAAGGACAAGGAGCGAGCCAGAGAGAAGGACAAAGACAGGGAGAAGGAGAAGGAGAGGAAAGAGGAAGATGCTCATGCGGAGCTGACGCGCATGATCGGTACGTGCCAATAAACCTCGTCGTCCGAGTGCTACTCACGTAAACTGCCATCCTAGGCTACCTCACTGCGACTTCATCCGAAGATTGGTCCCTTGTGCTGGAAGTATGTGATAGAGCGTCCGCGAGCGATGCAAACGCGAAGGAAGCGGCAAAAGCCCTCAGACGCGAGTTCAAGTCAGTCATCTCATTTTGTTCCAAACACGTATCTGACGCAGCTATGGTAGGTATGCGGAGCCTGCCGCACAGTTATCTGCTGCACGGGTGAGGTTTCTTGAGCTGCAGATGCTCAATGCACGTTCTGAGCATGTGAATGATATTCTAGCTATGGGCAATCATGCTTCGAAACTGCTCAACTCGATTCGTGCAATATTGTACCGCTCGCAAATTCCTCGATACGCTTGAAGACGTCCTCACGTCCTCGCGAACTTCTCCTGTCGTTCGGGAGCGACTACTTGAGGTTCTCGCTGGCGCCGCGTATGTAAGTGAAAAAGGTGCGTCATGACTTGTCAAAAGTGAATCGGGCATACCCAACCCACACTCCATCCTTGAAAGATAGCGGATTCAAGCAACTGTGGCGCAAGGTTAAGCCCGTGGATAAACCAGAGGAGGTAAGTGCCACTGCAACATTCAGCGCCAGACCTCCGCTCAAACAATGTCAGGGCGTTCCATTTGACACCGAAGATGCTATGTTTTACCCGCCTACTCCTCGACATTCGGCGGGTCCGAACACTCTGCAGCCACCAATCTTGGACGCACGGCCACAGCCACCATCTCGTCCCCAATCGCAGCCACAGCTTCAGCGTGAACAAACCGCGACTCCACAACGCCCTCCTCCCATCGTGAGTCACATCGTCGTTTTGACACGCAATGCAGCCATCTGAGAATGATCGCGACCAATCCAGGTCACTCCGGGCAAGACACGTTCATCTCGCAATCGCGTGATTCCTCCAGAAGAGGATATTCGGCGATTGTTCCAGGAGTGCAAAGTGGGAGAAGGTAACGCCGGATTGCTCTCGGAGTCGCTCACCTACGCGAAGCCGGAGGACCTCAAGACCAAGGATATCATCAAGGTGCGTGGATCAATCAATCATATTGATGCTGATGTCCTTCCTGACGTGTCTTCCAGGAATTCTACGCTCGGTGTCGAGCTTCGCAGGAGCTCATATCCGCGCAGATACCCTGGGCAGCGGCGCAGGCGGAGAAGTCGCGTGAGGCCAAAGAAAGGGCAGAGGCTAGGCCAAAGGAAGGACGTCATTCTGCTGATCGTGACCGTCCGCCATCGAGTCCGAAGAAGGAAAAACCGGATACGGAACGCTTGACGACGGAAGAGAAGCTGCTCGCAGCGATCCTCAAGGCCAACGAAGAGTTGCTGGAGGCGCTCAGGCAATACGATGATCTGGAACGAGTCGGTATCGAGCGCGATGCGCAGGAAAGGAGTAAGAAGGAGACGAGAATGGATCGCACTGTAAGTCGCATATTTTCTGCAAGGATCGCGCATGATGAGCTGATCGGTTGGTCAGCGCCTACGCTACGACGATGGCGAGCATTCTTACTACTTGGAACCCGGGGAACAGAATCGTAGTAGCGCGGGCGGATCATCTTCGCGTAGCCCATCCCCTTCGCCATCAGCCTCTCCATCGCCCGCACCGTCGCTCGTTATCACCCCCACGCCATCCAGCAATGCGCACAACCATCCGCTTCCGCCTATACCCCACCCCATCAACACCGCAACGAATCATAACCATCCACACCCATCCACTCAGCATGGCTCAATCACGTCCCTGGCGCCTCCACCGCCTGCGCCGCACGGTCCTCGCTCTCCCACACATCGGTCGAACACGCCCTCTCCGGAACGCGCTCCAGCGGGTCGCGCGCCAAAGACTTCGACCGAAGGGACGCAGAACTCTGGACGCCAGCAGCCGCCGAGCAAGTTGAAGCAGGAGAGCAGCGAAGAATGGTCGGACCTTGAGGAGGAAGCCAGGACGCCCGTCCGGCCCAGCGCGAAGGCGCTCGGGAAGCGCAAGGTCGTCGAGCCGCCTTCTGACGAGGATCGTGAGTGACCTGAGAATTTGCCTCGACGGAACGGCGGTCTGACTGATGTTTTCTGTAGGGTTTGACCCGAATGACCTGTTCTACACCCACAACGACGATTCCTTCCACGCTTCGGACGACTCGGACTCTGAAGAGGCGCGGGCTAAGAACCCGTGGCACCGTCCGATTCATTACGTTTACGACGCTGCAGCAGAACGGACCGCGCAGCGGATCCGGGAGGGGCGACTCGCTGCGGCCGCTCTAGTGGGTGGCGTGCACTAGGGTGCAACAGTTCGATGGTTGCGCTGCGCCCCTCGCTCGTTCTGCAACTCTTCGCCTGCCTTCCCTCTCATCGCACTCATCGTCCGCTATCATCTACCAGCTGATGTTTCTGCATTATGTTTTCCCGAGGTCTAACTTCGTGTTTATGTTGTGTTACTGCATACTTAGGAGACGTACATACCCACATTCGGGCACGCATTTACACGGCTCTGTGGAGGTTCGCGTGCGTGTAGTGCGCGTGCTCGGCCGTTCATATGGATTAGCTTTTCGCTCTACGGAGGATATAGGGGATGTACACTATAATCTTATACAGGTGGACCCTTAGAATTGACCTGTGGCAATGCTATCTTCTACTGCAGGATGTGTACACTGCACAGCACGTACTCGTATGGCCATAGACTCGGATGTACCGCTCTCGGAGCTCGGCCCGTCTTCCGCCAGTACCGTGATACTGTATCTTAGACTTCATGACCGCACAGTTATCGTCTTGATACTCGCCGATTCCTCCGACCGTTACATATCACGATTGGTATCGAGCACGGCTAGCATATACGTTGATGAAGATGTTTGAAGCACCCTACCCGCCTTGGGACTTCACAGACAAGAATAGGCATGCAAAACCGTATGCATATTTCGGAACCACATCGATCTAACTGCCTGCGGTCGATCTAGCTTTGCGTACGTGTTGATGCAACGGCTTCCCGCCCTTTCGAGATGGACTTAAGCGCAAGCCACGCTCGGTTTGATCCAGCTTCGAGACCGTACTGAAACGATGGCCGGTCATTCTGACGGGGATCATCGACAACATCTACTGCCGGAACCACGACCTGGGGGTCTCTGCCTCTTCGAAGACGGACGAGGAGAAGGCCGTTGTCGAAGAAGTCATCAACGAAGGAAAGAAAATCATAAGTCAGATCGGTCAGGTCAAGTACGATATGGCGCGCGACCGTCCTTTGCAGTCAGTGTGCAGCATCGATCGTGTTGCTTGGGTGTCTAACGCGCTGTGCCGGCGACTGACGACGTCTGATACCCAGGCCTATACCCGAGGACGGAGAGGCTTTGGTAGAGGTTTATAATACAGAGCTCGAGCGCCTCGCGGAGAAGAAGCAGAATACCTGGCTCACCGTCTCCTGGCTTTATTCTGAGTAAGCCGCAAGGTGAAAGGCAGATACATGGCTTACATGCTCACCCCTTCTTCTCTTTAGGTGCTACCTGTAAGACAGCGAAAGCTGCTTATGAGTGTGCTCTGCTTATCGTCGCCAATATAGGTACCGCCTCATACGTTCATTCTTTGTGCAGACTAAGCACTGGAAAGACTATGACCCGTTTCTATCCCAAAAAGAGGCAACGTTTCAGAAAAGCTCCAAAGCTATATACCGTACGTGTTGGTTTGACGCTACGTATCCAATACCCTGACGAGGCGGGTTCTGACTAGAATTGGCCACTACCATGCACGAGCTCGAGAGGGATAAGCACACGCTCGCTTCAGACCCGGAGAACCTGAAGGTCATCTTCAAGGAGATGATCCAGATGTGCCTGTGGGGCAATGCTACTGTACGCAGCATGCCTTGTTCCTACGCCGGTTAACTCACGAGGGGCATTAGGATCTGTCTATGCTCACGCATATGTCCCATGAAGACATCCAGCGTCTGCAGTCTGTCGGGCGAGATGCGCAGGCCGCGCGGGCTAAGTACATCCTGCACGACGACCAAGAGAAAGTCTGGCAGCACCTCGTGAGTCTCGCGGGCAAGAAAGATTCGCGCGTCGACTTCGTGTTGGACAATGGTTCGTCGGTTTGTCTCTATGCTTTAGTTACAGTCATAGTATTGATTAATTCTGCGTCACTACTGCATCAGCTGGATTCGAGGTACGTTCATGACTTTGATGGTGCTGAGAGGTAATCGTTTAATTCGCCGCCGTAGCTCTTCACCGACTTCGTTTTTGCGGACTTCCTGGTGACATATACTCCATACGTGACGAAAGTCGTCTTCCAGTGCGTCCGATGCCCTCATCTGTTGTACGCGGTCATAACGGCTATATCGATATGCTTCACCTTAGCCCGAAACTCATTCCGTGGTTTGTCTCCGACGTAACGCCGCCAGACTTTAGATCCGCCACGAAGTCCCTCCTTTCCCCCACGTTCTTCCCTGAAGAGGACACTCCGGAAGGTGCACCTGCCTCCCAGTCGACCGAGGAATCTCGCAAGCATCTGTTCCAGATGGTGAAGCGCTGGGAGTCGTACATCGAGTCCGGTGTGTTTGAGCTGTCTGTACCAATCGACAGCCCGCTCGGTGCTTCGGACAAGAAGGTACGCTGCAGAGTCGTTGACCCGAAACACAGCACTGAAGAGATGGGATAGGCCGACTTCTGGACTTCGCCATACCCGTACTGGAATATGGAAGTACTTGCGCCCGAGCTGTATGGATTCTTGCAAGACAGCAGTCTGGTGATCTTCAAGGTCGGTTGGCTAGACTTTTCGGGCTCCTGATACAAGCGTTCAACGTGTCTCGGTGATCAGGGCGACCTCAAGTGCGTGTAGAGATACGGTATCGGACTCTGAGAGGCTAACGCCTAGTGTTCGTCCATCCCAGCTTCCGCAAGTGAGTGAGCGACTCACTAGCCCATTGATGAGAGCTGATAATATCTGCAGACTGACAGGAGACATTAAGTGGCCGGTGTCCACTCCCTTTGAGACGGCCATTGGTAAGTGGTCACGTCTCTTCTCCGGCTCATATTTCTTCGTTTATGATGCTCGCTAGGTCCCATTGCGGGCTCGTTCCCCATTCTGAGCTTGCGGACGAACAAGGCGGACGTCATCGTCGCCGTCGATCCTCAAACTGCAGAGAGGCTTGACAAGAGCGGAGAGAAGTGGCGGTACGACGGGAAGTACGTTTTTATGCATGTACTTGACTCCACGGGAAGGAATCTGATCCTCGTCCAGGTACGCCCTAGTCCTGTTCCAACCGCGTTCGAAGTAGACCGTGGCAAAGATCGCATAGATGGTCCCAGGACAATTGCTAATGTAATAGAAGTCAATGATCAGGATACCTGCGTTGCCGGTCTTATCATAGACTTCAGTACAGCCACTGGGTAAACTCGTATCACCCATGTTACTTGCCAAGGGAGATGTCACTCCTCATCTTCGCTCAGCAACTCCTCCTCCGCCCTCCACTCCTCATCCGGGCCTGCATATCGATCGCACAGCGCCCACAGTTCGTCCTTGAGTTCGCGCATCTCGTCAAACTCCAGCCCCATGCGCGTCACGACTTCCGCACGGCGGTCCACGCACTCCTGCACGAGCGTCGCGTAGGACGCGAGCATGGGCGCCGTCGCGTTGGACGTCGAGAGGCAGGACAGGACGCGATGCGTGTCATGGGGCGGAATATCTGGCGAGAAGAAGCGCGGGAAGGACGAGGGTGTCGGGTAGGGCGGTGCATGGATGCTGTATAGTTCTGCATCTCAGAGTCTGATATACTCGGTGAGAATGAGGCGGGTCGAACCTGAACGGAGTCGGGGACTTGGTCGAGTAAAACTCCTCGTATATCCCGCATTCGGAGGAGCTGAATGCTCGCGACACTTGGAGACGAGCATACTCAGTCATAGCAACCTGAAGCACACGCAGATCTCATCATGCAACTTTGAACGGTCCAAGAATGTGGCTCACTTTGCTGCTGTTGGACTTCCCTTCTGTCTTCATCGATAAATCGTAGATCCGCGTTTCTGCTTCATGTGACCATTTCACAGAGGATGGTACGGGATAGAAGCCAGCGAGATGCGAGATGCTCAAGGCCGCGGACGCATTGAGCAAGCTACTCAGGGACGAGATGTCATGAGGCGAGCTTTTGAGCCTACGTCCGTGCGAGGGGCGGGTAAACCTACGCAACTGAGACACAAGAAACAGGGGTGGACGTGCCTGAGCGGAAGTGTGGTGCTTTCGATGTGCGCTGCAAGAACGGCAGATGCGTGATAAGGGTTGCCTCGCTGTATGGAATCAGTCAGCATGAGCCTGACCATGCTCAGGGCCGTCAGATCGGCCTACGTCAAGGCGCAGCCCTTGGAGCCATTCTCCAGGGCGCCATGTCGACGGATGTTGCAATGGGACATTGATAGTGGACAGAACCTCGAGGTTACGAATGCATAGCGCGTCGTTAATCAGCTTCGTCGCGGTATTCTCCTAGCGCGTCAGGAGATGTGAGAGTTCTGAGCGGTCCTCAACCAATTTTCTGAGAATCGACCCACGTCTTCCGGGCTCACCGCTAGGTTTGATGCATCAGAGAGCAATGGGAACGCCAGCGATGGCATCTTGGGATATTCATCCCGAAAACCCGTGAGAAATGCATCTGTGAAGCCCCCAAACGTATCGCAGTCGCTTGTGAGTTGGACACCCTGCGGATCTTCTCGGTGCTATGACTCAAGCGAGAGCAATAAAGATGGTACCTGCAAGGCGTCACATTCTTCAACGAATAGCCTAACCTCATTATCCATGATTTCATGCTCCTGTACAACTTTCAGGATCAGATGGACCAGCAGAGATGGCACAAGCGTACGTGCTCATAGTTCGCGAACGCTTCTCTACCTGCATGCCACTGGCCTTCGGCATGCTCCCAGTCAGCAAGGTCAGGCAGTCTTTGTGCGCTGCGAGGATGATAGTAGACGCGACTGTAGTCGGACCAGAAGCGGACGTTCGCAGGCCCACATGCGAGGGACTTTTCATCTCCCGCATGGTCGTCCGACTCTTCGATTCCTTGGTCCAACAAAACCTGGTAATGGCTCTTGGGAACAGGATTCTGCCGATATTCCACTACACCTCCGTCCCTTGACGACCAAACATGTAAATGCGGAGTGGCACGACATCAGACCTATAATAAATCACCATTGGCTTATGGGCGAACCATCTGTGCCACTGCCGTCAAGGTACAGCTCGTCTGATAGAGCACCAAAGTTCGCTGTTTCATGTTTAGCTTCTTGCACGGCCGCCACGACGCCGTCATACCACCATACATTTCCTGTCGAATATGAGGACTCTGGGACAGAAAGTTGGCTCTCCCTTGCGATGGCACAGGACATAAGCGAGAAATATACACAAAGCGCGGAAATCGTGCGAGGCTCTACCTTGCGGTTTACGCCTTCTCTGAAGGACCTATCGTGGAAGACGATGGGGTCCTGCTCTTCACCGTAGGTAAAATAACTCTCTTGACTGTTCCAATAGTGAGTGCCGACGAAGTTGGCGAAAGGGCCTGCCTGGACATAGAGGATCTCTTTCATGTTTGGCAATTCAGAACAAAGTCCGAGTCGTGCAGGAGTGCAATCGCGTGATTTTGGAGAAGCGCCTTGGGCGCTTCCCCGCACGTCGCTTCTGCCCTCGGCTATGCACAGTAATTGCGATTACACTATAACATAATAGTACTCGTCCGGCGGAGAGGGCCCCTCGCACGAGATTCCGTCCTCTCACACCCTCCTCTCTCCACCATGGCACCCATCACCATGGCGGTCTCCAACATCATCCCCGTCCTCACCCTCCCAGAGCCCACCGTTCTCCTCCCAACAGCAAGGATACAGACATTCCTAGACGAGCTCGCAGGCCTGAAGCTCGTTGAGCTCGTGCAACGCTCAGAGGCCCAGCTCGTCATTGGCACAGTCCCATGCACTTCCACGTCTGAGGTCTATTCTTGGGGTACAAGTGCACGCATAGTGCGGGTCGTCAGGACTGCAGCTAGGGCATCCGACAAGGCTTTCCAGGTCACTCTGCATGGTCTGTCTCGTCTATACTATCCGGACACCGAGTCTGGGGCCCCTACAGTCCCAATGGCCTCATAGAGCTCAGTGCGGAACGTCCCAATCCTGGCGGGCCTCCATCTCAAGAGGCTGTGGCCGCCTTCCGTGCGGCTGCTGCTAAGCTTCTGGACCACCTCGCTCGGGACAGCCTTCAGGAGTCACGACGGGACGTGTACCTCAAGATTTCCCGCATGCTCGACGAAGTCTCAGATGACAGAACGCCTTGGATGGCTGATGTTATCGTCGCCGGGATCAACAAGCTGGACTACAATGATAAGCTCGGTGAGTACACCGCCCATTGGTCGCCCATGCAGGACTGCCTAAGGTGCGAGCGAGCACCGTGTGGGGTCACCCCTGCTCACGGCTGAATCACCGGTGCTCGTTCTATCGCCGCTCAATCTTCCCCCTTCCTCCTCCTCATGGCGACTTGCCTTCGCTGACCCCGCTGCCGAGGCGCCTGCTTCGCCCGAGCGCTGATGGTCCCTGAGGCATTTGCACCACGACATCACCTCGTGCTTCTCATTTACTCATTGTCGTCTTGCAGCATACCTGTCGGCTGCCGCAGTTGACGACAGGCTCCGTCGCGCTACCGAACTCTTCGTCAAGCAAGCATCGATCTCCGAGGTGACCAAGAAGATAGCTCAGTCCATTGATGAATCGCTCTCCAAGCAACAGAAGGAGTTCTTCCTACGTCAGCAACTGGCTGCTATACAGCGCGAGCTTCAAGCCCTATCTCGCTCATCTGGTGGCTCAAAGTCAGACGTGGCGGGTAGGCTACCCCCATCCTCCGGTAACTCTGAATTGGACGACCCAGAGCAAGCCGAAGCGGAGGACATGGCTGAGATCAAGCACAAGATCGAAGCCATGGCCAAGGACAGCGAGGAGCGAAAGGTTGCCGTCCGTGAGTGGAAGAGGTTCCAGCGGATTCCAGCGGGAAGTGTTGAGCATGGCGTGATTCGCAACTACGTACGACTAGTCTTACACCCGTATCTCATTCCCCTTTTGACACAGTTCCCATATAGCTCGAGTGGCTTACTTCTATACCCTGGCCGTCGTCCTCTGCATACGTCAATAGTACTTCCTCGGAGAAACTTCGCGAGCGCGCCTTCTTGGAGACCGCCCGAAGACAACTAGACGAAGACCATTATGGCCTCGAGAAGATCAAGAAGCGTCTAATCGAATATCTCGCCGTTGTCCGACTTAAACAGCTGCAAGCCGAGCGCGAGGCGTCTCTGCAGGCCTCCACCGGCCAACCGCCGGCGGGAGAGCTGTCCTCGCAGCACACACAAGGTGATGCGACATCGCGGGCATTGGCTTTAATATCCCAGGCGCTTAACTCTCGAGACACTGCTGCAGCAGGCGTGAGTGAGAAGGAGAGGCGTGATGCTGGCGCTGCATCGGAGGCCACGCCATCCCCCGTCCAACCCTCTAGCCCCGACCAACAGCGACCAAAACGTGGCGCGGCGAACAAGGCTGTGAAAGGCCCCATATTGCTGTCAGTTAGAATTTTGCATATCTTTGTGGTCAACGGAGATTGACTTCATTGTATCCAGCTTCGTCGGCCCACCAGGTACCGGCAAGACGTCTCTCGGCCAATCTATTGCACGCGCGCTCGATCGGCCGTTCCAACGCATTTCTCTGGGTGGTGTCCGTGATGAGGCTGAAATCAGGGGCCATCGGCGCACCTACGTCGCCAGTGGTCCAGGGTCCATCGTGCAGGCGTTGCGCAAAGCCGGGCGCCCAGATCCCGTCATCCTCCTGTACGTCGCTGTACGGTCTCGACATGACCAGACAATGCCTGACAAGCCCACAGTGACGAGATAGACAAGATCGGCCAGAGTAACTTCCACGGCGACCCCGCAGCCGCTTTGCTTGAGGTTCTCGACCCGGAGCAGAACCATTCCTTCAATGTGAGTCTCGATCAGCGATCATTGCTCGGCTCGCGGTTGATGTATCTCCTTCAGGATCACTACATCAATGTACCCATCGACCTCAGTCAAGTTCTTTTCATCTGTACTTCGAACTCGCTGGAGACGATATCCGCGCCTCTATTGGATCGCTGTGAGATCGTCCATCTCTCCGGTAGGCAACATACAGTAGTAGTTTGTTTGATTCTCCCATATTCATACTACGCCAGGATATACGTACGACGAGAAGCTGCATATCGCTCGCAAGTTCCTTCTCCCCAAGCAACTGAAGGCGAACGGCCTCACCCCCGAGCACGTCATCCTTACCGAGCCTGCTCTCCTCCGCATCGCGACCCACTATACCAGGGAAGCCGGTGTTCGCTCACTCGAGCGTGCCATCGGCGCGGTCGTGCGGTATAAGGCGGTCGAATGGGCAGAATATGTGGACAGCACTGGGAACGACGATATCTTGAAAGTCTCCTTCATATCTGCTGCTGACCAAGCGGCTGAGAAGGCGGAAGGGAGCGCCAAGACGTACAAGAAGACGGTGGAAGAGCACGAACTGGAGAAGATACTTGGCATCGCTCGGTGGGATGAGGAGGAATTGCACCGTGAAGAGCGGCGCGGGCTCGTCTATGGCCTCGTCGTCACCGGCATGGGCGAGGGTGGCATCCTCCCAATCGAGACGATCGCTGTACCGGGAAGCGGACAGCTCAAGTTGACCGGTAGTCTTGGCGAGGTCATCAAGGAGAGCGGCGAGCTTGCGCTTAGCTGGGTGAAGAGCCACGCATATGACCTCTACATCACGAAGCTGCGCTCGGAAGATCCGTTGAAGGTTCCCGACCCGATCGATATCCATCTTCATTTGCCTTCTGGGGCTGTGAAGAAGGACGGGCCTTCGGCCGGCATCGCTATGGTACGTAAGCCCACCGATACGGCCCAAGAAAGTTACTAGATAGCTAATATCCATGATCGCGTAGACATGTGCCTTTGTCTCTCTCCTCACAGGTGCTTGTGTTCCAACGAACGTCGCTATGACCGGCGAGGTGCGTGTCATTCTCCGCGCACTGTCTCCGGAAGAGCTCTGACACGCTCATCGTGGATAGATTACGCTTCGGGGACGCGTTGGTCCTGTCGGTGGCATCAAAGAGAAAGTTCTTGGTGCTCACCGTGCTAAGGTCACCAAGGTTATTCTCCCTTGGGCAAATCGAAAGGACGTGGAGCACGACGTTCCCTCAGAGATCCGCGCGGAGATGCAGTTCGTTTTCGCTCGTACAATGGAGGAGGTCCTCGAAGCGGCGTTCGGCAAGGGTGTGCTCAACTGGCGCCGCAACATGGTCGTGCTAGAAAGTCGGTTGTGATGTACGGGAGGCGACACGTTGCCCTGACGGACTGTAACTAGGAAATGTGGATACGGTATGTTTCGTTCGCATTAGTACTCTACTTGTGTCAGGGACGATTTGCATGGAGGTGGTTACAGATATGTGTATGGTTAAGCTTTCTCGGATCTAATATAGCAGCCATTTTCTTACACCGCAGTTCGAGAGCCGCAGTCAGTTTGCGGGGTCCATGAGCCGGTACCCGGAGGACACGTCATGCATCCAACATGGTGTCGTTAAACGGCCCTGGCTGTCATCCACCTTACTCGTGTGTCTTCTGTCGTTCACATGTCCGCCTTTGCGCTGACAACATCGCGTTTGCAATGCAGTGGAGGATTATCACCCGCCGTGGTTTCCCACCGCCTCGCAGCCAGTTCGCTGCAATCATACGGCGGTACATATACCTGCGCTAGTCGCGTCAATCAGAGCTGTCAGCGGGAGACGGTGCACCCGAACGCGCTTGCCAGAGTCTGCGATCTATCGCCTCACTCTTCTGAGGAGTCATAGCATGCGTGGTTACTAATCGTCTCCTTCCCCCCGTGCGAGAATCCACCATTACAGTGAGTGCCCTTCGGCTCCTACTATGGCTTAGCTGAAGGAGCACACGTCCCATATTTAGATTGAGGGCTTTCTTCCTGCAGGGCATCTGCGCCCGCCGAGACGTCCGACTTCCGGGCTTCTCAAACGCTACTTGGTAGCAGAATTTACCTCTGGCGTCTTTGCCAACGGTCCCGTGAACGCCCCAAAGCTTGTGGGAAGTGAAGAAGACTCGAGCATCCGAGTATAAAGGTGCTTGCTACTGTCGTCCGTGTGTACTGCAATTGCCTCGTCCCTTTTGTTCGCCATGCCAGCCAGCGATCACTTCGACTCCCACACCCCAAGCACTACCACCTCTCCTGGGTCGTATACCCTGGGGGACTTTTGCATCGACGAGTACAAGCCCATCAAGGTCATCGTCGTCGGCGCAGGCTTCAGCGGCCTCCTTGCAGGCATAAGGTACGTCTTCTGCGAGCCGTTATGTTAGAAGCCAAGGTGGCGCAGCTAACAGCAACGATATCTTCAGATTTCCGCAGAAGATACCGAATGTCCAGCTCACTATCTACGAGAAGAGTGCTGGCGTCGGCGGGACATGGTACAACAATAACTATCCGTAAGCGTCCAGGACATGACTCGGACTCTCATGCATGCTTACATATGCGCCGAATGCAGGGGTCTCGCCTGTGATGTAGCGGCGCACTGCGTACGTACTCAATGCCCGTGTTTGACTGCACAGTAGGGTGATGCCGTTTCAGTATCAGCTGTCGTTCGAGGAGAAGGTAAACTGCGATCCAACTCCGCCCCGCTTATCGTCCACATGTCGGCCACCGCTCTGACACATGGCCACAGAGAGACTGGTCAACATTCTACCCCTCCGGACCTGAGGTCCGCCAACATCTCGAGGACCTCACGGAGAAGTACAAGTTGATGCGCTACATCAAGCTGCAGCACGAAGTCGTGCACGCGCAGTACGATTCCGCAGTCGGAAAGTGGCACGTTCGTGTGCGCCGCCCTAACCCCGAGAGCGGCGTTGAGGAGGAAATCGAAGACAGCGGAGACGTGCTCCTGATGGCCGTCGGATTGCTGAGCAGGTGGAAGTGGCCCGATATCGAGGGCCTGTCAGACTTCAAAGGAGAACTGCACCACAGTGCAGGATTCGCCACATATCCTAAGACGTGGGAGGAGGTGGCCGCACCCTGGGCCGACAAGAAAGTCGGCGTGGTCGGTGTTGTAAGTCTTTGTCACGACGGAAGTTGGGTCCGGATCATTCACGAGGTTCGCAGGGTTCGAGCGCAATACAGATTGTTGCAGCGTTGCAGCCCAAGGTGCAGAAGCTGCTGAACTTTTCGCGTGGCAGGACCTGGCTTGCGTTGCCGTTCGGAGCAGAGGCCGTAGCCAAACTCATAGGTCGCGACCAGACGCGCTTCCCAGACGACTGTAAGTTGTCATTGGTTGCGGAGTTGTAGTGTGAACGATGATGAAGGACCTGATCTTTCTGTACGACTGCAGTGCGATTTACTCCGGAAGAGATCAATCGCTTCAAGAACGACCGTGAATTTTTCAGGACATTCAGGACGACTATCGAAACGGAGTACAATGTTCGTAATGTCCTTGCGTCCTTACCTGCCCTCTACGGCTCAACGACTTTGAATAGAGTTCGCATGCTTTCACCTTGCGCGGAACCGCTTTGCAAGAACAGTACAGAGAAGCGTGCAAGCAGATTATGGAGGCGAAACTCGCTAAGAAACCTTGGATCGCAGAGAAGCGTGCGGCTTTTCCGTCCCCCGTAACTTGCATCACCTGCTGACCATATATTGATTCGGCTCTTGCCTTTGAATGATAGTCATACCCGATTTCCCATTGTCATGCAGACGCCTCACGCCAGGACCAGGATATCTGGAAGCTCTATGCGAAGACAACGTACGTTAATATGGGTCTTCTTGTCATTGGTCTTGAGCCGACAGCCATGGGCAGTGTGACTTGGTATCCACGCCTATAAAACGGGTCACAGCTACCGGAGTCGAGTTGACTGATGGTCAGCGCCACGACTTGGATGTTCTCATCTGTGCTACCGGTAAGTCAAGCATGTGCCGTTCTACCGCACCAACGTCACAATTCCTGCTGTTTTCCTGTAGGGTACGATACTTCCTATCAGCTACCGTTCAAGGTCATAGGAAGAAATGGGCTCGATATCAACGAGAGGTGGAAGCCACATGCCGTCTCCTACCTCTCGGTCGCCGTCGACGGCTTCCCAAACATGTTCATGTCGCTGGGACCCAACTCTGCCATCGCCTCTGGGACACTGCTTCCCCTGATTGAGTATCAAGTCATGTACGCTGTGCAGGCGACGGCGAAGCTACAACGCGAGCGACTCAAGAGCATAGAGGTGAAGCCCGAGGCTCTCCAGGATTTTGATGAATATTTGGAGGTAGTCATCTACGACTATTGCGTCGACGGGCATGCTCACAACATCTCTCATCTTGTCTTCAGGCGTATTTCCCCAAGGCGAGTACTTCTCTCCGTGATGCATATTTCGAGTTCGCTTATCACTCCTGCACAGACCGTCTTCACTGAGAAGTGTCGTTCTTGGTACAAGGTCGGTCAAGAGGAAGGAAGAATTGTCGGCTTGTGGCCCGGTCAGTAGCGCCACATTTTGACTTCACCGTAGGTTTGCCGGCTCACCTCCCTTCTGGCCCCAGGCTCTACGCTTCACGGGCTGAGGGCTCTTTCTCACCCGCGCTGGGAAGACTTCAACTACGAATTGGCCGATCCCGTCCAGAACCGGATGTACTGGCTTGGAGACGGTCAGACGTACAACGAGAAGACTTTGACCGGTGATCGTAAGAACACCTAACAACCACTTTTTGGCAAGCCTCCCATGACGTGTATCTCCCAGGTGCCTGGTATTTGCACGAGCCGTTCCTCGATGTCCCTCCGAGTGAGTTGTCTATTGAAGGCTGTTATTACGCGCGAACCTCATAGCCCAATTATAGTCCCTAGTGAGTGATATGTCCGGAGACCTCCTTAGGATGGGAGCAGCGTGATGTTTGTTGGTATGTGCTGGCGGAGGAGTCGGCATTGGCAAACAGTTATATGTCCTACCTTGGTTTACTGATATCGCCACATGTTTATGAAGTCTGACAAGGGTCAGATGTTACCACAAATCTACTTCATGTTGCCATGCGAGCTGATAAGAGGATACGATGTGCATAAACTATATTCTGCGCTTCCTATACTACTAGAAGATGGCGAATTACGGACCAAAATGGAACGCGGCGGATCTAGAAGTGGATGGGCTTGTCGTACGCAGCCATCGCACCCTCCTTGAACGCCTCGCTGAGCGTAGGCTGAAGCCGACATGATTATGAGCATTAATGACCAAGGACAACAGAAAGAAGAGAGACATACGTGAGCGTGACATGTCCGGGCAATGTCCTCGGCGCTCGCACCATACTCGACAGCAAGGACGGCCTCCGCAATCATCTCACCAGCGTTGGGACCTGGGCGGACGTATGTCAGCTTAGATTACAACAAACCATATAGACGAACGGCGGGCGCACCAATGATGTGCACGCCAAGAACGCGGTCGGTTTCCTGCTCAGTAATGAACTTGACGGTACCCTCGGTGTCGAGGTTCGTCTTCGCACGCGAGTTGGCTGCGAAGGGGAACTTGCCGATCTTGTACTTCACACCTGCCGCCTTGAGCTCCTGCTCAGTCTTGCCAACCCAGGCGACCTCCGGGTGCGTGTAGACGACGGACGGGATCGCGTGGTAGTTGACATGGCCGTGGCCCTTGCTGATGTACTCGACAGCAGCAATACCTGTGGGCAGGAAGCATTCAGCACTCTATGCGAGGCACGGTTAGAGAGACATGGGAAAACACACCCTCTTCCTCGGCCTTATGCGCGAGCATCGGGCCGAAAGTGACGTCACCAATGCACTTGATGCCTTTCACGCTCGTGTTGAACTGGTCGTCAATGACAATGCGGCCGCGGTTGTCGACCTCGACACCTGCAGCCTCAAGGTTGAGGCCCTCAGTGTAGGGACGACGGCCAACAGCAACAAGAACGACGTCCGCTTCGAGCTGGTGACCTTTCCTCAATGGAACCTCTCGGATTGCAGTGCTTTGCAACTTACCGAGTCCTCTTTGCCGCCCTTGGCAGCCTCCGTCTTGATGTAGACCTTGCCATCCTTCTTCTCGGCAGACAAAACCTTCGTGTTCAGCATGAACTTGAGACCCTGCTTCTGAAGAGAGCGCTGGAACATCTTGCTGCACACAGAGTCAAGATAATGCCCGGAGCGGGACGAACGAAATGATGAACGTACGCAATCTCCTCATCGATGCCTGCACCACCAATGCCGCCCAAGAATTCCACGACAGTCACTTCCGCACCGAGACGGCTCCAAACAGAGCCCATCTCAAGACCAATGATGCCACCGCCAATGACAACCATCTTCTCGGGGACCTTTTGGAGGGCAAGAGCACCAGTCGACGAGACGATCTGCTCCTCATCGATTTGGATGGCGCCGCCAGGGAAGGGCGCGACCTCGGAGCCAGTCGCGATGATGATGTTCTTTGCCTCCACCTCGGTCTCGCCACCGTCGTTGAGCTTGACACTCAGCTTGGTGGGAGAGACGAAAGAGGCCGCGCCCTTGATATAATCGACCTTGTTCTGCTTGAAGAGCACCTCGATACCCTTCGTGAGGCCAGTAACGGCGTCCTCCTTCGCCTTCAGCATTTGAGGGAGATTGAGCTGGACATCAGAAACTGTAGTGCAGGCCCAGTTAACATGAGACGACTCCTCGTATGGAACTGCTATTCATGCGCGTACCCTCGATTCCCCGCCGCTTCAGGTCATGCTTCGTCTGGTGGTAGATGTGCGAGTTGTTCAACATAGCTTTTGAGGGGATGCAGCCGACGTTAAGACATGTTCCACCGAGCGAGCCGCGCTTCTCGATGCACGCCGTCTAGATCCGAATGTTGGCTGAGACGTCTGGATAGGGCCATGCGAGCGTAAGGCCGACTCACCCGCAGACCGTGCTGAGCAGCCTTGATCGCCGCAACGTAGCCACCAGGACCTGCGAAGCTCGTTGGGACAGAGGTCGCAGATGGCCAATGAATGGTGCTTGTGCTTACCTCCGCCAATGATGACCGCATCGTAAGGCTCAGATTGGGTGGCCAAACCGCGCTGCTGCTGCTGCTGCCAGCGGCCGACCTGGGTAGCTGTGTGACGCAACCGGCGCACAGCAGCCTACATGGATATCAGCTAACATGCCCATGATGCTGCGCTGGAGAACGGAATAGACGATACCCCGGATGAGAGTTTCTGGACCTGCAGCATGACGAGAAGAACGAGGAAGAATTTCGGTGACTGAGCCAAGTGAGCTCAGCTGCGTCTGTACTGTAAGCGCCTGTTCCCTTGAGTTCCGACTTGCACCGCGACCAATCATAGACGCCGACGAGGCTCATGAGACGACGGATCATGCATTACTGTACTCTACACCCTTGATGAGGATACGATAGAACTCCGGAACACAAGCAAAGATACTCGTATGCGCCTACAAGCCAGCACGCATGGAGAAGCCTTGTCTGCCATCTGCCGTCTGCCGTGGAAAACGTTCAATCTCCCAGACAGTAGCGCTCCAAAGGCGAAAAAGCTAAGAGCCATTTCCAAAGGAAGCGTTTGGATGGTGAGACCTGCTCATGCGATTGAACGAGCTTGCGAGGGATGCGAGCAATTGCCAACGGGGTGGCTGACGCGGTCTAACCGCAGGCGAGGCAGGGGAGGACCAAGCGAGCGAATGAGCATAGAATTACCGAGCTGATCACATACAGCCGGTAGGAATCGAATGAGCCCGATTGTGAAGACTTATGCCGAGACTCGTTAGGCCTCCACCCCTTCCTGCTCTTCATCCTCATCGAACTCCTCGTCTTCCTCTTCCAGCGCGGCCTCTGCCTCGGCTTGAGCTTGCGCAGCAGAAGCAGCCTGCGCGATTGCCTGTTCCAGAAGTCTCGTTTGTTCTTCAGACAACCACGATAGCGATAGAGCCGGAGGAGCGGACGAAGATTCTGCCTGTTCGGAAGTTGCTAGGGCCTCATTTGGTGTTGCGGGAGGCGCGTCCACTGCCATAGGCTCGTCTCTTGGCGGAGGCTCGGTTGCGCGAGATGGGGGAACGGGAATCTCTTGAGGAACGACGGTTTGCTGAGCCCGGGCGATGATGCTCGCGAGGGTCGACTGACTAACATGTGGCGGAGGCAGCGGCGACGGAGCGGCGGGAGGACCAAGGCCTTTCGCGACTTCGGCTTGCAGCAGACCATGGACTTGCAGAACGATGTTCTGCGCCTCGAAAATGATCGCGGGGTCGATCTCGCCTTCCTCCGGTCCTGTGTGTTCGCTCATGGACATACTGGCAGCAGTATTCGCGGCTATGCCATTCCACAACTTTGCTCGACGACTCATCTCCTCCTCGCCGTCCGCCTTCTCAATCTCCACCTCTTCGATCTCTGCGTATGCGCAAGCGGTGTCGACAGGGTCCGCCTCACCAGGTCGGCTCTTGCCACCTGCCCGTCCCCTCGCATCCTTATGGCGCTTGATGGCGTCTCGTCGCGAGAATATCTTGTTACAACCTGCGCACCGCCATGCTCTCTTCTCATGGAGGAGAGCATGTCGCTTGAGGTCGTGGTTGCGCACGAAGGATGCAGGACACTGCATGCAGCGATATGGACGGTGCTCCAACGTATGGAAGCGTTGGTGGGTGCGCAACGAATATAGCCGATGGAAGGTCTTGCTGCATCCGGGAACCAAGCATGGATAGACAGCGGTCCCAATGTCGGGAGGGGGAGGGGCAGCGCCAGGAGGCATGTGCCAATGGGGAGGAGGATGCACAGCTGGGTTGCCGATATGGATACCGCTGAGTACACCAAGCATCTGCACGAGTCCCGCAAGCTCCTGCAACGCCTGCATCCGTCCGTCAATCGCACGCGGCGCCGAGGTGACCGCGAAGAGAAAGACCTGGTGAAGCGGAAGTTGTATGGACGAAATCAACGCTGGGTCTATGGATGGGCGATGGGCAGGGGCGGATGAGAGCGCGTGCGAGATGATGCGGACGGCTTCGCTGAGGTGGTGCAGCAGGTCAGGCTGGTCGATGGCAACGCGCTTCTGCGGGAAAGCAGGCTCGAGCTCGGCGTGACGGCCGCCCTCGTCCGCCTGGTCCCGCTTGCGCTTACCCTTGTCAAGCTGGATTGCCGGCGCGTCTGAGTTGCGCAGTGAGCCGAAAAGGACATCCGACTTTGCAAGGGAGAGGACGATTTCGGTGAGACTGCGTGCGAGCGGCTTGGAAATCGAGGACGTCGATATGCATCGGTTGAATACGTCTAGTAGATTCGCGCCGTCCTGACCAGGCACCTGAGAACTGGACATTGCGGATTGAACGACAGGATTTCTTGATGCGAGCGCCAGAATTGCCTTCATGGTCAGGAGGGCCGCCTCTTGCTTCTTCCGGTGCTGTGTCTGCGCGGGTGCATCTGTAAGGCCAATGGGTTCTTGGGCTTTGTGCGCGGCAGGTGCCCCTCCTGCACTGCCAGAAGCCGCTGCCGCTGCCGCCGCTTCTGCCTGGGCTCTCGCAATATCGGCGAGCAATTGGTCACCGAGTCTGCGGGCCATTTCCTCGGCCTCCGCATCTATGTCTTCTCCCTCATCATACTCTTCGCCGCCCTCCCCTTCTTCGTATTCCTCTTCTTCGTGATATTCTTCGCCATGAGCTTGTGAGAAGTCGAAGTCAGGAAGGGTAATGGATGAAGCCATGAGTGAGAACTGGAGCGCCAGGTCCCAGCGGGATCGGCTGAAGAGATCTGGACGAATTGGGAAGGAAGGCATATTTATATCTGTTAGATCTAAAAGCTATTGGCCTCATCAGAGTTCCCTATTTTGAATTAGCGTTCCCTCCTCGTTCCCTCGCGCCTGACTGCAGCGACGCTCATGACGTATGAACGTCTCGCATACCTACGTCCTCTCTGCTGCTACTGTTAACATTGTAGCTTTCACTGTTGGGGATGTCTTCTCAGCAGGCGAGCGTCTCCGCACACCTTCAGATACCCCCCGCTGCCAGCACCGACTCCAGTGGCACGGTCACTCCTGTCTCCCAGCATTCGACGCCATTACCATCCGGTGCAGCGTCGACACATGATACCATTTCTACAGGATCCAAGGATACCCATAGTATATCTACTACTCTTGCAGCGCAGCCCATCTCTTTGAAGACATCTCAAGCACGGTCCGACGATCAATCACTCGCTTTCAATAAATTCATCCTGTACGAGAACCGCCTGCGGTTCTATATAGTGGCCTCGAACACCTCGGACTCGCGCCATAGGATTATCAAGATTGATAGGTCATCTCAAGACGAGCTCGTCGTTGTCGAGGATGAGGCTGTATACAGTGGGAAGCAGATGACCGCCATGCTCAAGATGCTCGAAGACGGAAACAAGGGCTGCGGAGGACTTGGGAAGGCCAGGGTATTCTTTGGTGTGGCAGGTACGTCATATGTCACCCTCTATATGCGTCGGTTCGTTAAAGCGTCGCGACAGGCTTCATCAGGTTCACCGCCGGCTGGTATATGATTCTGATCTCAAAGCGTTCTGTGGTCGCACTCATCGGCGGGCACTATGTGTACCATTGTGAGAACACGGACATGATACCAGTCGCTTTCAACCACAAGATCGAGAAGCCCGCGGAAGAACAGCGACTCATGAACATCTTCAAGCAAGTGGACATGTCCAAGAACTTCTACTTCAGGTAGCCTACAGCTCCGCATCGAGTAAAGGCAGTCTTGTCGACCTTGTACCCAGCTATACGTACGACTTGACGTCGACTCTCCAACACAACCTGACGCGAAGCGGTCTGTCGCCATGCAGGCGATGGAACATGAACGATCGCTATGCATGGAACCATCATCTCCTGACGGCCGCGTTCGGTGTGACTTCGGCTCCTTCGACCAAGTCGCATTGGCTTGTGCCCCTCATCCATGGTCATGTTGATCAAGCCAGTAAGTGACTTCGCACAGTTCAGCACATCGATACCCATTCGGCGTCAGAGTTGACTGTCCTCGGTCGTGTCGTCTTCATCACACTGATCGCCAGGAGATCCCGGCACCACGCGGGTGCGCGGTATCTTAAACGAGGCGTCAACGATGAGGTGAGCTAATAGGAAGGCATATTTTGTACGCATCGCTCAAGAACTGTAGGGCAATGTCGCGAACGAAGTGGAGACGGAGCAGATTGTCTCGGAGACGTTGACGACTCCTTTCTACTATCCTGCCCCGAAGGACGCTCCTGATGGTAAGCAAGGTCGTCGTCCAAGCCCTAACTACACGAGTTACGTTCAGGTAGGAACTCCCTTTGGCGTTGCATCCTGTATGCTCATTCTCGACTGACTCGATCGGTCAGTATCGGGGTAGCATTCCTGTATTCTGGACACAGGAAGTGACGAGTATGAGTCCGAAGCCGCCGATCGAGAGTAAGCCTGCCTTCCGTGGCTGTTGCATCCAACTCAAGCCTCTCCCCCTAGTCCCTGTCATGGACCCGTTCTACACCGCTGCAGCGCGTCACTTTGATGACCTCTTCAGGCGATATGGTGCCCCGATCATGATTCTCAACCTGATCAAGAAACGAGAACCTCAGCCCCGCGAGTCGAAGTTGCTGGAAGAGTACACGCAATGCGTGCGGTATCTCAACCAGTTTCTTCCGCCGGACAAGAGGATGATATACCGTGCATGGGACATGGCGCGTGCCTACAAGGAGTACGTCCTCATCTGGCGAGGTATTGAGATAACGTGTCATTTATATACCGCATCTAGGAAAACGCAGGATGTCATCAGCTATCTCGAGGATATTGCCGAGGAATCGATCCAGATGACAGGCTTCTTCCATACCGGCCCTGAGCCTTTCTCGCACTACCTGCAGAATGCGTCCGAGTGAGTCCTTATTAGCTCACCTAGTCTCGATGCTGATGTCCGTACGCCGTAGCGGCGAAGAGTATCCCTGGCGAAGCACCATGTCTGTCCAGAATGGTATATGTCGTACCAACTGCGTCGATTGTTTAGATCGTACGAACGCGGCACAGTTCGTGTTCGGGAAGAGGGCTTTGGGACATCAACTATATGCGTTAGGAGTGGTCGATACGCCCAATCTCGCCTTCGACTCTGATGCCGTGAACATGCTCACGGAGATGTACCATGACCATGGCGATAGTACGCAGCGCTGCACTCATTTCGCTCAGGAGTTCCAGTTGACATGGTTGTTTCTAGGCTTGGCACTGCAGTATACTGGTAGTGCGCTGGTGAATCGTGTCGAAACATATCGTAGGATGCCTCATTGGAACAGTCATTCGCGCGATATCATCGAGAACCTCCGACGATTCTATGCCAATTCCTTGCTAGGTAAGCTCAAGTAGCATCCCCGCCCGAGTGCTTCCATGGATCTCATTCAATCCCAGATGCTGACAAGCAGACGGCCATCAACCTTTTCCTCGGAGTGCCCTCCGAGAAGACAAGTACTCGTGCTCCCCCGCAACGAGGAAACTACCAGAAATGGTTCAAAGACGAGCATTTAGAGACGGCCTATCCTCTTGAGGACTGTGAAAGAGCTGTCAAGCAGTTCGTCAATGCGCGTGGCGACTATTGGATAGAGTACTATCGCCCGCTGCTTTTTACTTCCCTCGGGAAACACTTCGCTTTCTCTATGAACAGCACACTCAAGCTGCCTGGGTATGCATTTCATCCAAATTGGATCCGCTGCTGCAGATACGGTGTTAACTTGCCTATATCGCAGGAAGACAGCGCAGGATATCAACATGAGCCCCTTCCTACCCCACCATACGCATACGCATCACCCGAGGTACATATTCGGAGCATATTTCGAAATTAGCATCCTCGCTGAGTGTCACTCTAGGTTGATGGACGGAGTTCGTAGATGGATGGGAGCGAGCCCTGCGACAGGCGTACGGATATCTCGTATCGACCGTGTGCAGGACCAGAAGTCGAAGAAGCCCCATTCTGCGGCCGAGTCGATACCCGAGTCGCTCCCAGAGATGGTTATGCGGCTTCTGGATCCGATCGTAGAGGAAGAGGACGAGTATCAACAGTGAGCTCGTTTCCATGTGTCGCTGCGATCGCGCTGATGTGGGTGTCCGCATAGATATGTTGAGCAAGGCCAGGAGCTCCTCGTGACCTCCAGCGCGGATATCGACTATTTGGAGCCCATCTACATGAAGTACGTCGACGCGGTCAACGTTGCGCAAGGAGTAGCGGAGCCGGCCGAACCTGCAGAGAAGGATGAGAGGATAATGGCTGCATATGTGGATCGTGCCAATCCCAACGATCTCGAGTCTGGTTACACATCCACCAACTACGAGAAGATCATCGCGGAGCTGACAATGATGGACTAAGACTTCGGGCAGCGTCTTATTTCCCGACTACTTTACTTTCACGGACTGCGTTCTAGAGAACGCAATTGGAGACGAGATATCTTTGCGAAGTCTCAGGGCGTAGTAGTGGTGTCACGATGCTTGCGCCGTGGGAGACACGTCGAGCCACGTGGGTGGCATCGAGGATCCCTCAGAACAACTCTCAGTTGACTGTTGCCAAACGCAACTACTGTAGTACTTATGATCAGCCTGCACAGCGCGCCTGCGACCGTGCATATTCGTAGCGCACTGTCCAGCACCGTCACGATGCCGTAGCCCCTGTAAAGTGTGGCATGCCTTGGGCACCCACGTTCAGACCAAATTGATGATGTGGCGGTCCCTTGGTTGACAGATGGGAGTCCACGCCCGTCGCGCGACTCACCGAGCCCGCGTTGCCTATGCTTTACTCATATTAGGTACGGAGCTGGCAGGACCCACATAAAGGGAGCCTGCACAACTGACGAGACACCCAGGACCATTCCACGACTCTTTCCGCAAATTATGCCTTTCAAGATCATTAAGATACGAAAGGTGACGGCTGACGATGCCATCAGCGCGCTGGTAGCGACCTCCGCTGTATCCAAACAACTTGCCGATATCATGCAGTTTCCGCCTGCGCAAGCCGCGGCTGGTGTATTACTTTTGGTTTTCGAAACTATTCAGGTGCGTGGGTTGTTGGGCGCCGGGCGGCCGTGAAAAGTGATTCAACGCGTTGACTATCCGTATCTATAGAAAATACAGAGCAATAGAGAGGACTGCAATCGCCTCGCTCAACGCTGCTTGTCTATGCTGATGGATATCCGGGATCACTTGAGTGACCACCGAGGATCCGCACCGGCTTCCCTTCTCAAGGCGATCTCGAAGTTCGAAGAGTGAGTGATATCCTCGCCGCTTCCTCGGCTAGAACCCTTCTATCCGCAGCCGACGCTGATATTTGCGCAACTTCGAAGGACCTTGGAGTCGATCTACAGCTTCATGAAGCAAGAGGCAGAGCAAAGATGGGGGACGCGACTGATGCGAAAAAACTCTATTGAGTTTGCCATCAAGCAGTACCATACAGCCCTTGACGATGCCGTGAGGTCATTTCAGGTAACAGAGTACTCAACGTTCTGCAAGGTGATTATACCGACGGTATCCTAGATTGCTTCGCTCGTCAATATTCAACTGTCGCTCGGAGATGCGTCTCGCCGATCTCAACCGCTTGATGCATCTGGACCATCGTCACGAGGTACAGGTATGGACTCAAGACAAGCCGAGCGCCCTGTAGAAGCGGAGGTCGTGCAGGACTATATGACCGTCACGGACATTGATGAAGTATGTCTGTCACCTGCGGCTGCTGTGAGTCATCCACATTGTTTCCCATGACGGGCACGGACGCTCATCCTCTGTGGAGACCGACTCGTTTAGCATCATTGAAGCCACAGGAACGATTAACTCCGTAGATACGGGGTGCCGGGTGATCGGTACTACATCTGACCTTGACCCCTCCGAGTCCCCGTCGACGCCTTCCGAAGCAGAGGACGCGTTCAGCATTACTGAGCATCATGGGGTAACAGGCTTGCAGCATTGAGTTTGAAGGATTGTCACCAAATCTGACCGCTCACCTCCAGTTTAACCGATATCACCAATCTCAGTTCTCACTGAAAGGCAAATCTCGTATCAAGTCTGGTTGGTGGGCTGGCAGCATAGAAGGGGAGATAGATGGCAGGAAATCACTTATGATCCGTTATGAGGGGGGCCGCCGGGATGCCATGAAGGTCGTGAAATGGTTCGTATCCATTGTAGCACTGCTCTGACGCGCCTCTGCAGCGATGGATCAGGGATGTCAAAATTCTACAGAACCTCTAGTGCGCCAGCCGTTTCTTCCAGCCGGCGGCTCTGGGAGCTCAACTATGGTCCTAGTCATCCCAATCTCCCGCAGATGATTGGTTACTCCAACGATGACACGCCGACTCCCTTCATCCTGCTTGCTAACGGTGTGTATTGTGATTCGGCACTGCGAATGCTCATAGTCATTCTCGCGATCCTATTCAGTCCAAACGCGGTTGCCTCAAGCAATGCTCCTGGATGCCATCAAGAATGCAAGCATTGCTCAATGCGCCCAACTGTTGTTCCAATTCGTACGTCTCCTCAGGCTAAGTTTATGACATAGCATTGATGTTCTTTGCAGTATCTAGATACGCTGGTGCGTGACATCATTTTGTCCTTTGCAAGTTCAAGGCTGGAGGACATCGGTAGGATGCCGCGTTGTATCTGCAGCGACAGATGAGTCTATCGACATCCAAGCTTCAGGACTACATCGAGGTTTGTGCCGAAGCAAGTACCTATGCTTTGCGCCATGCTGACAGCGCGCACGGTTGCAATAGCATGCGGATTTCAGAGTCAATGCAGAGCGAACGGTCGTGATGGGCCTTCCCCCTCCTGAGATTGACAACATTTCATCGTGGAGAAATTATGGTGTTGCCCACTCTATTCGTAACATATACCTTACGGTCAGAGGTTCTTGATGAAACCAATCGTGTTTTTCTCATGCGTTGTGTAGGTCTTGCCAAATGGCGGGCATTTTCGGGAACCTACTAATCCCGATAATGCCACTGGTAAGCTTCCTCCTACTTTGATCTGAAGGGGCCGTTGAACGGTGTCGTCCTCAGCACCGCTCGAGAGGCAGCGCAAGGTCGCTCACTTGGCTATGCTCGCACTCACTCTTCTCCCTGGGTCTGATAGCCTTCGAGATGTGAAGGAAGGCCTGGAGAAACTCCTGCTCACGGCCGATCAGGAAGACGAAGAAGCTGAGATGTCACCATTGAGCCTCAGACAAATTCGTAAGGCGGCCTTCGTTGCGGAGCTCCACCAGCATGTGTGGCACAGGAACACCGTGACACCCCATATGTTCTCAGTCGGTGACGTTGGGTATCTTCCCAAAGGCTCAGACAGTTGGAATGACTTCGTCGTGTGTTGCAACGTGCTCCGAGATGGGCTCGCCAAATTCATCACAACCGATCACGTAGCGGGCAGGCAAGGCGCGTGGGTGAACAGAGTGTACGAGTCGCAGGATATCAGTCCGTTCGAACTTCCCGGCGGCATAAGGGGGTACGTGCATTGACTCCTTGATCACACGTCCTCACACAGTTTCAAATCCTTACTCAAGGCGCTCATGTTAGGTGGTCAGTACTAGTGCTCCCAGAGACGGAGTGCACGCTTTACATCAACCACGAAGTCGCTACTTCGAACATCAATCTAGCATGGGAGTTTCTGCTTGAGAACGGGAAAAGTATAGGGAAACAGTACGGCGTGGAGCCCGAAGAGCTCATTCTCGGTCGGCGCTATCTATTCTTCAGCCTTGAAGGCATGCAGACTTACTATGTGACTATTTCACAACACAGTTACCAGGGTGGGCGTCGAGCAGCGGTTCCGGATCCGCGACCTTCGCAGGGTGCAGTACTGGCCGGGGTCGGTAAATACGGCGCACCCACAGATGCCCGGGCATGCCTTTCTACCTCGACAACAACCGCATTTCTCCGGACATCTCGGCCCGACAGGATATGGCAATAACTTCAACGGTGTCGGCCAGCGAAAGCTGGTTCACGGCCAAGATTTATCGCCGAAGCTTTTCTACCTATTCACTTCTGGCGATAAAGGCTTCCAGCCCTATTTCTCGGAGAAGCCGATGTTCACACCCGTCAAGAAAGGCGAGAAGCCACCTGAAATGGATGTTAACGCTTTCAAGTGTTTCGCGTATCTTGATAGGTTGGTGGTCATGGTATCAGGGCGGAGATTCCTCGGCTAATCCCGCCAGTAGTACTTATGGCTTCCTGGACTACGCCCAACTACACTCTGAAGACTTCGAGGAATAGCCATCATGGGCGTTTGTACTTTATTACCTTCAGATATACATCCCGCGAACTAGCCATTCTAACCCGTGTTCGCCTGCCTCAATTCGATGCATTCCCAAAATGGCAAAAGTACTACCGAAGTGAGTACGTCGTTCATGATCCTCCACAGAAATTTCTTGCAACGATAGCCTGGAAACCGGCTTTGGACAAGGGGAAGTTCAACAGCCTCCCCGCGCATCCCCACGAAAGACGAACATCAGAGTCGAACATACGAATGGTAAGGATATGGAAGAGAGCCAAGTGAGAGCCTACCTGCGTGCTTGATCAGCAGCGTGGAATAACAATGAAATGCGCCCGCTGAGGGCAGAGTTCCCCAAGCTGCAGTATACCATACCTTCAAGGTGTTGGCGCTCCCGGAACATCTAGATCAGGAGGTGAGGTCATGCAGTCAATGTACATAGTCGCGCTAAGCCAGTCTCCAGATGGCGGGTCGCTTGCCTTACCCGCAGCTTCATTGCCACGCGGGTTGAGTGCTAGGATCCGGGGAATGGAAATACAGAAGCGCCGCTGTATTGAGTGATGGCAACGCCGCTTGCGGCTACGTATGCTTCCAATACAGCCAGGAGCACGGTAAACACACATGCCCGCCTTATCGTCTGCTAGCGCGCGGCTGGAGATAAGAAGCACCGTGGGGCTCCCATCGCATTTAAAGGTGGGACTCATGACCATGTGCACGAGTCTCCTCCCTTTACGATCTCTCTTCCAATCCTCGCTGCAGTGCATACCGACGCTCTCTCGACGGACATGGACGCAGAAAGGCAGACACGCAAGACTGCGATCGAGATTGCGGATGAAGAGCTCTTGGCGAGCTTGGGATACAAACAAGAGTTCCAGAGAGCGTTCACAGGACTTGAGGTTTGTGTACTGCCCAGATCTGCCCCGTCTTATACCGTCCATCTTATCCTTCGATACCGGTTTCATGACTGTGATTCATGCAGACGTTCGGGATTGCGTTCAGCATCATTGGGCTCCTTCCATCAATCGCGTAAGTGAA
The DNA here is from genome assembly GCA_025528855.1 of Trametes punicea. Classification (NCBI taxonomy): domain Eukaryota; kingdom Fungi; phylum Basidiomycota; class Agaricomycetes; order Polyporales; family Polyporaceae; genus Trametes; species Trametes punicea. Next base: position 106,999 of record VICQ01000031.1, read on the forward strand.
AATCGCACTGTTCATGCAACTATCCCAACAGCGTGATATAGATCAGTCCTGGTATACCCTATACCTGATGGAGGTCCTTCTGCCATGGTCTGGGGTGTAAGTATGTCTCGCTGCTCGTCAATATATCTCAGCTAAGCTTGATTCATCTCACACAGTGGCTTGTTGCTAGTATATTCATCCTGTTCGTCGGGATGTCCATGGCCGAGCTGGCGTCTGCAGCGCCTACCTCTGGTGGGGTAAGTTCATGGTCGCTCCGTTTCGCAGGCTATCCATTATAGAGCTTACGCACCTGTATAGCTTTACTTCTGGACGCACTCCCTGTCTTCCCCAAGATGGCGTAACCTGCTTGCTTGGATCGTTGGCTGTATGCGCAATGTTCTTCATTTGCTCTCTCAGACGCTGACTTTCTCATTATTGCTCGGCGATATAGACGCTAATACCATTGGCTCGGTAGCGTCGGTAGCATCTATTGATTGGGGCTGCGCAGTTCAAATCACTGCAGCAGCGAGCATCGGGTCGGGTCAGACATACTCAGCGACAAACGCACAGAGATTGTAAGTAAGAGGAGCTTCATCGGCTGGACTTCACTCTGACCCTGCCCAGCGGCGTCTATGCTGGGGTGGTGCTCTCTCATGCCGTGATTTGCTGTCTGGGAACGAAGTTGCTCGCTCGCCTGCAGACTGTATACGTCATCCTGAACATCCTGTGCGTGCACCGGTTTGATCACTCATGGATGTGCTTTGTGCTTACTCCGTCGTTAGCTTGTGTCTTGCTGTCATTATCGCGCTTCCGGCTGCCACACCAAAACAATTCCGGAATGGCGCATCATATGGATTGGGCAACTTTACCAACTGTGAGTGTGTCCCTTTAAGTATAAGCTGCGAACCTCACTTGTCCCTCTTAGCCAGCGGTTGGCCTGATGGGTTTGCCTTCATCTTGAGTTTCATAGCGCCATTATGGACGATCTGTGCGTGGAATCTCCGTCAATGTTCTCCGACGTGCAACGTCTCATACTGTGTTACAGGTTCGTTCGACTCCAGCGTTCACATCAGTGAAGAGGCTTCCAATGCTGCGACTGCTGTGCCCTGGGCAATCGTTTATGCGATTGGAATCGCGGGCGTCCTTGGTTGGGGTATGGATATCACTTGGTGCGATCGAGTCTGCGCAACTCATTTCGGACCGTCTGCAGCCATCAATGTCGCTCTCGCGTTTTGCATGGGCACCGACCTCGACGGTCTTATGAATAGCCCCATTGGGCAACCAATGGCGGAGATCTTCTTCAATAGCTTCGGGCAGAAAGGGACGTTAGCTCTCTGGTCGATAGTAGTGCTTGTTCAGTACGCATACTCTTGTTTGGAAACTCTCAAGGCTGATGACCGCTGACTTGACCGCGTAGGTACATGATGGGCTCAAGCATGGCAAGTGATGCCTTGAAGTTGGGCAGATATTGCTGCTAAACACAAAACTCCAGCTCCTTGCGGCCTCCCGTCAATCGTTCGCTTTCTCTCGAGACGGGGCTTTGCCGCTCTCAAAATGGCTCTACAGGATGAACAATTTCACTGGGACGCCAGTGAACACCGTTTGGTTCGTGGCAGTATTTGCCATCCTTCTCGGCCTCCTTGCGTTCGCGGGCGAATCCGCCATCAATGCCATCTTCGCCATGTCCATCACTGCGCTGTACATCGGTACGTCACCAGTTGTGACCTTGACATGCGCATCAGCCTTGTCAGATGTGGTGACATATCAATCCTATAGCATATGCGATCCCAATCGCGGCTCGGTTTCTCGGAAATAATGACTTCGTTCCTGGACCATTCAATTTGGGTAGATGGAGTGCGCCTGTCGCATCCATTGCTGTCCTATGGATGCTATTCATGGGCATTGTCTTCCTGTTCCCCATTTCACCAGACCCTGCCGTCCCCAGCATGAACTACACAATTGTAAGTCTCTTGAAGACATGTTCATACGGCCTGTCGTGCTGATAGCACTGAATTGTAGGTCGTTCTCGGAGGGGTGATGTTCTTCTCGCTCGTATGGTACTATTTCCCCAAGTATGGCGGGGTGCATTGGTTTCGGGGACCCGTCTCCACAATCGAGAAAGAGGAAGCATCGGTGGCAGGCAGCTCTGGAAGGGCTTCGACTTCTGATTCGCTAACGAAGGAGAAGGATGTCGCTACTGTTACTCAGCGGGAAGCGTAGAATCCTCTGCCAATGAACGCAGTGAAGTCATTTTTCGGCTCCTTCCCTGTGGGCAGGATGGTACGCACTGCTGTGCCCTAAAACTCATTCCCAACTACCGTCTTATGTTCCGGCTTCCATGTGAGCGTTATGCCCCTCAATCTTTACCACTGGACCACTCCTACTCAGTACCTACCGATTACTGCGTCCTCCCACTGAACAGCGTGAAGAGTGCTCCATTCTGCTCCTGGTGAGTTGACAATGGTGTCTCCTCTCCGACGATTGCGTCCACTTGCAGTTCTCCCTCAACAATGTCAACCCCATGCTTGCTCCGCACGTCACTCCTGCACCGCGTCGCCCATAGCAGCCTCAGCCGGGGACGGCGTGCCCTCCTCACCCGGTTATCAGGGACCTGATGGATCCGTTGGGGAGGAAGCCTTGTTGAGCGGACGACCGAATTTGTTGACACCGAGCTTGTTTCGGCGAGCGCGGAAGAGGACGCACATGACGAGGAGAATGCCTTGCATCGCGCCGCCAACGGCATACGATATCCATGCTGTCCGAAAGAACCCGTTGTCAGATCACCCACCCACAGGAAACTAAAAGAGGATCGGCAAAGACGCGCTCGTTCAATCCGTACCTGGCCTGGAGAAAAACAGAGGTCAGCATCCTGACAACGTCCCCTACATGGGAGGAAGTCGGAAAGGACGAATATCAGAGCAATACTCGAGACTATGAGCACCTCGCCGGGCGTATTGATAGGCATTACTGGGATGCTGAGCGCGCGGGCGAGCTTAAGGCGGTACGTATGTGCGATCCGGAGCGCATACTGGAGCGCTGCGACAAGTGCTAAGGGGATACCAAGGAAGATCGCCCAGAGCTGCAGCTGAGGCGAGCGATGCGTCGTATCGGGCGTCGTATTGGTGGAGAGGAGGTGGTATGGGTAATGAAGGCACTATGAGACCATAAGTCGTCAAACTTGTTGGCAAGAACGAGATGACGTTAGGATTCAACTCAGTGATGTGACAACTGCGACGACACCTACGATCGCTTCATGTGGAGAAACACGACCCAGGAAAGGATTACGGACAACTTCCATCCTGACTGGAGTCTTAACATGTTGCGGAAGTTCGTTGATACACTTACGTCCAACTCAAGATACTTGAAGTCAGGCGGCTGGAATATCATACACAGTGAGTCTAAGACTCTGTGAGTAGATGGCAGCTGCATGTGGCCGATCCGAAATTTACATCATCACGAACAAGACCCAGACCATTACGAGCTCAAAGACTTGCTGTAGATTTCTTACTATGCAATTCCCGACGCTCCGAGTATACGCAGGCCGAACTTATGGGATGCTCGAGTTGGAAGGAAGGCCAGGACACTCACGACAACCCGACAGCACTTGATGATAATCCATTGCATGACGGTACTAGCTCGTACTCTTCAGGGGCTGAGGAGGATGATGAAAGAAGCAACTCACATCCTGTATTCAGCATGCCTGACGCGCTCCTTAGCAAACGAACCTGCGGAATAAAGCCCCCCGACGACGTTGCAGAAATAATCCTCCAATGTAATTTTCGCTCATGTGCACACGCTACCATATCATCTCCTCAACCAAATTCAGATGGCACCGCCTCTCTCAGAGGCTGACCAGAGGGTCGCTTTTCTGAGTGTCGTCTCTGTTCGGCCCGCGAAGGACCGGCTGGAGTTTCGTGACGCAATGTGACTTTGGTCACAATGCCGGGGAATGCGGTCAGTGGCTGGCTTCATCGTTCATTCCTTCCTTCCTTCCACCACTGTCCTCGACAACTTCAACGACGACGGCCTGGTGCCGAGATACCATCTGTGTTTTTGACGACCTCCATATACGGACCCTCACAGGCGTGCATCATCTTTGCGAAGCGTTCGCCTCAGTCCTGCACACTCCCAGATCAAGATGCACTCCGATGCCTTTGATGTCATTCCTTTTGAGGTGCGTGCTCGTGCCGCAATACTCCTCCACTAGTGCCCACGAGGCCATTTAGGACATAAAGGGCGACTGGAAGAAGCTCGGATCGGGATCCTTCGGCAACGTCTATAAAGGTTAGCTTCCGCCCGCACGGCGGAAAGCCCGCATTGCTGCAGCGGTGGAACTGACATCTGTGCCCATCCTTTAGCGACTTACCTTGGCATCGATGTCGCGGTAAAGGAGGTTCTTCCGTCCAATGATTATGACGTTGCGAAGTACTTTGAAAGGGAATGGCGCTTGATGAAGTGAGTTACGCTACTTGTTCATTCGAACGCCATTCATAACATAACGTGCTCAGGGAGGCTCGCCATCCGAACGTTGTCCTATACCTCGGACTATCGCGAGCACCAGATGGGCGGATATTCATCATATCTGAGTTCATCGAGAATGGCAACCTCCGTATGTACATCCACGACAAGACGAAGCCGTTCCCGTGGCGTCTTCGGCTCTCGTTTGCCACGGATATCGCACGCGCTCTTGCATATCTTCATGCGCGCAAATGCATCCACCGCGATCTGAAGGGGGAGAACTTACTGGTCACTGCCAACGGCCGTCTCAAGATCACTGACTTTGGATTTGCGCGTATCGCGGCGCGAAACGAAGAGGAGAGCAAACGTCTCACGTTTTGTGGCACAGACTCGTATATGTCCCCAGAAATTCTTCTGGGGAACGAGTTTGACCTTCCAACAGACATATTCTCTCTCGGAGTCATACTCTGCGAGATCGCGGCACGAAGACTTGCGGATGACAACACCTTTCGGCGGACGCCGCCGTTGTTCAATATTGACGAGGACGAGGTCCGGCGACTTGCGAGCCCGGGTTGCCCTCCATCATTCATCTCGCTTGCATTGGACTGCCTCTCTCAAGTACCAAGCCAACGTCCAACCACCCGGATTATCTTAGACCGACTTAGGGAGATTGAGGCCGAGGTGCTTGCGCGGCCCTCAGAAGCGGATGATATCCATCTGGGAACTGTCAAATTTATGTCTGGGATCCGCAGACCGGGTGCCGCACCCCGCATACCGAGCTTCGGCATGGGTGTATCCGCGCATGGCGCCGCTAGGGCAGCAGCTGAAGCTCATTCCAGTGATGAGGATAGTGACGATGAGTTTGCGAAGGTTGTGGACAACCTGAGCAAAATCGATCTTCACAGTGCGTGGAGCGACGGCATGGACGGTATGTCTGTCCTCTCTATGACTTGCTTTCCTCGCTCTCATTGACCCAATCAGGGAATGCGAGCAACAACAGTGCACAGCCTCTCATCGATAGCACGTCGACCACGTACTCTGACTACAGTACTACTGTCATCAAGGGTCACTCTCCCAACTCGACTGACGCTGCCCCGCCATCCCTGTCTTCGATTCTTACCATTAGGCCATCTCCGAACCCGAATGGATCTGATGATCTCACGTCCCACCCTCTTGCTACCGGGGCGCATGGTCCTACACCGACTACCACCACCGCGCCGACGCCATCCGACTCGATGATTTCCATCGATTCTTACCACACAGCATCCTCTTCGAGCATCATGGCACCGTCCCTTGCTGTCGCTACCGAAGGCGGTTCAACAATCCGTGGATCTTCCATATCGATGGTACACCGTTTCACGCTCATCAAGCCAGGTTCTAAACGCGGTGCGGCTGGACGGGATAAGGACGTTTACAGCCGTAGCGCATCACCGACACGCTCGACCGAGAACCTCTGGAGCCCTCTAGAGTTATTGTTCTCTAGCACCTTACTGAGCGCGAAATGCGATGTATGTGGGAAACGCCTCGGATGGAAGCCAGTCCTCGAATGTGATGACTGCGGCTTGAGGTAGGTCTTCGACCGCACAATCATCCGCCGAATGTTTGTTGATATGTCCCAGGACGCACATGAAATGCGGTGATTTGGCTCCGATGGACTGCGGTGTCCGCGCGGCACAGGCTGTTACACACCATCAGGTCACTCCGCAGACTTCTCCAAACGCCAAGTCGAAGGCGAACGGGAAACACTCTCCGAAATGACTGTCACGACCGTCACGACCCTTGACGATGACTTGCCGATTACCACTTCTTCATGACTATACGAGCATCAGCAGTCCCAGTACAACCAACTATTATGTATTACTGTTCTTCTCAGCGGCGGCAATATTTCCCGATGTTGCAGAGCTACGATCCGCTTCCACAGCTACCATCTCCGAGGACAATCATTGTCGGACGTCGTCAATATCGCATGTAACCCTATTTTCGGCATTGGCCAGTTAATCAGCAGCATTCTTCGAGCCGTGTGCCTGTCCCTGCACCTCGTGTCGATCCTAGCGTGACATCAAGTGTGACCGAGGTCGTCGGGTGCCTTTTCTCTATGGGCGCTTGTCTGAAATATCATCCCATCGGCCGGCTCAAGGTACTTGGCACCAACCGTGAAGTCGAGTCGAGAGTTGACCGAGTCATCGACTTACCTCCCTCCACACTATTCTTCCGACGACCTCCATCGCGATGCCCGAGTCCAAAGGCCGTGTTCTTCTTGCATACTCGGGAGGTCTCGGTGCGTCGGTGTGAGCTGCAGCAGTGGTGATAGGGGCGCTGATCGCCTCGGTTTGCGCGCAGATACCTCGTGCATCCTCGCATGGCTTATCGAGCAAGGCTATGAAGTCTATGCGTTCATGGCCGATGTTGGTCAGGAAGAGGTGTGATCCATCGCAAAGCGCGATGAACAGGATGGGTGATATGATTTACAGGACTTCGAAGCCGCACGGAAGAAGGCTCTCGCAGTCGGTGCGAAGAAGTTCTTCCTTGAGGTATGCGCAGGTTTGTGCCTAGCTGCGACGATCTTGGACTGAAATGTCTGTACAGGATCTGAAGCGCGAGTTCGTGACGGAGCTCATTTATCCTGCGCTCCAAGCCAACTGTATTTATGAGGTTTGTATCGTAATGACCAGATGTCCGCAATTTTGACTCACGCAACCTACAGAATGTCTACTTACTTGGCACATCGCTCGCGCGACCAGTCATTGCTCGTGGCATGATGGCTATTGCAGACCGGGAAGGCTGCGAGTAAGTCGTTTGAACTATTGCACTGACTACCGAATTCCGAGAAGCTAATGAGACGATTAGTTACGTTTCGCATGGTTGCACAGGCAAGGGGAACGACCAAGTTCGGTTCGAACTCGCGTTCTATGGCCTAAAGCCCGACATTAAGGTCATTGCCCCTTGGCGCATTCCTGGTATGTTTTTCCAGTGTTGTTGCTACACCCCATTTCATCCGCTTTGCAGAATTCTACAACCGCTTCGCCGGCCGTCAGGCGCTACTTGCCTACGCTGCGGAGAAGAAGATCCCCGTTCAGCAAACGGCTGCGAAGCCCTGGTCAACCGACGAGAACCTCTTCCATATCTCCTACGAGGCCGGTATCCTCGAGGACCCGGACACGACTCCTCCCGCGGACATGTGGAAGCTCACCGTCGACCCCGAGAAGGCGCCCGACACCCCGCAGCGCATCTCGATCGAGTTTCAGAAGGGCTTGCCCGTCAAGGTCACGGTGCCTGACGAGAACAAGGTGTACACCGACCCCGTCGAGATCTTCGTCGCGCTCAATCATCTTGCGCGTAAGCACGGCATCGGGCGGATCGACATCGTCGAGAACCGCTTCATCGGTGTGAAGAGCCGCGGATGCTACGAGTCTCCCGGTGCGACCATCCTCCGCGCGGCGCACATGGACCTCGAGGGTCTCACTCTCGACCGGAATGTGCGCGCGCTCCGAGACCAGTTTGTCACGATCGAGCTTAGCAAGATTCTGTACAACGGCCACTGGTTCACGCCCGAGCGCGAGTTCATCGTCAGTGCCATCCCGAGCAGCCAGCGTACCGTCAACGGTGTCGTCCGTGTCAAGCTTTACAAGGGCAACGTGATCATCGAGGGTCGCTCTTCCGATGAGGTACGTATCAATGTTTTGTCGAACCTGATTTAGGAGGCTGACTAGGGCGCGCAGGGCCTCTATGACGAGAAGCAGTCTTCCATGGATGAGCTCGGCGGCTTCGAACCGACGGACACGACTGGCTTCATCCAGATCGAGTCCATTCGGATCAAGAAGTATATCAGTCCATTTGCTCTCTCGAGAACTCGCTGACCTCTATGTAGGTGGGCGCAGGCCAACATCCGCAAGGGCCAGGCCGGTATCGAGCCCAAGGATGTCTACGGCAGCCGCGTCTGAAGAGCTGCAGACGGTGCGTGTGAGTGTAAGAGACTCAGATGTCTGACTAGGAGTGTAACACTATCTTTCTTGCTCTGGTGCATGGTGCGGGGTCATGTCTGCTCAATATAGAAATCATATACAGTCGATTTCCTCTGCGGTTAGAGTAGATGTGCTGGACCGGCCCTTCAATATGTTGCCCCGGCCTCGCTAGGTGGTCACTATGGGACCATGGTTAACCCTTGTCCGATGTTGCGATCTCTTTCGCAGTCCAAGCTCTGCTTAGCCCTTGTGAAGAACGTCTGTCCACTCTTCGAATATGATGAATCCGACGCACAAGAACCCTCACGTAAACACTGTGGTCACCTATACCTGGTAGGACTTGGTACACAGAGAATTAGAGACCGCTAGCGTTCAAATCATGGTCGGAGGACCCCAAGTGACACAACACCGTTTCTGAGAGTCTTCAGAGTTGAATACCAGTTCCAGGTGCTCTTGGCCTTTCGATGTGGCCGGAAGAATGGGATGAAGCGGGAGGGAGAGGCTGCTCGGCCTTTAGTCAAGACTCAACGGGCGCCTCATGACCGGCCCGCCTGAGCCGCTGAGGCGATCAAAAGTTTTGGACTTGATTTGGATAGAGCTCATAGTTGCATGAGCGTGTGTTCGCACTCTCAGCAATAGCCCTTCATACAGCACTCACCGCCCCTCGCTCTTGTTCAATTGACTTGCTCCTCGGTTCAGTCAATGGGAAAGAAAGCTGCGAAGGCGACCAAAAAGTTCGCCGCGAGCGGGCAGTTGAAGAAGACCATCCAGGCGCGGCGGAAGTACCGCGATATCAAGAAAAAGGCGGAGAAGCGCAAGGGCGGCAAAGGCAAGGGCAAGGAGGTGCCGGAGGATGAGAACGCAAGTGAGGACGATGAGCAGGAGGTCGAAGGGACTCCTGGAAAGTGAGTCTAAGCAAGTGCGTTATGCCGGACTTTTCCCTAACACTCTGAATAGGTTCAAGGGAATGTCTGTGGATGACTTCCTAGGGGGAGGCTTCACGCAAGGTGCTAGTGATGACGAAGGATCAGGGGTATGTCTGTGTTTCATAGTACGTGTTGAAATAGTCAGTGACATACATTCCAGAGTGGAGAAGAGGCCGTATCCGAGGACGGAGAGGAAGACGGGGACGAATCTGAATTTGGTGACGACAATGAGACGTTCGCAGACATCGACGACCTTGACGGTAGGAGAGCATGTCCTAAAATCCTGGGCCATAGTTTTGCTTACGCTCCCTTGTAGACGAGGGCGCGGCACATCTCATAGAACTCTCAAAGCTCGCGGAGAAGGACCCGGAGTTCTACAAGTACCTTCAAGAGAATGACCGAGAACTGCTCGAGTTCAATCCTGATGATGCGAACATGCAGGATGAAGACGAGGATGAGCAGCCGATGGAGGAGGACAAAACGCCGGTCCTGACCAAGGATATCTTGCAACGATGGCAGAAGGCACTGTTGGATGTGCGTTCTCAGGCTCCACCTTGCTACGCTTGTTCTTATCATGCCTTCAGCATCGATCCTTGAGGGCTCTCCGCAAAATGCTCATTGCGTTCCGGTCAGCAGCACACATGCATGAGGAGGATCAGGTGCTTGCTTGGAGGATAGACAGCTCAACAGGTATGTTCATCCGCTTCAGTAAGGTGGAACAACGTACCTCAACGGCGAGTTCTAGTGTACAATAAGCTGGTCACTACCGCGCTCCGGTACACGCCCGTCGTCGTGGAACATCATTGCCCTTACCGTTCATTACCCAATGGTAAATTGTACGTCTCCATCTCATGATATCTCCTTATTACTCTACGTAGACTTACGGTTCACGCTCTATTAGCAAAGCGCCAACGCAAACAGACAAGTGGAAGACTCTCCAAAAACTGATTCTGTCGTACTTCCATAACGTCCTGCACCTCATGGGCCAGATCTCGGACGACGAGATGTTGCGCCTTGCCTTCAGCGAAACTGCGAAGCTCGTTCCCTATGTCACGAGCAGTAGGAAAACGGTGAAGGCGTACCTCAAGGTACCTTCGAACACCACCACGCTCTCCTTGATAACGGTGCTTACGATCCATCCGCAGACATGCCTGAACTACTGGTCAAGCGCAGAGGACAGCGTGCGGATAGCCGCCTTCCTCTCCGTAAGGCGGCTAGCAGGAGCCACGGACGAGTCTATCCTGGATCTTGTACTGAAGAACACCTACCTTACCCTCGTCCGCTCATGCAAGTCTACGAGCGCGCACACCCTCCCTGCGATCAACCTCATGAAGAACTCGGCGAGCGAGCTGTACTGTGCGGACCATGCCACGTCGTATCAACACGCTTTCGGGTATATCAGGCAGCTAGCGATCCACCTCCGTAACAGTATGAAGACCAAGACGAAGGTGTGTCTTACAGGATAGCACGCTGTCGTGTGATTGACAGATCTGGCGGTTCGTAGGAGGCGTACAAGCAGGTGTACAACTGGCAATACGTCCACTGCGTCGACTTTTGGGCACTCGTCTTAGCACGGGCGTGCGACAAGCAGACGGTCATCGAACGTGGTGGTCAGGAGAGCGAGTTGAGAGCTCTCATCTACCCGCTAGTCCAGGTGGCGCTTGGTGCAGCAAGGTCACACAAATCTCTAAGAACATCACCTGGGTGACGCTGATGATAGCTTTCTGTTCCCAGGCTGATCCGTAACGCGCGTTCATTCCCCTTTCACCTCCACATCGTCCGATCCATCCTCCACCTCACGCGTCATACGTGCACCTATGTCCCACTCGCACCCTACCTCCTTCCTGTTCTCACTTCCACCCTGTCCGCCTCGTCGAAACCGAAGCCTTCAACGCTCAGGCCGCTGGATTTCGAGACGCACATACGCGCGCCTCAACAGTATCTCAAGACGCGTGTATACAACGAAGGACTCGCAGAAGAGAGCGCTTTCCTTCTTGCAGAGTACCTCGCGAGCCCACCCGTGCTAGGAAGCATTGGCTTCCCGGAAGTCGTCATACCCGTCGTCCTTTTGCTCCGCAAAGCGATCAAAGGCGCCAAAAGCGCGCAAGGCAAGCTTTCAAAAGCAAAGGAGGCGGGTATCGCGAAATCGCTCGTCGATCGGATCGAAGAGAGCGAGCGGTGGGTGGAGCAGAGACGCAAGGGCGTGTTATTCGCACCCGGAAAGTTGTCCGAAGTCGAGCGGTGGGAGGAGGGTCTCAAGGTCGAGCATTCGCCTCTTGCGCGGTATGTGAAGGTGCAGCGCAAAGCCCGCGAGAAGCGACGAAAGCTCGTCGAGAAGGTGTGTGTCTTCTTTGTGCCCACGATTCCCGTTGTCTCACCCGCCTTGTTATCGCAGGCGAGGGAGGGAGAGGGAGAGATTCTGGAGGACTGAGTTCTACTCTGTCCGGGATGAGAGCCCACGCCGGTGCGAACTTCCCAGTCGGTGGGGCGACCGAGCGTGCGCAGATAAGTGGCGACCTTCGAAATAGATGCGCAGAACGTGCGTCGATTGCGCACGGAACTCTCGTCTCCATCCTGGCTATTCCTAGCGTAGTGGCATGTCCAGGTTGCAGTACCTACGAGATGCACCCACATTGTGGTCGTGGCAGGATTAGCTCTCGTCACGATCAGCGTCCCTAAACTTGAACGAATTCTTGGGTTTCTGAGTTGAATCTTCTCCCGCGAACCTTCGGGGCATGCCGCGGAGACACAGAGCTGGGGTAACGGGTGAGACATCAAAGATCTATCTATGCGACTTTCTGCATAAAGCCGCAATCCCTATCTCGGTACAGTATGCAGCCAGACACGTGGATAGCGTCCGGGCGCGACGACAGATGCCACACCCTCACGGCGTGGCCTCAGAAGGAGCTACGCTGTACGTGGGTGCCTTGGTCCTTGCCTCTGATGAATCGCAGTGGGAAGAAGGATCCTGATTAGAAGGCGTACCTCGCCGATATGAGCAAAACGTGGGATTCGCAAGGGAGTAGCGCAGCACCGGCAGTAGTTGTGCCCGAACAAAGATGCCAACGGACGCGGCAAATAGAGTGGCTACCAGATGTTAAAAAATATCTTCCACCATGGCCGCCTAATGCCCTTTGCACTCTTGTCAAATGCTTCGATGAGGCGGGTGTAGTAATGTGGGAAGGATGCCGGCTGGAGCGTCTTCTGGGACAGCGCGTACTGTAGCGGATGTGCACCTCAGCTCCCTTCGCTCGCAACAGAGGGCACAGGCGTACCTTGTTCTTGAAAACATCGTTCTGAAGAGCTTGCGAGGCGCGTACCGCAGCGGGCGTGAGATTGGGATGCTCGGCGAGAGATTCCATAAACGTCTTCAGCTGGACGTTGGGACGGAAGGGGTCTCCGGGCCAGCTCGCAGCAATACGCTGCATTTGTTGCTTGAGAGTCGTCGCCGTCGCAGACATCCCGCAAGCCCAGAATACGTACAAAGTCAAGGCGCGACTCAAGATGTGGGTGTATGCGGTCCAACCCTGCGAAGACGGCTTGCAGCCAGTGACTGCTCGGCCTTTGCCGAGTCTTGCCGCCCCGCTTGTGGCGATTGCCCTAGTACGTTGCTTGTAAGTTCGTTTGCGAAGTACCACCACCCCTCCCACCGCATGCTGCCCGTTAGATACGAAATTGCCATGCTTGTGGCGGTATTTTGCTTATCATGCTGTATTACAGTGATAGGGCAAGACCGTCCCGTATCCGAACCCCAGCACAGGAATGCACTTCCGTCGGAAAGACAACACGGCCGTATCCTCGTTGTGAATGGTTCTCTGCGTCCTCGTGCTCCCCAGGGGTAATCTCACATGTGGTCTTTCTCGTGCTCACAGCATCCTCCGTCAGATCCCATCAAAAACTGTGCCATCATCCGGCAGCTCTGCGGACCCGTGAGCCGTCTATTGAGTCCATGCTGCTGTCGTCCACATCGTCGCAACATCTACCGACAAGGGTTTCCTGGAGACAATAGATGCCTTGATCACAGCATTAATTGCGCATATTGCCACACATATCCTACATGACTTGCTAACTGATCTGATCGCACGCTTCGGCACACATGTGTATGTGACTGGACATTGTCAAACTGAAGCCAGGCAAGTATCACCCGTAGAAAATTCCCCGTATCGCAGTGCTTACTAGCAGTTGTCACTGCATCACGGAGCAGTGGGAGTTCTTCACTGCCTCATGGCTGCTCTTACACGTCCTACAGGCTTCGCCATCTCGTCATGGAAGCGCGGCCTTCCGGAACGACGGTCGTAGAGAAGGGTTCCAATCGTCGCTACTTCAACGCTCTCTGTCATGCAAGATTCCATCTACAACAGTGGTCAATCATGCCGGCATCGCCTTTGACGACCCTCCACGGCCGGTTGCTTCGCCGCCTGTAGTCTCGCAGCTCATCCTGTGACCACGCTCGACGAGAGAAGACCCGTACCGTCAACTCCTGTGAACCCGTCAGACATGCCTACCTGTTTCTCCGCTTTCGGGTGCATCGAAGCTTCGCCGCGTGGGAGTCCCTCGATTCTCTTTTCTGGAACCTCTTGGACATAGCTGCGCCTCAAAATTCCAACACGGAGTCGGTCCGATGGCGGCCAACGCCCCTGCTTGAGCAGCCTCGCAGGCCGGCGGTTTCGATGGCGCTCGCCAGCAACACTCTTTACGCTGCTCCATGTTTACAGCGGCGCCCGCTGGAGGGAAACTGCGTGGTAATTCTGCTCTTGACAGTTCTCTAATGCGCATGCCCCTGCAGCAGGTACACATGTGGGAGGAGCGTATATTGGCGTCGCAATCCATATACTACGAAGTGCAGCGCAGCTGATCACGCTACCACGCATGAAGCTTCAAGGCGCGATGTGACTTGATAGTTGCTACTAAAATCTCCATCCGACGGTTCATAGCTGTCAAGAGAAGCCGCGGAAGTGCCCAGTCTCCCGGTGCGGCAGGACCGCTAAACGTCAAGTCAAGATCCCAGAGCAGGCCTACGATGTTGGCTTCAGGTGAAGCCCTGCGCGGTGAAGCTAACCGGCATGTCTTCCGCCGGGCAGTACGGTCCGGGAAGACTTAGTTGAAATTTTATCGGAAGAGGATCATGCCGCGTGTTCCCCTTCAGAGTCGTTGACCGTTGACGCGTCTCAACTACGCTAGCCCGCCAGCCACGCCATATGTGCCTGTAATGCGCTCGGCAAGCCCGGAACCAGGAACACTGGACAGCACTCTGATCCACCTCACCTTGAACATTGACCTCGATGAGCTGCTGCGGCGAACACTACAAAACGATCCGCGATGCGCAAGTCGCGCAACGTATCAAGCCTTTCCAGACGCGTTGTACTCCCGCATGCCCATGCCCTCAGCCCATCACGTCACAGTGGCACGGACTGAACAATGGCGAGAAGAGCTCTCAACTGCCCTCGGTCATGACGCCTTTTCTCCTGCATCTCGGCACATGGGAGTCAAAGCCATCTCCGCCTTTGCACGTCTCGTTATTTCATATGCCATGAGGGTCCGCCGAGTCCCAATGGCGCCATATCGCCTCAAGGGCCCTGAACGCCGCCGTCTGGGACGAGAAACGGCTTGTATGACGTATTACCCAGCGTATATGGCGGTCGTACACCCTGACGACGCGAACAAGCCCAGATCGCGCGCTGGCTATGCCTATGATCTCACGTTGGGAACAGCCCCCCTAGTGCATCAGCAGCCATCGCTTGTCCATGAAGGCAAGCTCTCCGCCTCTATTGACTTTGGTGAGTCTCATGGTGCAGGCTTCTCGGGTAAAGAGCAACGAGGCCCGTGTTCTAGGTACAACCTTCCCGGGCATCGTACGTGTTCGAGTTCCTAACATGAAAGATCCATATCACACGGTGTCCAAGGGGCCTGCGTCTAACGTTAGGCATATGGTTCTTGCCGTAGCGCGGCCGGTAAGGTCCGACAAGTGCTTAACTGGCCGGGATCCTTCGAGATGTACAGGGAGATGTCGGAGTACCTGTTGTACGATCCATGAACGGCGAGTCGCAGCATAGGGCCCTGAAGCGAAGAGTGCCGGGCTTATCCCCGGCGTAACCAAGTGCGAAAGGCACGCATCCTGCATCGGTCTTTTCCGACAGCTCCGACTTGACAGATAGGTCCTCAGGTTCAAACTCTTTGTTGAGTCCCAAGCCCTTCGCGATTAGGCGAATGCAGATCCCCGTTTTCCCGCACTTCCAGTTAATTCTTCGCGCTACAACGTCTACATCGCCCGGAAGGTTGAAGGTTCACGCCGGCGCCATGGCCTGCTTCACTCGGAAAACCCAGTCATGGACCATGTCTCGCCTTGCTGTCATGTCCATGAATCAAGCAGCCAATCAGGCGGTACACGGGCGCTGTCGCCGACCTAGGTACCTCTTACGTTCGACCCCAGGACATTCGCCGCGTCTTCTGACTTTGCCAGACTCCGCGTACGTATGGCTCAAGGTTCCCGCTGCCTGGAACGTTACCGGCTGGCAGATGATGTTGGAAGCCATCATTGCCGGCGGGCTCGTCCGATCGGCCTGCACGGGTGACCACGAGTGGAGTAACCACCTGCACATCATCATGTAAGTCAGGCGTCTGAGCCGCTGCATTCCAGCGCCATTGTTGAATGCTCATGCGTTGCAGAAAGCGAGCCAGAAGCAGCGGCGGTACACTGTGCCAGCCTGACAGATGTGCACAAGTTCGCTGCTGATCAATACTTCATGGTCTGTGATGCCGGCGGAAGTACCGGTGGAAGTCCCTTCCCATTCGCTGCAGCGATTGTGGCTAAGCGGGATTGCATCGCTGTGCTTGTTCCCATCAAGATTTGGCAGTGTATAGGATGGGTTCGCTTTCCAAGTTGGAGATAATCGAGGTGTGCGCGCTCGAGGTAGATTGCGGCTCGCTGTTCCCTCACCTGCAATTCCGGGCGCTGATGACGAGCTTGCTTGCGGACCATCCCGTGCATCTCGACGCCGTGAGCCCCATGAGCTCCATGGAGAACTTCAATTAGACAGAAAAGGTGCGATACATGGGAGAGGAAGACGACGGTGAGCTTCCGTACGGCTGTTCCCATTTGTCCACCAGTGCCATACTGCCCTGCGGACAGGTGAACTACCTTCTGATCAGACGTGCCTGTAGACAAGATGATGAGATGGTTTATCACATCCCCTTCAACGTCGAGGATCCGGATGATTCTGCCGTTTCAATGGCGAGGTGACGATCCTCGGCAACCTCATGCGGCGGGAAGTATTCGGACCTGCGGTGAACGAGGTCGGCCTGGCCAGCTTATTTACCGGCCTCGCGCCTGTGCATTTCCCACCACCGAGCGACTTACGGCACGACACCGCTTCTCTGCAGGTCCTGGAGCTAGTAGAAGCGCAAAGCCGGAAAGGTCGATCGACGAGTCGACGCACTCCTCCTCGTGGGAGGTTTCTCAGGCAGCAAGGACCGCTCCCGCATAGTGCAGGTACGTACCCGAATTGGCGTCGTACGAATGTCGGCGTGCGCCGTTCCCAGTTCGAGTCGCCCCTAGAACCGAGTGCGATTCTCGCCGTTCCCCGCGGCAGGAGTATTTCAGTTCCAGAGCTCACGTAATCGCACGGCCCTTGGATTGCACTACGGCCACTGTGCGGGGTTCGGCGAAGTATGGCCTTGCTCACCACCCGCTCGTTGCGCCACAATCGTACATGCTCGAGATAGGTTGCCGCTGCCGACCGCGGTCTTATCGCATCCCGAGTTGTTATCCTCTGAGAAGAAACGAGACGGAGCGATATGTATAGCAACACGCCTGTTCTTCGCCCTCCAGGAACCCCAGATGGTCACAGAACCTTGTAGCTATTTATCGTCATCAACTCATGAGGAAATGAATTTTTTTAATGGAGGCAGAGCGCGCGGAACCTGCATGCCGTATCGCGGTTGGCATATCCTGTCGTGGGATAGTCGCCTCGGTCCTCCCGTTACTGACCTTCCGGAACCTCGAGGTGAATTTGCCTGCGGAGACTGGACAGGGTGAAGAGACCCATCTATATTCGGGAAGACGAAGATGAAGCTTGGGTCTCGATATACAAGAACAGGCAAGTCTCTCCCAACGCGGACAGCGCGCACTAGAAGGAGGCGCGGACGCGACGCTGAATATATCCGGCCGGGGTTCCATCAGGTTGCAATACCTTGTGGCTAAAGGCGATTGTACAGAAACCGTACGTCGCCATCTCCGCGGCTCCCTTCATTGCATGGTTTGATGCCCGCGAGCTGATCGGGTTCGAATGGTGCAGGTAACGCCTCAAGACGGCCTTCTGGTACGCCGGATGTCCACCTCTACGCCGATAACGACAATCTCCTGACTATGCCTGATTGAATCGCCTGCCGGAAACAGCAAATACTCGGAAAGCCCGAGCGGTAAGTTGCTACGGCACCTGACCCGCTGGCTCTCGCTAACGTTTTGCACTGGTCCACCTATCTGCGTTCAATCCTCACATATCGCCGTGTATATCGGTGCGTTGCGCGCTCTTACAAAGCTGATATTCGTCACGTTGTATGCCTCAGAGAGCGATAAGATCATGCGGTACACCCATGAAGTGCTCGGCGCTGTTCCAACTCGTCCCGTCTTGTCCTGGTGTCCATGCGCGCCTCGGCCGCATCGGAGGTAAACTCTACGCTAGTGCGCGCTCATCGCTGAACCTCCGGGCTGGCCTTCCGGAGCGTGCTTTGGGGCGAACACATGGAGCTGTGCTAGTGGATGATCGATCTCGGTACGCTTCCGAGCTTCCAGCGCAAAGCGAGCGTGCCACAGACGACGGGATTGAGGATTCTACACTGGTGCGTGCCCCGTCATCTTCCTTCCCTTCTCCTTGCTCTCTTCTTCCATGCTGCTGTCTCACCCGATCTCTGCCTTGCCTCTCAATGGAGCGCGGCGCATATCGTCTCTGGGACCGCTCGAGGACGAGGCGACGACAGCCTTCGAGGTGGGCGCCCGAGGTCTGCTGGGTGAGCTTCAACTGTGCAGCAACTAGGCTGGCGCTTCGTCGTCCGTTTTGCGTTCTCTTTAGTCTTAGTCAATCCCATCGTGGCGAACCTAGCTGATGATGGCCCTTAGGGCTCCGTGAATAATTCGACGGGTTCTTAACACACAGTTACTAACCCAAGCCATGACCAATACATTTATCACAGCCATTATCCAATGGTTATCAACACGACAGTTTACAACCGGTGAACAATACATTTTAACCGTTTCCAACCGGTTTATAAAGGTGAATATATCAAGCGCCATCACTACGTCCAGTTTGCCTTGCGAGGTATAGGATTCAATGGCTCCGCAGCCTCCTCCTGTTCTAAGGTGTAGCATAGCATACCGCGGAGGCTCGCCGAGCCCAAGTCGATGAGGCTGTCGAGGTCAAAATTGTCCGCAGCCAAGCTGGCCCCGTACTCCCCATAACGGCTGTCTGACGCTATCTCAGACGGCCACTCGGCAAAGAAGCCGTCGTTGTCATCGTCAAAGTCAGCCATACACGTGTGAGCATCGCGGCGGTGAAATACCTTTTTGTCCCTGTCCCTCCAGTGGATCATCGGGTTGGGGGGGGGGGGGAGGGGGGGCAGTGAGAGAAACTGCACTCGGAGTCGGAGTGATACTGTAGTCGCCCTCCAAGGTGTTGCGGATAGTATATGGGTAATCAGGACTAGTCTATGATACACAGTATATCTCACTGCACATGCGTTCAGGCTACCCGGGTGGTCTCGTACCGTTGCCCAAGAGTCTAGTCATGTCTCAAGAACAGGCATCCGCCGTACAAACAATCCCCAGTCTTACCCAGCATTCTTAACAATTGCTAACAGGCCTCTTAGACCCCCTTGGGTTTCGCACAGATATCAACTTGTTAATGATACGTGTGTAATATTGTTAGTTATGAATGGCCCTATTGTTCACGGAGCCCTAATGGCCCTCTATCGCCTCGTCCCCTCAAACGCAACCTATGCGGCCCGAAGTAGCCTGGTGCGGCACCCGCACGCAAACGTGATCGTTCAAGGGAAAACAGAGTTCGAGCTTGGCCTTGCGCTTGGCCTTGGGCTGAACAGCGCCGAGATACGCGATGTCTTCATTTTCATGACCAGGATTTGGTCAAGGTTGCCGCTGACTATCGCTCGTGGACACGCCCAGGCACTGCGTAACATGAATCTGGTCTCATTTTGGCCTCATGAATGGATATAGATGTCCATGTTGGGACACAACTGACAACGCTACGTACATTTCACTTCCATCGACGTATCGTAAGTATGGCGTCGGTATTTGGACGGCCGCAAGCTGTACTGAGAGGGTCAAGGATGCCTGATTGATCGCTTGCGATTGACGGCCGCTCAGGCTACGCACTACTATGTCCCGAGCGTGTTCTGAGAAAACTGACAATGTGTACTGAACTGTATGTAGGTGGGTCATAGCAGGGTGCGGGACTAAGCTACTTTCGAAGCAGGTCTCCGACCCTCTAGGCTAGGGTCGACTCTGCTCCATGACTCGCAGTTGAGATAGGCTTCATAATCATAGGCTCGGATGAAGTGCAAGTATTTCTGTATGTGCTCCGAGGTCTCCCTTGAGCACGACAGGGCAACGTTTGGTAAATGTCTATTGCGGGACAATCGCGGGGAAACATGCCACGTGTTGGCTCGCGTCGGCCAAGGAAGTGTATGCAGCCGACTTAGCCAACCTACGACAACCCCCCTCCCCCATAATGCTGTCGTTCCGACCTGCTGCAAACCTTGTTCCTCGCGTTCATCATCAGCCATCCTTAGTCTGGCAGCTGCCTTCAGCTATCTGAGCATAATCACGCCCAGCGGCCGATCGTCAACCAACCACCTGCCGCAGTTCGACGCATTCATAGATCCTTGCAGCTGCTAGTCCCATTTCCGTAGCCTGAAGCCATCGCCGCGATTTACCAATCGTCGTACAGCCGGTTTGTGGATGGCATCGGCGGCGATGGTGACGACAAACATAATCAGACCATACAAAGACGCCGTATCGGACCCAAATCAAAGAGACCCTCGCTCAGAGGTGTCTTGTCAATGCGAGCTCGCAAGGTAAGGCCTAGAGGTACGTGTATGCATGAGACAAGTGACGATGGGGTTATCCGCAAGAGCAACGTGTCAGTAACAAGCGGCAGCGTGGCAGTAGCCAGGCTACTCAGCACCAACGGACCTCTGTTGTCGATTCGTCAGAGACGGGCTCGATCTTGAACACACGCAATCGTTGTAACAGATTTGGGAATCCGCAACGCGGGTGGCGATAGCGCCACATGCATGACGGATGAATGACTCCTTCTGTAACCATCGGTCTGCAGAGCGGTTGCCTCCTAACATCCAGCCCGGCATGATGCACGTATCGCACAGCGATGCGCTCTTATCGGATGCTCAGCCGATTACCGACCCGCTCGACCAGTTTGGTCGCCACGTAACGACAGAGGCTCGCGCTGCGTTTGGGCCTTGAGGCTGGCGGAGCACATGGGTGGTCTGCGTCTAGATGTCAGCCCCCGAGGTCGGGCACGGAGCTCGGGCGTTCCCTCCGGCGATGACGCGGGCGGCAGAGCTAGAGGCAGAGGCCTGAGAGGCTGCACGCGCGAGCCCGCGCTGATGGGAGTGAATCATGGCTGACGTTCGCAGCGGCAGTCTCATTCATTCATCCCGTTCACAGGACGAGTGTGTCGATGGGATAGAGCGTTCACGTAAAGTTCGTTACCAGCCTGAACCGAACTCGTCTACATCCGCATGTTGCGTTGCGATGCTCGTATGGGCGTCACGTATCGAAGAGCCAGTGCCGGTAATCGACTTGCGAAGGCAAGCTGAGCGCCCCATGCTGATCGACTTCATCGAAGAAAAAAAAAGAAAATGAGAGGAAGGACTGACGCTGACCGCGCGTGTTGGACAGATGCAGGGGCCCGCAACTGGGCGTGCCTAGCGTTGTCCGCTGCATCGGGGGCGCCAGAGAACGTATTTCTGTGGCCTCTCTCGGAACAAACTCAAACTCGTTTTTCGGAGGAGGCGTTGTGGCGAAGCTGGCAGGCTGGCAGGAGCGGGAAGCGCCTCGGAGACAAGCTGGATTCGGTCGCCCAAACGATTAACCCAACTCCGCCCCGCCCGCGCCAGCATCAACCTGTTCGGTGCGTGTTGCTCACCCACGCCCACAGATGGACGCATATGATATGATGAATTGCAGCCGTTCCTGCGCGGCCGTTGTCGCCCTTTCCTCTTTTTGGCGTCCGTTCGATCGGTTTCGAGCCGCGTTCCCAACATATCCACCCCGGAGCCGGCAATTGCCAGACGGTGGACGCGGGAGTTCGGTGTCCTCCGGTGGGTTGCGCTCAGCTCTCCGTCGGACTTGGCTGGCACTGGACCGGACAGAGGCTGAGCAATCGATCGAAAGAGGCAGTCTCACTCAATCATAATCACGACTCGCTAAAACTTATAAAGCCTCGCAGCCCGTCCCCTCCAGCCATGCCATTGCCAGTGTCCTCTTACTGCTAGCCACATCGCGTCCTTTCCTCCTGCCATGTCGTCCACTGACGCAATGTCGACTGCTTCCTTGCCCCTGGCCACCAAAATGCACGACATCCCTACCCGCACACTCTACGAGCTCCTTGCACCTGTCACGGTCCGCGCCGGACATCCGAAGGCAACGTTCACCAACTGGGGCCTCAGCTACACCTGCACACCACTTTCCGTCTTCGAGCCCGAGACCGAAGACCAATGCCGGCTTGTCCTGGAGCTAGCACGGCGCGAAGGCAAGACGGTCCGCGCTGCGGGGGTGGGACACAGTCCGAGCGACTTGGCGTGCACGGCTGGCTTCATGTTGCGGACAGGGAAGCTGAACAAAGTTATCGAGGTCAGTCAGCCACCATCGCTATCTTGCCTGTTTGCGCCTGTTTGGTCTGGCGCGCAATCGCCCGTCATTCGGAGATCTCCATGCGTGCGATCGCGCTCGATCGGTCTCTCATCTTGCTCAGGCACTTGTTCCCACACTCACGTGTACGGCCTTCGGCATCTCCGCCACCGCGTTCCGTCCCGTCCGAATCCTCCGTCTCAGGCATTGCTGACCCTTGGCCTCGCGTTACAGGTCAACGTTGAAAAGCGTTACGTTGTCGCGCAGGCAGGCATCATCCTCAACGACCTCCATGACGTCCTCGCCCGCCATGGCCTCGCCATGCGCAACCTCGGCTCCATCTCAGACCAGACCCTCGGCGGAGTCGTCACCACCGCTACCCACGGCTCCGGCATCGAATACCCCGTAATCTCAATGGACGTCCTCGCACTGGTTCTTCTCCTTGCAGACGGCTCTCGCGTCCGTTGTTCCCGCGAGGAACATCCCGATCTCTTCCTGGCTTCCATCTGCGGGCTCGGATGCACTGGCCTCGTTCTCGAAATTACCCTCGGCGTCGAGCCCGCGTTCAGGCTGAAGGAAGTTCAGGAGAACTACAGCTTCGACAGCGTCGTGCGAAATCTCGACTCAATAGCCCGCGCAGCCGAGCATGTCCGCCTTTGGTGGTTCCCCCAGGCCGATGTCGTGCGAGTCAGCAGCTCAGATCGCACGAGCGAGGTGCGTCTGACGGCGTCTGCCAGACTTTCAGGCTTCCATAGAGGTCGCTCACCATTTCGCTCGCTTCCCATGACATAATAGCCCAGGAACCCCGTCGGCACATGGCTTTGGCATTCTCTCGTGGGATATCACTTGCTGCAATTCCTGTTGTTCCTCGCCCGCTATGTGCCAATCCTCAACATCTGGACTGGCCGCTTCATGGCATGGCTCGTCCGCAATAGAACCGTCACCGTGGATGACAGTCATCGCGTCTTCAATATTGATTGCAAAGTAAGCCGATCTGCTCGCTGCTGCCAAAGTGCATCGCCGTATTGAACGCCATCTTCTGTTGTCTCTGCTGCGTATCATCATCCCCCGCGTTGCCCGCTGCAGTACCCACAATACACGACTGAATGGGCGGTGCCGTACGACCATGCGCAAGCGTGCCTGCGGGCCGTGCGAACCTGGCTCGAGCGGGAGTTCGCCGACCCATCAGGCCTCCGTCCACACTCCTCTATCGAAATCCGCTTCTCAGCCGCTGACGACATCTGGCTGAGCCCTAGCAACGGCCAGCGGACATGCTGGATCGGGCTCGTGCAGTTTAAGTAAGTGTCCTCCAGCTCCACTCCTCCGCAGCGTCGACGCAGTCGCTCACCGCCACGTTTTCATTGCCTTCCCGCTGTTCCCATCTTCTGCACCATTTTCTCTGCTTCTCGTGCCTTCCGTGCCTTCGTCCTGCTACGCCTCCGCCCCTCCGACGATCTCGGTCTGTATGGCTGTACGCTGTCGAATTGCTTCCACCTGCTCGTCCTCGCCCTCCCACCTGTCTTCGTCGTCGCTTCTGTCCGCTGCGCCGCAGGCCGTATGGGCTAAATGTTCCCTACCGGAAGCTCTTCGCCAGGTTCGAAGACATCATGATTCGATACGGTGGAAAGCCCCACTGGGCGAAGACGCACCCGTTCGGGCCCGATGAACTGCGCAAGCTCTATCCCCGCTTCGACGACTTTGTCGGCGTGCTCGAGGCCGTCGACCCCCACGGACTCTTCCGCAACCCCTACGTCCAGCGCCACATCTTTGGAAGGCAGGGCGCCGAGTACGGTCCCCGCGTCTTCAAGAAGCTTCCCTGAGTTCGCAGGAGAGAGACTGCGGCGCCCCTGAAGTGCGTCGCTCGTCGCCCTCCCTTTCTTTGGCTCCCCATTCCATTGCCGGCCATGAACTCATTATGATCACCCGCATGCACATCCTCTTCCCTGCATCTAATCCTTTTGCGAACCGAAGCGACGATACTGGTATCGGCCCTCATAGATGATCCCCTTTCTGTACGTATACCTTAATCACTGGTCAGTGGCGGCGGTCTCGCGCCGTGCGTCGTGTGATGTATGTAGCCCTGTGCGGTGCGTGCGTGTGTAGCGCGATTACGAATATACGCCTTAGAAGTCTTAGAATCAGACCTATTTTGTGCATGTGCTGCTGCGGGCGTGTCGTAACAACGCCCTCGCCCACCGGGCCTGTCCACATGGGGCACGAGGCACGTCATCAGCTCATGCTCGCCTCCGCGGCTGCCCGGACTTGGCCAGGATGCCCATCGGACGTGTCGGGCAGCGCCCGCGCCCGCTCGTGCGGCCATTTTCTCCTGGTTACGAACACGCTAGCCAACACTATGCCGCTGCCAGCAGGGTGCCGTGCCGTCATGGAACCGTGTCCCGGCGCAGGCACAGGGATGTACACACACAGGGCCAGCCGGAAGGCTGCCATCAGCCACAGACGCGGTGAAAGAGGGCTCCCGGTTAAGAGCTCCTGGTGGGGCCCAAGCACAGGAGATTGGCCACGCAAGATACGGTACCCAGCCCCGCGGATGGCCGAGTGCCGCGTCGCGGGGCGCACGCGCACTGCCCGGGCTTACAATAGGTTAACGTTACCGGGCTGGAATCCTCGAGTTCCCACTGGAGGAAGGGATGCCGCGGGCGCGCAGGAGGCGTCCTGGGCGGTGGCGGCCACTAGGCAAGCTCCGTCCCAAGGGTCGATCCGGCGCACAGAGGCCGCGAAACGCGCTCCGTGGACGACGCCCCGCGGTCGTTGCGCGGACGGAGAGTGAGATAGGGCACGGTAGTCTTAGAGTGGCCGTCGTTCCGCGGGAACGTGCGCCTGGCCAGGAGCCAATGGCTGAATTAAGGTGCACTCATTATGCGTCCGAGACTAGCCAGCTTTGGCCGAGACAAGGCTTTGGGACGAGACAGTTATCAGCAACGGGTCACAGCGAATGTTGTCATGGTACGATGATGAAGTGGTGCAAGACTGTTGGTACATTACATATACACGTTCCCCTTATGATCCCTTGCCAACGTCTCGGTCATGCTCGTAGCGGTGGCGTCAGTGGTGGTGGTGGTGGTGGCCTCCGCGTACGTACGTCGCTTGCCGAGATATTGATCTAGAACGCCGAAGGTTCAGAATTTTCACCTCTCGCCGCATAATCCTCATACTGAATTCACCTGCGCCGTCGAACAGGTTGTACGTATAGGATGCCGGTGACAAGCCAATCAGAGGCCCAGTTGTTCACGAACAGACTGCCTGACTATGCGCTCGTACTCCTGTGGAAGCGCCAAGTTCCCAGATTGAGTTAGTCTCGGAACGTGGTGCGTCGCGCGCAGTGGAAAAAGGGTTGTAGACTCACCGCCCGGTTCTCGCGGTACAACTTGCAACAGTCGATGTTTGCGCCACTTTCCAGGTTCGGCTCTGAGCGGAAAGAGCGTTAACACGCGGTGTGGCCAGGAGGAGGGCGGTAGCGAAGATGGGTGCAATTATGGTCGAGGTACAGGAGGGCAACGATGATGAACGCACCTGCCAACATCGAGATCACACTGAGGATGACCTTCTCGACGCTCTGGACGGGACTCCAGCGCTCTGAGGCTTGCTCGTACTGGGTGGGATCATCCCCGGGCGTGTGCAGGATGGAGATACAGACTGTGCCATCAGGATAGACTGCGAACCAGGCGTTAGCTGCGTCACACAGAACTAGGGTCCGAATGTGCCAGCGTCACTACGGGCCCTATGCGGAAGCAATCGGAGGGCAGCGGACCCGTTGAATGGTGGATCTGTCAAGACTCACTATTCGGGTGGAACAGCGGCGGGTCGAACTTCATCTTGAAAGGGGATAAAGGGTAGTCTGACGGCTAACGGGCGAGATTGTTTGCACAAACAAGCCGTCATGTACGCGGAAGATGGCCGCCGTGGAGTGATGTGTCATGGCAGAGACCCCATTCAGACGGGAAGAAGGATGCGCGAAGAGAGCGCTCAACCTCAGTATTGAGTTTGAAGCGCCGTGCATCATGACTACGTACAAATGTCAAGATGGCGGGAAAGACGCCCCCTTCGAAGGGGGTGTCCTTCGGACCCACGATGAGGGCCTCCCAGGTGAAAAAATCGGACTCGGAGATGGGACCTTCCGAATGGCATACGGCCGAAAAGTTAGCACCGTCGCCT
This sequence comes from Trametes punicea, assembly GCA_025528855.1. Classification (NCBI taxonomy): domain Eukaryota; kingdom Fungi; phylum Basidiomycota; class Agaricomycetes; order Polyporales; family Polyporaceae; genus Trametes; species Trametes punicea. The sequence continues at coordinate 133,377 of VICQ01000031.1, forward strand.
GCGGCATGAGCGGAATATTTGAATATTACCAGCGGTGAACATGCCGTCCGGTGCACCTGCGTAGAAGCACCAGGCAGGTTAGAACCAGGATTGGCCTCGGACTAGTGTGGCACTGTCCGGTATTCCGCAATTCGGCGAGGCACTGACCTTGCGATGTCAGCTGCTTGTACTCCGTCATCAGCCGCCTCAGAGCGGTAGCACTTCCGCCTCGTGAGCTCATCTTGTGTCGTAAGTTCACTCTCGTGAAACAAGGCGCGAGTTACTGATCTGTAGCTGAAGTAGTCGAGAACCAAGAGTGTATGCCCGTCAAGCGCCCACGCCCGTTGCTGCAGGACAAAATAAGCGCTCGTAGTGACGCCGGACGGCGTGGGCCGGTGATCTCTTGTTCGCCGGTGCTCACGGGCGTCTCCATTGATCCGCAGGCGGCCCGCCACTGCCGCCTAATAGCAGCCGTACGTGAACTCGGAATTTCCTCATCAGCCCCCTGCAACTCAAGCCGATTCTAAAATCTTTCTGTTCACCCGAGTTACTGCGACTGCCAGGATCAAAGGCTGCATGGTCGAATACCTTACACGAGGCCCTATACCTGAAGACTGAACTCAATCAAGCGTGTTCTTGTCTCTATCAGTCCCAGCAGTGCGGTCGGGCAGTGCTCCTACTGTCTCCGATTCCATGCCCCACGGCTGGATCAAGGTATACCATTCATTGACTGCATCTTAGCCATGTAAGACGTCGGCGGAGCCCAGCCTCCGTCACAGCCATATCGTCCTGGGGTGCAAATTTTCAGCGGATGCGCGTCCGCGATGCGTGCGGCCCTTGTGGACCCTTGTTGTGGACCTGCCCCACGCGGTACCATGCACAGATGCAGCTCGCTGCGCTGTCCGCTATCAGCGTCCGAGGGTGGACGGATAACGTACGCACCCAGCTTCGAGATGTTTGCTTACCCCTTCCATGTCGTCAGCGCGCTGATGCATACAGCACGTTTGAATGCGGGCTTGGAGATCGGACTGGCTGCGCCGATACCGGGCTGTGTGCTCAGACGGCCCGTGGAGGTCAGAAGGTCCGATTAGCCCGGCGACGCTGCGCGTCCTGACGCCGAGCGGAGCCGGACGGTAGAGCGCAGGTGAGGCCAGAGTTTTGAGAGGACGTAAGATAATCATACAATTAGTGCGGAAATACAATGGGCGTGGTACCTTGACAAGAGCGTTGCGACAGGAGAAACTGGAAATGCGTGATATAACTTAGGGAGGCTTCTATTCCCATCATGCGTCATCTAACACCAGTCGCGGGACAACATTCATCGCCATGAGCTAGAAGACGGGCATGGGAAGAAGAAAGGAGGAGGCGCGTGAGCATCCAGTTCTCGTTTCGGATGCCCCTTCGCGCCGTAACAGACCGGGCGCGCAGGGGCTGCGACAGCAGGAAGAGAGTGGAGCCGACGTACCTCTTGGAAGAGCAGTTTAGCGGCGTACGGGATCGTAAGTTGAGCCATTTTCTTCGAGCTCTTGCAATACGGGCACCAGCCGTTGTATCCAAGCAGCCCGCACTCCTCGCAAGCGTCCACCTGAAACTGGTCTGAAGAGATCATGAGTCGCTCGAGCAGCAGTTGCGTTGCGCCGTAGCCAATCAGACAGTCGCGTTCCATCTCTCCGAGGCGGAGACCGCCTTCTCGTGAGCGACCCTCGGTGGGCTGCCGCGTGAGCGTCGCACGAGGTCCCCTATACAAGACGACGACACATGAGCACTCAAGATCGCAAAAGGAGGATGCCATCATAATGCGGACCTAGCACGGGCGTGCATCTTGTCCATGACCATGTGTTCTATATCAAATCGCAGTCAACAGCGCAGCCTGCGCAAATGGCCGCCAGATACACTCACTGAGTTTCTGTCGGAGATACGAAGGCGGTTAGCACGAAAATGACATCGGAAGGAACCTCACGCGAAGATAGCGGTTCCTGTGCGCAGACATACCTGGTAATAGATAGGCCCAAAGTAGACGTATGCTTCTAGAGGCTCGCCCGTGATGCCGCTTGTGAGCATGTCCTTGCCAGCATAGCTGAAGCCCTTCTCAATCAAGATCCGGGACATGTCCTCCACCTGTATCGCGCGCAGTCAAACTCTCCCTTGTTCTCCACCGATGGCGAGCGGAGGATGCTCGGCGTCAAAGATGAAAGACGCACCTTGGAGCCACTAAACGCGGTGCCGTATTGGAGCTTCCCTGCAAGAACACCAGCCTGTAATGCAACAGGGCAATCTGAGCATCGGGCCAAAAAAACAACGGAGCATTAAAGCAAAAAAGTATACCGTGCCTGCGATAAATGAGCTGATACACACCTTCCCAGCTAGGAGCTCTATCATCTTGCCCACGGTCATACGGGACGGAAAACCATGAGGATTCATGATCGTGTCTGCAGGTACGAGTGGTACAAAGTCAATCAACCACCGCCACCACGCGGATAACCAGAAGACGGCGGCAGAAAAGAAGACGGAGGCCGACAAGAAGACGTCGCAGATTACGTCTCGGGTGGAGCAAAAGTCAAGGAAAAGGTACGCACCAGGAACGATGCCCTGGTCATTGAACGGCATGTCTTCTTGGTTGACGATCAATCCGCAGACCCCCTTCTGGCCGTGCCTTGAGGAGAACTTGTCCCCAAGCTCAGGCCGCCGTGTTTGACGGATCAAAACCTTGATGAGGGTCTGATCGTTTTCCGTGTCGGTGATCATCACCTTGTCGATTTGGCCCGCCACGGGCGACTTGTAGGTCATCGGCGTGTTCTTGTATGGGACAGTCGCAGCCTGGCCGGTGAACGAGTTGTCGTTCGCATTCGTCGGCGTCTGCTTATTAATGTACACATCACCCGGGTCGACGCGCTCGCCGACACCAGCGAGGCCGTCCGCCTGAATGATGTCATATTTCTTCTGCACTTGTCCATTCTCATCCAGCGGCGCGTCCGCCAAACGGTCGTAACTGCCGTCGAGACCTCAGCTGCAGCTCGACAAAAATGGCCATATTGAGTGCACGTACGTTCCGTTGGGATACTTGCGGATGAGAGTGGCGTTCTTTCTGAGGACTTGGCATCGTCCGTACCCGCGATCAAGCGAGGCCTGGAAAAGACGTGAGCGCGTGATCAGCGCGCGTACAGGCTAGCGGCGGAGAGGGGTGGGAGAAAGGGAGGAGAAACCGTACCTTGTTCAAGATGAGGGCGTCCTCAATGTCGTACCCAGAGTAACTCATCACCGCCACGGTGGCGTTCTGCCCGGCAGGCAGCCGGTCGTATCCTATCAGCTCTATGGTCTTCGTCTTCACCATAGGTTGCTGCGGGTAGACCGACAGGTAAAGAAGCGTGTCGATACGGTTCAGCTGGTTGTAGCCAATTGCGCCGATCGCCTGTTTACCCATGGCGCATTGATACGTATTCCTCGGCGACTGATTATGGTGAGGATAGGGGATCAGGCCCGCAACGGCTCCAAGAATCGTGAAGGGTTCGATCTCGAGATGCGTCGTGGCAGGCACGATGTCCTTCTCATACAGCGCGATATAGGAATCATTCTCCTCGTTGACGTCCAGATATTCCACGAGACCCTTGCGCAAGAAGTCGTCGAACGTCAGCTGTCCCCGCTTCAATTGCTGCAGATCGCGCTAACGTGAGAACGAGCGCGGAAGATGCTGTCAAGAACGGCCGCAGAACGCACCGCGATATGTTCCGACGTAACCTTGGGCCTACCATTTTCGACAATGATCATGGGCCGGCAGATGCGCCCGCCGTCGCTCGCAATGAGCACGGTCCGGTGGTGATGGTTGATGTATACGCTGACAAACTCGCTGAACCGTCCTGCCCGCCGCAGCCGTCGGAAGTTGCTCACAAAGCGCGCAGGATACCGCGTCAGGCCGATAATGGTCCCGTTGACATTCACTACGAACGTATGCGGGCCATAAATCTCCGTCCCAGTCGCTAAACTGATGTCTGCGATAGACAAGCCGGGTCAGGAAGCTGCGGGGCGCCAAGGAAACCCGGGTCCTATTAAACGCACCTTCCACTCCGAGCATGAACGCTATCCTGATGATCGGTTCCTCCTCGACATCCGTGGTGATATGCGTCATCAACGCAAGGTTCTTGACCAGGCCACATGCTTCGCCTTCAGGCGTGTCACTCGGACACAGCATACCCCACTGACTGGGCTGCAACGCTCGAGGCCCGCTGACCTTGCGCGTCTTTTCGAACTGTGACGAGATGCGAGTCATCATCCCGAGGGCCGAGATGAACGACAGTCGACTCAGCACGTGTGTCACGCCCGCCCTGTCCATCTTGAACCTTTTGAGGGACCAGTTTCCCGTCGAGATCGCACGAACGAATCCCGCCGTGATGTGATCGCCCTGGAACTGCATGGTGTTGAACGCGTCAAACTCGCTCGTGCGCGACGGTTTTTTCAGGACCTTGTCGATTGCCGCCTTGAGGTTCGCATTGAATGTCTTAAACAAATCTTCAAACAAGAGCGCCAGAAGCTGCCCTGCGCTATTCCGAAGTCAGCTTCCCTCGGACATGCTGCTTGGAGAAGCATGAAATAGCATGCTTTGAAAGACGCACAGTTCTAGCCGCTTGTTACCCACGTAATCCCGGTCATCGACCATCTTCTCGTCATCCATGGCCATGAGCACCCGACGGGTCATCGTCGCAACGAAGATCGCCTTCGGCCGAAAATCGAGACCATTCACTGGCACATGAGCAAGCACGATTGTTGCGAGCGCCTCGAGCGCCTCCTCCCATGCGGGACGTCGCGGTCCGACTACCCTGCGGTTGACCTTCACTCTCGAGCCGATCCATTCAAGGGCTTGATGGCGGGTGAAAACCCCAAGCTTCGCCGCCTCCTCAAGATTTGGCGAGAAGGCAGTCTTGTAAGCTTCGTGGTTGCCGGCCGTGAGCAGGAGAATCTCCTTGTCCGACTGGATGCCGAGCGCCTTCAGGGCGATGACGATCGGGACATCCTCGTGAATGGAGTTATGGCGGAGGTAGATTTTTCCCTTCTTCGTAGCGACATATGTCTTCGACTTGAGACCGCCATGTGTCGATCTTTGGCGAAGCGCGTCAATCTCTATACATACGGACAGGAATAGTACAGGCTTACGAGGTACATGACGCCTGTACGACGCCCTTCGTCGGGTCAACCTCGACAATGATACGGTTCTTGCTGAGCTGTTCCTGCACGAGGATGACCTTCTCTGTGCCCTTCACGATGAAATAACCCCCCGGATCGAGGGGACACTCGGTCATGCGCGCGAGCTGCGCCTCTGTGCGACCAGTCAGCACGCACTTGTTGCTGCGAAGCATGATGGGTAGTCGGCCAATGTTGACGTTCGCGCGCCGGACGACACTCTTCCCGCGGGTATACTGAATAGTCACAAGGATGGGGGCGCTGTATGTCGTGTCGCGAAGCCTACATTCGTGCGGCGTAACGCTTTTGTCTATGGCATCGGCATCGGTTCTGTCGGGGAAGCCGACCACGATGTCTGTGTACTTGAGCCAGAAGCGAGGGTCGACGTCCGAAGTGACCTTGTTATTCGCTTTAAGGATGTTTTTGATGTCGACGTCCACAAAGTAATTGAAGGAGTCAATGTGCTGCTTAACTAGACCCTTTACTTTCAGGAAGGCTGGCAGTAGAAGCCATTTGTCCTATACAGGACTTTCATTGAGCGGAAGTGCTCATCGAAAGACTGGAGGACATACCTCCACGCTTTTGATGGGGTCAGTAAGCCCAAGACCGCGCCAGTTCTGCTGTTCAAGCCTTGCCCACTCCTCATCCGTCTCTCCAAAGGCCGCCATTGCCCACCAGACTGTTGTGTCAACTTCCCGAGAGTCTGCTGCGAATCCGCCAAAGTACTTGCCGCCGGATTGCGCTCAGAGCACCAGTACAGTACGCCGAAACGATGGTACAGCGTCGCCTTGCCCACGGATATGGAAGAGAGCTAAGAAACCAGTCAATTGATGCAAACCAAGAGAGACGGCGGCCAAGAGCAAGCAGCGGACACGAGCCCGGCAAAGGCTTGCAGTCGATGGAGGCGTAACTCGCCCGATCGTTAGGCGCCTGAGTTATGTGGTAGGGCCGGCCCGGGGTTATCAGGTTCATGGATCCTCGCTTCACGGGGACGCCTCCCGGCAAACATTGTTCAGACTGGGACTTGCACCTCACGCTAGTAAGTCGCGTTCTGACACGATTGCCAGATTCTTGCGTCAGCGTAAGCCCCGCGATACTTGGTTAGGTCTGGGATCTTGCCATATAAAGGATCGACTCCTACCAACTACCAACCGCCTGAGCAGCTAGTATTGGGCACAGTTCTCACTAGTACAACATCTCGGCACGAGCACTCAGACCTGATTCTTTCAATTAAAGCAAAGCGTGTCGATTGTGTCAAAACTATTCATTGGCCTCACAGCTGTCTAACGGAGTGAAGCCGCGCGTCGCAGAGTCCGGTAACTAGTGTCCAGGTCAGCCTTTCGCCGGCTGAATCAACCTTAGCACGACTCCAGCCGTTGCCAGTCAGATCTGCCATGGAAGAGACTCTGGACTGCATAAGCAAGGAGTTCGGCATAAAGTTCTCAGATGAGCGCAAGTGGGCGGGGATACGTAGGACAGTCTCACTCCTCACCCGGAGGACTTCCGTCAAGTTGGCCCGCCGTTCCCGAGCTGTGCGCGCCCATACTCCAGACCCCAAAGGATCATGTTCGCGACGGTGGCGGCTTCCTCTGGAACTTCTCGAGCAAATTATCGAAGGCCTATATGATGATCGTCCCACCCTTCGTAACTGCGCTTTAGTCTGCCATGCGCTCGTGCATCCGGCCCGTCGGTATCTGTTCGAAAGAGTTGTCGTTCATGACAGGAATCTAGCGCAATACGTCCTCCTTTTCCTGAAAAATCCTCACTTAGCCGAATATGTTCGCGACCTATACTTCGAAGCTGGTGGAAATGCCTTTGATGCCCTTCATACGGCGCCCACGCATACGCTAAGACCGCCGTCGAAGATCCTCCGCGTCTTCGCTCTCGTCATTGCCCCACGTCTGCGTAACGTTGTGCGCCTCACAATGAAGGACGTTCCGATTGATCAAGACATTGTAGAAATGCTTGCGCCCAGCTTCCCTCGTCTACATACACTCTCGCTGTTCGACTGCTGGTTTACGTGCAACGGCAACCTCGAGACCCTCGTCAAGAACCACCCGCTGATACATACACTGCGTTGTGGACGCCTATGTTCGCTGTACGGCTCAGATTGGCCGCTCGCTAACCAGGCTCCCGTCTCGCTAAAGATGCGATCCCTCAAAATCACGGAAGCATACGCGCCCTCACCCCTGACCTTGATGCCCTGGCTTATCGGCCACGTTCAGCCCGAGACGTTCACATACACACTCTACCGACTCAGTCAGGTCGCGAAGCTCAACCACGCTATCGCCGGCTATGTGTCACTGAGGCATCTGCATCTCATCTTTTATCATTGGCGCAAAAGTGGTGAGTGCCATATTGACGTACTGAGGCGAGCAGCGCGCTCATTACAATGCTCACAGATACGGACGAGGTTCTTGAATGTCCCGAAGTCATGGCCCTTAACCCTCGTTATCCGCCCAACATTGTCACCCTCACTCTCGACGCAAAACTGCATTCCCTGTTCCTGGTCGTGCACACTCTTGCTCAACTAGACCCGCACGCCTTCGTTCGCCTCAGGACTGTCAACATCATTGCCCATGTCTTTGCCGAGGACATCGAGAGCATCGCGTTTGACGCGTGGGCCGGCATGGACCAGACGCTGAGTGTCCTCCTCTCGCTTGGGGAGGTGAACTTCGTCAACTCCTGTCGAGATTCTTCGCATGTCGAAGACGGGCGCGCGGCGATCGTGGCCCGCCTTCGCGTACTCCATGTTCGCAACATCCTCTCGTTCGTGGCGGAGAAACCTTGGACATGACATTGAGCTAGTCAAGAACTGCACTCACTGGACCCTGAAACTGACATTGCTTTGATCATAGATTTGCTTGTTCTGATCAGTCATTTATGCCTGCTACTCACCTTGTCGTCGGTGCTGGACTAGTTGCTCTCAACTTCCCGATCGCTATTCACAGAGTCTCGCACGATTCATCTGACGGACCTGACTACGGTAGACAACTGTTGATAATACTTCGAACGGCTCGATGCCCGTTTGTTCATTCTCTTACGCAGGTTGTTTTGTCTCCTAGACCCCTGTTTGCATCGTGGAGCGACCTTCACGGATGAGAAATGGCGCTGTCAAGACTTGATGCGGCGGAGGCCCGTAAACCATAGGCCTCCAACACTAGCTGTCGCTGGACTCGTGCACTATATGGGTCGTCGAACCAGACACCTATAGGTTCTAGTGAAGTTGAACTTTGAAGACAGCTCGAACCATAGATAGCTCATGATGTATTCGAATCCGCAAGGCGTAGTGACATGACATGCGGAGTCGTGCAGTTCGAATTGCTGCCATCTTCTTTTTCGGCTCACCTAGAGTGCATGCATGCATTGCGGAGCTTCATCCCGTTGTACAGGAGTGGTATGCACCTACGCATGGATAAGTGAAAGTTTGAAATGGGATGGGCCTTGGTCGCCCTGGTCGGTGTAGACAGATAAGTCAAATAAACGGATGTTGAAAGCAACCTTCTCGAATAGCCGGGTCAACTAATGAACTCGTACTTAGAGACGGTACCATCATCGATACCGCAATACTTACCAGCGATAGTCGATCGATTATATAAGCCCGTCACCCTCGTAAAAATGGGCGTCTAAAGAGACTTTACTGCATTGCATCGATCCCCACACTTCTCTCCAATCGCACTCACTCTCCTCCTTCCATCTGCCGCGCCGCTTAGCACGATGACCTCGAGGACAGGAACTCCAAGCAATGTCCCCTCTAACACTCTTTTGCTCCGCCGCCAGCTGATGGAGCTCACCAAGCATCCCGTGGAGGGCTTCTCAGCAGGTGAGCTCCATCCAGACCCGCGTCGAGGATATGCGGATCACTGACCAAGCTGGCGCGTTACTCTGTCCCAAAAATGCAATGCCATCATGTGAATGCGTTGTATGTGGTGGTAGGCCTTGTGGATGAGAACAACTTATACGAATGGGAAGTCATGATCATCGGGTAAGTCGCTCCTCATGAGGTACACACTCTGAGGATACTGATTGTTGCAAATGCAGACCTCCGGATACCATCTAGTATGTACCAAACATGCTGCCTCACAAACTGCATAAATGGGTGATCTGACGTCTGCAGTGAGGGTGGCTTCTTCAAGGCTCGCTTGTCCTTCCCGGAAGACTTCCCTTTAAACCCCCCGAAGATGCGGTTCATCACTCCGATGTGGCATCCAAACAGTACGTCCACATATGTGCAAATTTGAGCTGCAGCACTTCTGACTACTGCCACTTAGTCTATCCCGATGGCGTCGTGTGCATCTCTATCCTCGTGAGTATAGTCCAATTCTCTCCGACTCCGCCGGTTCTGACATGGTGCATCCTTCAGCACCCACCCGGCGAAGATCAATATGGATACGAAGAATCTGGCGAGAGATGGTTGCCCGTGCACACAGTCGAGTCGATCGTGAGTGGCTCTCCACAGAAAACGCATGTACGGCAAGTGGCTAACAGACGTCCGATTCGCCAGCTTCTGAGTGTCATCTCTCTGCTATCGTCCGATAAGCCGAACCTTGACAGTCCTGCAAACGTGGACGCCGCCAAAGAGGTCCGGACTGACTTTGAAGGTACGCATCCGTGACCATCACTCTACATTCCATCACTACCCCTCCGGTCGGCTCGGAACATGGATGCTGATCTTCGCCCGTTGCTCTTAAAAGCCTACAAGAAGAAGGTCCGACGACTGGTGCGCAGGAGTGCAGAGGAGGCGTTTGACTGATTCGCAAGTCTCGGTTCGACTCAATTGTCCATCTCGCTGTCTCCGGCTTCTCGCCTAAGGACTTTTCTGTGTCGTTAGTTGACGTCCCTTCACGCATCCACGTCTCTGGGTCTCCTCAGCTGTATTGTGCTTTATGGTCCTTATCTGCCTCGTCTTCCTCGACACGTCCTATACGTTCCCTTACATTCAGCCTCGTGTCTCCGCAACGTCCTTTTACGGGCCATAACACTTTGGTTGATGGTTCCCGGATCACTCGTTAATGATGCGAATCCGCACGCTCTCGCAATGTTGTCAATACAAGTATTTGTATTCTGATATAGCAATGTTCCTCGCGTTGTACCCTCATCGCTCTTCCATGTCTCTTTCTCCTTTGTCCGATTCGGACGCCCTACGCTTTCGTGATTCGTACTGTGGTGGGTCTCTCGCGCGTGGAGCTCTCGAGAACTAGCAGTAGGTGTGTGCTTCATTGAACAAACCAGCTGCGGGGTTGACGTCCATTTACACCACCAGAATGTATTAGATGTCATTATAAACAATGAATGTATCAATCTACAGAACACGAAACAAAAAAACCAAAGTACCACCGAGCGAAGAATGTCCTGTGAGCGTGCGCGAGCTTGGCGCAGCTGACACTGATCCTGAGCGCATATGGCATATTTTATGAGCTCACAGACTGCTCGTCGTCTGCGGGCCCGCGGCCCCACTGGATCCTCTGCTCGCAGGCACCCGCTCCAGCTGCATCAATCGCGCTAGACTCTGCACCATACTTTCCACGAAAGCAGGGTGGTTGATATCCTCCTCCCTCTCTACCACTCTGATCTGTCTCTCCCCCTGCAGCTCGTCCTTCAGCGCCCGGACCAACGCCTCGTCCGCCTCCGGATCCCAAAACGCCTCCCCTGCTGTATCCAACAGGCTCACGCCCCCTCTGGGAACCCAGATCTCCGTCTTACCCGGGCGCGCCCCCGCGCTCAGCAGCTTCTCCGCGATCATCCTGCCCAGCGTCTCGCACTCCTCCCTGGTCGTCCGCATGAGCGTGACTGACGGGTTATGCTCGTGCAGCCTCCGCCCGGCCTTGACGAACCGCTCCGGCACGGTCGCGCGCGGACCAAAGTTAACCATATCGAGCGCGCCGAGCGACACCACCTGCGGCACGCCCGCTCCCGCGGCGGCCTCGAGCCGGTGCGGGCCCGCGCTGAGCACGCCCCCGACGAGCTCGTCGGCGAGCTCCGTCGTGGTCAGGTCGAGCACCCCATCGAAGAAGCCCTCGCTGATGAGCCGCTCCATCGCGCGCCCTCCCGCGCCCGTCGCGTGGAAGACGTATGGCGAGCAGTCGTACGCCGCGAGGAGATCGCGCGCTTTGGTGACTGCAGGTGTGGTCACGCCGAACATAGTGATCGCGATGCGTTTTGTCCTCCGTCCCCCACTCTCAGCAGCAGCTATAAATTCCGCGCGAATCCTGGCGTGGTACGCCCGTGCCATACCCGCGACCGCTCCGGCGGCGTTGTCGAGTGTCGGACAGAGGATGTCGTTGAGCCCTGCAATGTCGACGACGCTATACAGCAGCGCGACGTCCGCCTCGCCAAGGAACGGACGTACGTCCCCCGCAGCCATCGTGCTTACGAGCAGCTTTGGGAAGCCGAGCGGGAGCCGGCGCATCACCGCCGCTGCGAGTGCAGACCCGCCCGAGCCACCGAGCGCTACGAGCCCGTGGAGATCGCGCGTCGCCGCGAGAGACGCGAGGATTGGCCCCGCGCGCTCGGCGAGGGCGGTTATGAGCTCTGCTCTAGAGAGCTTCGAGACGTCGAGCGGCCCGGAGGGCCCAGCATGCGAGGCGGACATGGCGAGGATCGTCGGCTGGGTGATGTCGACGAGGGGATGTGTGCTGGGCGTGCGCCCGACGTCGACGAGCTTGACGCGGACATGATAAAAGTTGACGAGCCGGTCGCGGACGTAGAGGAGCTCGTCGAGTTTCGTGTCGCACGTCCCTAGGATGGCGACACATGGCGTCTGCGCTTCTTCAGTACGAGACATGGATGCTTTCACGCTTTGTACAGGTGGTGCTCGTTGAGTGGTAAGGTGATGAGAGAGACGTGACTCAACGCGATGGATTACATATCTATGTTGTGTAGGAGTGGCAGGAGTTGGGCGGCTCGGTCCTTGTCTCGACGGGCTTGGGAGGGCAGGTGGACCATCACATGCCTCTGAGCGACGTCACAGGTCTCTCCCGCATGTCGCTCGTTTCTCGTGCCATCTGCGCCATACCTCTACTGTATGTGCTACTGCTCGATTGAGGATTTAAATAAACACGTATAGCGTCAGTCTAGGTTGTGCTCGAGCTTGAGGTGGCAATTTATGTCTTGCAGCGATTGGTTCAGGATTAGGGCACATCCAAGGAGGAAGATCGCACCCACAGCAGCGAAAGGAAGTCTTGAAGCGGAACCAGAGTTCCCTTACAGCTTGAGAAACCGCGACTGGCAGTCAGGGCTCCTCCCTCACTATCCTACCTCCCGACGAACACTTCCCAGCCCGCTAGTGGGAACATCTCCGGAGTCGCAGCCTTACTGTACAACGCGGTCACGTTATCTTATGACGCGTCTGTGGCACACGCCATCACCAACAGGCGCGTCGCACCTCAAGCAAAAGGTTCGCGTATTGTACAGTGTCCATCCAAGAAGACGCGCACATCCCAACTTCATAAGTTTCACCGTCTGATAGGGATGTCCTTGAACCGCCTCGTATTTTCTTCGACCGCCGTCTCCACCGGGAGCCTTTCCATACTCGATGCACCAAAGAAGCCGTGCACGCCTTCCGTGCGCGCAAGCACATAGGCGGCGTCCTCCACCGTCGCGATCGGGCCTCCATGGCACAAGACGATGATATCCTCATTGATCTTCACCGCAGCATCGCGGCACTCCTGTATCCGCTTCACGCAATCGTCGAGCGTCACGCTCGTCCTCGCGCCGATGCTCCCGGACGTGGTGAGCCCCATGTGCACAACGATGACTTCCGCGCCTGCGCGGGCCATCGCCTCCGCGTCCGCGACGGTGAACACGTACGGCGTCGTGAGCAGCCCGAGTTCGTGCGCCTCGCGGATCATGTCGACCTCGAGCGCGTACGACATGCCCGTCTCCTCGAGGTTCTGCCGGAACGTGCCGTCGATGAGCCCGACGGTCGGGAAGTTCTGCACGCCGCAGATGCCGAGGGACTGGAGCTCGCGCAGGAAGCGGGGCATCGAGCGGAACGGGTCGGTCGCACACACTCCGGCGAGGACCCCGGCGTTCTTCACGACCGGGAGAACCTCCCTCGCCTGCATAGCCAGGTCAGCGAGTCAAGGACAGGCAAGGCTATTCGTGCCTGCACACCATCTCAACGACGATTGCGTTCGCATCGCCGTAAGGCATGAGACCCGCGAGTGATCCGAGCCCGGCCATTCTGTACCTCCCGCTGTTGTAGATCACGATCAGGTCCGCCCCGCCCTTGTCCACGAACTTTGCGGTGAGGCCGATACCTGCGCCCGCACCTAGGATCATGCGCCCCTCTGCGACCGTCTGGCGGAGGCGCACGAGCGCTTGTTCTCTGTTCGTCGGAGGTGCCATCACGGTAGGTTTGTTATGAGGTGAGGACACGATGCTGGTGAGATGTTCAGCAGTGTCTCGGAGATAGGGACTCGGATGTGGCCCATAGGGAGCTGGCCGGTTATATATATGGTCGAGCTTTCCGGCTTACGAATTTGCATGCGAGTGCGATCCAGATTCTGAGCGAGGTCGTGCGTGTCGGAGATGGTGGACATGTCGTCATATCATATCGTCCCCATGACTGTCGAAACCCTACATCCGACAATCCTGCGGTGCACTCGGCCAGCTACGTGTTCCTTTGTCGTTGGCGTTGACGCCTTAAAACCTGAGATCATCCAAGTCATCACTGCACGAATATGACGTCCCGAGCGTGGGTCTGGTTTGACCCATGATTATACTCCAGGAGCTTGGCCAGATAGACCATCGCAGCAGTTCGTCCTAGCATTTGAGTTGAGGAAAGCTGTCGCAGATCCGCGGGCCAACAACCAGAATGGGTGTTGCGCTGTTGGATGCGAGTATTGACTTGGTGAGAGCAGGACACCGCCAGCCGCGGCCAATTTACAATATTGTTAATTCCAACCGGATCCTTGACGGTGCCCCTGGTAACGTTGGAAGGAAGTGTGCGTCCACATCTCTGAAGCCTCCCGTCAAAGGTAATACTATGGCACACAGAAACCATTGGAGTCCTGAATATTCTGAATGTGTCAGTGGTGAAGATGTTCGTCCACAACTCGCTGGGAGCTGCCTCTGATCTTGACTGACGGTGGGGACCTCGGATGTACGGGCCGGACTACCGAGCAGCGCTGGCTTCTACCGTAATGGGTCCGTCGCGTCAGCGGCCAAGTGCTCCTGCCACCGCTTCTTCAGTTACCGCTACTGCTCATACTTCCTTCCTCCAGCCTCTCCTTCTCCTCTCTATCTCCCTCCAAGATGCCAGCAAACTCGACAGAGCAGTCATTCCGCGAGAACCTCTCCCAATTTCGCTGGGCGCGCGGCAACAACGACGACTCGCAGGCGGGCCAGACGGCGAGCGCGAACCCCTTCTCGCGCTTCTACAACGCCATCGGGAACGGTTACGTCCCGCTCCGCTCTAGCGACCGGTCGAACGAGGAGGAGGCCTACTTTGCGCTCTCCAGATGGGAGAGGTGCGTCCGTTCGTCCTAGCTTGCTTCCGCTGTCTGTCCGCCATGGGTCCTCCCTACGTCGCGGCAAGTTCACAGGGCGCACGCTAACCCGCGTGGTACCGTGCGCTGGACAGGTTACTAGGTTTTGGGGCGTGTCTTATTGGCGCAGCCGTGTGCTTCTTCGTCGCTTTCTTGACGCTACCTATGATCGCTCTCCGACCGGCAAAGTTCGCGCTAGCGTTCAGGTGCGTAGATCGCTTCCACGGATCGTCACGGTGGCTGGAGGTCGTTGATTGGTGATCAATTTTGCAGCTTGGGGAGCTTGCTAGTGATGTTCGGGTGCGTCTTCTTGTCCAACAGATGCTCCTGGGAGTCAGTCGATCTAAGGCCAACGACTGCTGTTCAGATTCGCAGTACTGATTGGGCCCATCAACCACATCAAGCATCTCCTTTCGAAAGAACGACTACCCTTCTCGTTTGCCTACCTCGCGAGCCTGGGCCTCACATTGTACTTTTCGCTCGGAGTGCGTTGCTTATGGCCGTCCCATCTGTTTCTCGGACAAGTCTAACCGACTGATCCCAACCCACTCAGGCCAGGTCACAACTCGGCGCAATTCTCTGCGCGATCGTTCAGGTGCAGTCTCCTCCCCATTATTCACTTGGCTCCCCTACTCCCACTCCCGCTCCCACTCTCAAACGCTCCACCTTCCCCCCCCCCTTTTTTTTGGCTTTCCAGCAGTATAGCTCCTGCAGCTATTGACCAACCCGGTGTTTGCAGATCGTAGCGCTCGTCGCATACGTCGCCGCATACTTCCCAGGGGGCACCCAGACACTCCGCTTCGGTGCCCAGATTGCTTTCCGAGGCGCCGGCAGCCTGCTTCCCTTCTAACCTCTACCAGTACAGCCCTGGATTTCACACCTGCATGTCCTCTTGCTCGCGCTCCTGCCTGTATGTCTTTATACCGTGCTCTATCCGGGTTCCCACGTTTCGCCACCATGTCGAAAGCCCCATCCGCCTTGCCCCCTCAGAGGCGAAGCGTAAGACCGCACCGATGTCGACGCGGTGCGCGACGAGCGATACAAGGTGAAATATTGTACATTCATTGCACTCGTGAACAGTATACGTATACATGCGTGTGCGCGCTGTGCTGTGCCATGCAGTAGATCAGAGGGTCAGCAGCAACCCATTTTGGTCCCCTTCTCGTGTCGCCGCTGCATCGGGCTCTACCTCGAGCCCGACCGCGTCCGCGAGCCTCCGGACCATGATCGTCCGGTAGCTGTCGTACGAGCGCCAGTCCGCGCCGACCGTCTCCTCCGTCTACACGCAAACGCCAGATGATCAGTAATCCCACCGACGCCAGTGATGCGAGAGAGTTCAACGATACTCACGAGATCGAGCGCCGCGAGCGCCTGGAGCACGCGCGTGAGGCGGCGCTGTGCCTCCGCGCGGAGCGTGTCGACGTCGGGGGAGGACGCGAAGCGCATCGCGTGCGCTATCGAGCCCTTCAGGTCCGGATTGTCGATGTGCCTGCCCTCGGCGTAGAACACGAGGTGCCGCCAGAGCAGCAGGAGCAGCATCTCGAGCGAGTCTGTTCGGGGGGAGGAAGGGAGGTGTTAGTATGAGCACGCCATGGGGGCGAGGCGAGACAAGATCGAACGCACTGAGGATGGTCTGCATGCGCCGTTTCCCGCGCGCCTTCCAGTGCGCGAGCTCGCGGCCGATGAGGGCCTGCTTCTGGCGCATGTCGAGGTTTTCGAGCAGGCTCGGGTCCGAGATCCGCACGATCTGTACCATCGAGCACCCACCCGGCACACGGTAAAGAACGTGTCAGCGATAGTGCTACGCTACCCCAGCGCACAGTGCAGTGCAGTGTGACGCACCTCCTGAATGTTGTCCACCCTGATGTGCTCCCTCGACGCGAGCTCCGCGGACAAGTCCGCGATCCGCTTGAGCGCGTTCGTCAGGTCCTCGCATAGATCGTCAAGCGCCTCGATCGCATCCCCGATTGTGGGTACCGTGGCTGTTCAAAGCACAAAGGTCAGTCTCGCGGCTTTGGTATAGATCACCGGGGAATGGCTCGGGTTTACGAAACATACCGATGAACCGCACGGGCCGCTCTTCGTGCTTGGGCGTGGTGATTGCGGGAGAGAAGACAAGCGTGAAGTCCGCCTCGGTGAAGTCGCTCGCGACGCCCAGGTACGAGACCACCGCGTTCTTGAGCTGCTCGTCCTTCAGCCGCACGTCCATCCGGAACCTCGACTCCGGGCCGTACTCTGTCATACAAAGGATCAGATGGTCAGTACCGGTCGCAAGTTCTTGAGCAACGGCAAACAAAGGTCACCAATAGAGGCGGGAAGGACGTACCAAGAGACGGGACGCTGGCGTCAGCCAGCTCGCTTTCTGTCTGAGGCTTGACGCTCTCGGTCCAGTGCCGGTCACCAAGACACCTCGCAGCGAGGCTTGAGATCGCGCCGTGCAGCGTACCAAAACCAGAGTTCGACAGCTGTGGAAGATGAGTCAAAATTCAAGCTCCTCCCACATGCCATGATACAAGGGAGACGCTCACCAACTCGGTCTTGGGAACGAGATGGACGACGTTGCTGCAGAGCGACACGAGCAGACGGATCTCTTCCATCACCGAGAGGGAGAGCTCGTCTACTTCCATCTTCAAGAGAATGACCGCCGTGTCTCTATGAGAGGACAAGAATTGCAAAGCCTGGCAAGAAAGTCAGCGCAAGGCGTCCGTGAAAAGGTGAAAGAGTACCGACATGGTTCGCCGCGGTGGTGTGTTTCGGCCCCAAGGTGATGAGCATCCCGCTAACGAGCTGCAGAGCCGGCATGAAGAGCTGGTGGTAACGTTGTACAGCGGAGGGCAGGAAGCTGTCTAGGTCTACAGCAGGCACCGTCAACGTGCGGCCTGAAAACCCTCTATTGATCCGTCTGATGACTTACCCAGGAATGCTTGATCGGCCTCCGGTCTCGCGTCCAAGTAATCGCAATCCGCGAGAATGGGTAGGACACGCGCTTCCAAGAGCTTTTCTGCTCCCTGTCTGGTCTGCGCCATGCGGACGAGCAGCGACATCTTCGCTTCGTATACGTAGAGCGGGTTGAGATCGTCTGGCGCATGCACACATCGTTAGCTGCGCACGGTTAGCACTGGGTAACGGAATGCACCTGGATCGGGCTTCAGGACAGCTTGAAGGAGCAAGTCGGACTCCTTCAGCCCACGTACGAAGCCGCCAAGGAATCCTTGCCTAGCAAGCGCAGCGAGAGGCGTCGAGTGTTTCTCCCAGCGCGACAGCCTCACCAATGAGTCGAGCAACATGAACGCGACGCTCCTCCAAACCTCGGTGCCGTCGATAGCATCTCTCGAGACGATAGCGATGAGTCGCTCCATGGCAGGCTTTAGGATGGAGATGCTGGTGGCGATCAAGCCCGCAGCCTGTACAGGCGGGCGGCCGAGCTGGCTTGACACGGACGCGAGAGACATGCTATCGCTAAAGACGAGATCGTCTCGGCTGGCCGCGACGGAAAGCGACGAGGTGAGGCTCGGAAAACCATCTTCACTCGCTCCTTCAGGCCTCTCGTCGTGGAGGACAAGATGCAGGTAGTTGACCAAGGCGGCATACAGGTTGCCCCGAACAAGCTCGATGCGGTTATTGTCCATGATGCACTCGAGGATGCTACGCAAGAGAACGTTGAGACGTTCCGCAGGCAACGCTCCCGCCTCCGATTCTCCTCCAGCGGATTGCAGGAGTACCTGATGACGCCTATCTTCTCGCAGCTTCGTGATGGTCGACAGAATGGTCTCTGCAAGGAGGACAGCGGTGGACTCTTGGATGTTTGGCGAGCGTAGGGAATTGGGGAGAACGTGAAGGAGGTCAAAGAGCATGTTCTCTCGCCGGTCGAAGGGCAGCCGGTCAAAGCACTTCATCAGAGCCATGTCGAGCAGCCGGCGCCAAGCCTCATATCCGGTAGCAGCTGCGTAACGAATCTTCCGGCGGTGATTCTCGATCGCACAGCTCTCAAGGATGTACTTCGTCTCCGCTTCCAGGGTCTCAGCATGAGCTTTCGCCGTTATGCGGCCCTGCAGATACAGTGTCCTCTTCGCAAGTGTCAGCAGCGATAAGAGGGCAGTGCGGTCGACGACCTCGCAACCTGACTCGTCCACTCGGAGGCAAGATTGCAGATTGAGCTGGCCGAGGAAGTTGAGCTCTTGCGGCTTGACCACTAGACTATCTGACCAGTCGAAGTCGAGCGATTGTACCAGCTCGATCATGCGCAGATGGGACTGGCCGACTTCATGGAACGGTCGGAAGACCTCCGACTCCCAGTTGTCCGTGCCGTCCTCGAGGTAGTCCTCCTCGTTGCCGAACATCAGCTCCAGCAGCTCCGACACACTCTTCTGGTGCCCGCGATTGGTGAGCACGTGCAGGTCCAGAGCGACGAGGTCGAGGACCCAGGAGCGCAGCTTGAGGAAGGACGCCAAGGTCGTCACGGTGGTGATGATGCGCGAGCCGTCGCCATACACCACCTCGATAACAGGTGGCTGCTCGGTGACTGGGACTTTGAATGGGATCGCAGCCAAGTGACGCGCAAAGAAGTCCTCTCTCGTCCGAAGGTAGCGCATGGTCGACTCGGACGTACGTGGGTGCTGGCAGAGCTGGAAGATGACGTGGTAGCAGCGTTCGGCGAAAGCAGGTAGAGAAATAAAGAGGGGCTCTCCGAGGGCTTGACGTCTCCGACTCTCCTTGCCCTTGAGGCGAGGGACTCCGAAGTTGAGGAGATCCAGGATGGAATGTACGCATGATCTCTGAGCACCGAGGGCATGAGGGTCCTGGATCTGTTTGTCTGGCGAGGCTCCTCCAAGTAGAAGGAAATGTGCGATGTTTGGGAATGATCGGCTGCTCTGGGTGTTTTGAATGAACAGGTCCAGTATCGCCAGGCGGATGGCTTGGGTGAGCAAGTCGGACTGACCCTCAACGTCGGGGGCACCAGCACCGGTTGACTGCTCCGCCGTCGTCTCCGAAGCCTCCACGTCCTCGACCACGTGTGTGTCCAAAGCACGCAGATAGCCACTAAGGATGCGTATCGACTCGCTGCTGCGGTCGATGAGGAGTGCCAGCTGTGAGAGCGCGGTTGATGAAGCGAGGATGGAGATAATCTTGACACTGAGGAGCATGAGCTCAGGATATGCCGGGTAGCAGATGTAGGCCGCAAGTGCCGGGACGTAGTCGGGAGTAAACGAGAGCGCCTGGTCGAAACGAATGAAGTAGGAAACGGGGGGCACTTCGCCAGTGAGAGAAGGCTCATTGAGCTCGGAAAGAAAGGGCAGGAAGACGTCGAGGAGGATATCCTGTACTTCGAGTACTCGATGGATGATCCTCAAGACACGGACTATCGTCGTTCGGTAGAAGGGCTCCTCTTCTGCCAAGCCCTTCTCGAAGCCATCCAGACCTTGTACAAGATACGAGAGGATGGATGCTTGCAGCGGGGATGCGCTGAGTAACCGCTTCATCAGATCGAAACCTGGATGTATTGCCAGTTGAACCACAGCTTCTTTGGTAGGCTGCAGTTCCTCGACGCTCGTGACCAAGGACTCCAGATCAAAGCTTGCAAGACAACGTTCGATGAAGCATAGGCAGAGGTCGTTCATCCGCCACCTGTCAGATGGACGAAGGTACTCCCTAGTAGGGATCCTGGCGAAGACGTTGTCCACGACGAACGTCACGAAGGGGCCGACGCCAGGTATCCTGTATGGTGCGCCCAGCGTCTCGGGAATGGTATTGATCGTGGTAGGATCAGTCACGCGGTCTCTGAGAGGGATGCGCTTTGGCGTGTGGATAAGCGTAGCGAGGAGGTTAAGGAATGGAATTGTAGAGGGGTACAGCCGGTACGCGGCCTCGACTTCGTCCAGTTCGAGCTCAACGCCCCGTCCCACAGGGAGAACGCTTCCATGTCCGTGGGCAACCCGCACGTTGATCACCTCCAGCCGCTCCATAAGCGTCCAAACCGAGCGGCAGATTTCCACTCCAGCAGGCCCTGCACCCGGCTCGCAGAAGGCAGAGAGCGTCTCGAAGATTGCGCCTTTGAGCTCGAGTGGGATGCCTAGAGGAACGAGTGATACCATCGTAGGGATGGCGCGGAAGCGGGCATGGCCGCAGATGGTAATACGGGCGGTGATGGAATACGTAGCGACTACGGATAGCAGCCGAAGGAAAGCCTGGGCGAGCAAGACCTCCTGCTGCGAGAGCTGAATTTGCTGGGGAGGGCGTGGCTGGGAAGGCTGGGCCTGCCACGACTGGCTCGCGGAAAGGCCTTGACCGTGGGGACTTGCAGATTGACCTGGGACGCCGCTCGCACGACTTTGTCCCCCTGCAGCAGCCCAAGTCTCAAGTAGCGCGAAAATAGAACTCCACGAGACAGCAGGCCCGGTGTTGTAATGCACGGACGACGTAGTGGGCATCGCAGCACCCGGAACAACCTCTCCACCTCCCCTGGCAAGGTAGTTGTACGCCAACTCGCTGCACTGCTGGCCTTTAGCCAAACCGGCCAACATATCGTACAGCGCCATGGACATGTCCATGTCGCGAGCTTGAGTCGACCAGATTGACCACTGCAAGAAGCCGTATAGCTTCGTCGAGCTCAGCTCCAGATGCTCCGAGTACGAAGAGCGCAGCCCAGGCGTGACATTGCCAGCCCCCCAGAAGTGCAGCGCTTTCTCCGCGGGGAGCATCGTGTAGAGCATGCCAATGAACGAATACAGCATCGCCATGTCGTTGCGAGGCGGAGTCGCAGGCCTGTCCGCTTCTGCGGCAGATACCCGCGAGGCAGTTGGCTGTATTGACGAACGGAATATTCTTGTCCTATCCGTACGGGCACCCGCCAAGAGGAGGTCTTCTTGCCGTTGCTTGATTTTGCGCAGCTCTGAGGACGCTTGTGTGATCAGTGAGCGTATCAGGACTTCGAAAGCCTCTAGGATAACCGGCTTGAAGTCATCTGCGGGAAGCTCGACTTGTAGGTCCTGCTCTGTGAGAGCGAGTACGGAGGATGCATATGACGTCGAAGGATACCCGGTTTGCTTTTTCTGCTGCAGCGTCAATGTCCGTGCAAGGTAAGTGAAACAATCGCCCTGAACAGCGTTCCAAATCTGAGTCTCCAACTCATCAGACTTGAAGCCGTCCGTATTCTCGAGCGATGGGTCTGCGCGGCGCATCGAGGTCAAAAACAAAGTCCACTTGAGTAGGATGGTTGCCTTCAAGCCGGGCTCCGCCCATTCTTTTGACACGTCCAACTTGCGCTTCATTTCGGTGACCAGACTTCCATCTGCGAACAGGTTCTTGCGCGCCTGCCCGCCTGCTGAGTTGGGGTCGACCACGTCGAATGCGGCGAGGACCACCAGGAGGAGGTAGTATACCATTGGGTCGCGCGGGTTTGCACTGAGCCAGTCGACTATCTTCGGAATCTCCTTGGACGAGAGGAGACCCATTCGGCCGATGAAGAACAATGCCAGAGCAAGCTTGCGGCGTTCATACCTGAGAGACTCACAGCGCGCATTCAGGATGTCGACGCCCAGCCCGGCATTCGCTCCTGGGTCCACCTGTCGCACCAGTTCGCGATCGGGGATAGAACGACGAACTCACCTTGGCTTGGCGCGATCGTCTCACTACGCGCGTTCTGCCGTGCTGCTTGCGCCTTGTTCAACGCATTCCCGACATTATGGACCTCCTGAAAGATCTTCATTGCTAATGATAGCCCCGCTCCTGCGATACCACCTGGTTGTATGAGCTGCTGTCGCACGAATTGGTCTATTCGGTGACAGAGAGGTGGCGCGTCCACCCTTTCAGCCGTTTCGGCTGCCTCGAGGATGCAACACAGACAGTCCGCCGTCTCCCGGCGACGAAGATGGAACTCGAGAATGGCGGCTTCAACGCATCGCTCAGGTGTGAGGTTAGGATTGTGCGCCATGACTTCTTGGAGGAGACCCGCGACATATCGTTCTGAACAGTCCAGCTGCTGCGAGATGAACACGGCCTGCCTCGCGAAGTCGGCATTCACAGCAACAGGACGTCCATTGATCACAATCTTGCCTGCATAGACAGTAAGCGAATTCTGCAAAGTGATCCAGAGGAGCCATACCGACCAGATTCGAGCTCGCGCTGCTCCTGCGGATTCCGCGGACCAACATCATACAAGTTGACGAGCTGTGGCCTGTGCGTCATCAGCTCTTCGAAGAACTCTTGCTCGCCATTTGGAAGACCGCGAGAGCTGAAGGCAGCCTGCAGAGTCGCCCGCAGCCGCGAGACTGAGGCCATGTACGCGATAGAGAGGGAGGAGGGAGAGAAATACAAGGCGAAGTCGACGCGAAATCTAGAGACGCGTGCAACACGCGATGGCGCTCGACGGTGCCGCGCGACTCGCTCAAGCGCGCACGCCTGGCATGCCCATCCATACCGGGACTACAGTACGCCCGGACCTACGCTTCTCCTTCTCTCCTTCCCACCACCATCCCCCTATACCATCGGCTAGTGCAAGCATCCATCCTTACTTTGTTGCTTTAGGACATCATGAGCTCTATCGTATACAGACAGTATAGTGGCGAGTCTGAATTACCTCATATAATGGCCCTCGTTCAGCATGAACTGAGCGAGCCGTATGTTATCTACACCTACCGTTATTTCCTCCAGCAGTGGTAAGTCCGAGACCCGCGATGTCTTACAGAATCGAGCTGAATGCATGACGCGTAGGCCACATTTGGCTTTCCTCGTAAGCCTTCGTCGTTATCGAGGGACAGCGTACTTAGCAGTGTCCGTCCGTCTAGGCTTATCCGAGTCAGTCGTCTGATCCGGTGGGCGTGGTCGTATGCAAGCAGAGCATGCACAGAGACGTCACGAACCGAGGCTATATTGCCATGCTGAGCGTGCACAAGAACTGGCGAAAGCGCGGCATAGGCGAGTGCATGGCGGTCACTCACCAGGCGGGGCATTTGTGCTGACTCTGCCTCAGCCAGCACCCTCGTACGACGAACGATAGAAGTCATGAAGAAGCACGGCGTGGAAGAGGTAGGGCTTCACACTGGGCGGGCCGCTCGAAACCGCGCTAATCGCTTCATGGCAGGTCGTACTCGAGACAGAGTACGATAACTCCGCGGCCCTGTCCCTCTATGAGTCCCTAGGGTTCATACGTGAGAAGCGGCTCTACAGATTCTATCTAAATGGCAAGGACGCCTTTAGACTGGTTCTCGTGGTTCCGCCTCCAGAGCTTGACGATGACGACAAGGACACGCGCAAGCCGATACCTATACGGTACCTCGCGCCGTCACGAACGGTCACGATTCCCTCCCTCCCTTACGACTCCGATGACGAAGTCTCTTCGCGCTGAACAACATACATCCATCATCCGCAGTCTCCCCGTACTCCCGCGTTTGTCCAATGCTCTCCTCTAGGGCTTCCATGGAATCCTCGCTGTTGTGTGTAACTTATTTATTGCGACCTCCCCGCTCATCTTGTATCATAGTTACCCCAGTCCGGGTCTTCCACGAGCTCATACCACACCTCTCTCCAAGTTGACCGTCAGGGTGCTGTCCTGTTTCGGTCCCTTGTGTCGATCTTATATACCCTTCGCATATGAAGTTCTGATCCCGTTTGCCTGTATTCACGCAGAAAGCTCTCCAATACTTGACGTCGAATGCATCTCTTGATGGCTCAGACAGCAGTACGATAGCTGCTCCGAATTCGTTGCAGGAGCAAACCACCCATGCGGCCCAACCAAGCCATGGCTTAGAACAGTACGATGGCTGCAAGTCGCTGGAGGTGAAACAGCTTCGAACATAGGATCTTGTCAAACTCTAGCTCGGAACCTCTCAGCGGGGCCTAAGGAGTTTCCTGATAATGCTGTATTAGATATTTGAACTGCGCATGCGCATCCTGCGACTGCAAGGTCCAACGGTGATCCTTGGCGACGACTGTGTATCGAATACTCGAAGCAAGGTTCATGCTCCGTGAACCAGCGGTGGGTTGGGTGTCTTTTTGGCATCTAGCAAGAGGTGGCAAGGATATGTTGCAGTACCTCCGAGAGCGGCACCTTCATGTTACCGAGTCCCGCTGACAGAAGCTCCACGACCGCTGAGGAAAAATCCTGACTTAGTACGTGTCGTATCATCCGCCAACCTCCCATGTGGTGTACCGGGAAAATTTGGCGGAGCTGACCTGCAGTCGACGATTCTCCGTGCGTTGCAGCAGCGGATGTACCATCACAAGGCATCGTAGCACGACGTGGCAGCGGTTCGAGAGGCAGACGCGTCCGGGACCCCAGACTCTCCGCCGGCGTTTCTCGAATATTCCGAGAAACACGGAGGATTGACGCCCCGCAGAATGACCATTTAAAGTATCCAACTCCTGTCAGGACCCCCGATAATGGTAGGCGAACCTGGATGCAGATTCGGACAAAATGCAGGCCTCCAGACCCCCCTATGCCAGATTTTTTGAGGACAAAAATCGCACAAATCAGGTAGAAACCTACGCTGCTATCGAGGACAAATCGTCTGTTGGCCGGCCATGCCAGACCCAGTCTGCGGACATCTGAACAGCCATGCGGTTCACCGGCTACCGCAGCGACCGGACCGATGACCTACAGCGGTCCGCCATGAGGCTACTGATCTCTCTTATATACAGTAGTCGTCTACAGCTTGAGCACTATATGACTACAAACACAGAATTCAGCTTTATTCGACTTAATATGTCAGTATATCAAGTGCATAAGCGTGTTGTCAGACTGTCCACCGTTTGTTGGAGTGAAGCTCAGAGGCAATAATATACAGGCTTTATATTCCACAGTGCAAATGTCGGTGGATTACATGTCAAAATTTCATGGGCGCATGTCTTAGATTACAGCCTCTCTATGAAGATGCGTTGAACTCTTAGTCTAGAAAACCTTTGCTCACTTCATATACTATCAATTCATGTATTCCGGACAAAAGTTCCTCGAGGCGAACCCAGTTCAGCTTTTCCGGACAGTTTGGACGCGGAAGGGACCC
Source organism: Trametes punicea (assembly GCA_025528855.1). Classification (NCBI taxonomy): domain Eukaryota; kingdom Fungi; phylum Basidiomycota; class Agaricomycetes; order Polyporales; family Polyporaceae; genus Trametes; species Trametes punicea. The sequence goes on from VICQ01000031.1 coordinate 159,016, forward strand.
AGTACGAAGCGCCGGACAAACCGCCCCCGAAGGGGGCGGAAGCCAGATTTTTTCCGGACATACAGGCCGAATTCTCGCGATTTTCTGAGGACATTTTGTGCCATTTCCTGCACGAGCGCATCCGGGTTCGCCTACCATTATCGGGGGTCCTCTCCTGTCTAGCGCCGGTATACGGGGGTGGATGTGCCACGTAATCGGGGTGCATTCTAGTGGCGGTGCCCGGGGTCAAGCGCCCTCTCTGAGTGTTGACGTGGCGCGTAGAACAGGCCCGCTTATAAGACGCGTTTGGACTTCGTCGTCTCGACATCACCTTCTATCCTCCACTCTTACCCTGACCATGTCTCTGCCCCGCCGACCGACGCGGACACAGACACGGCGACTGGTGTCGTCGATGTCGCTTGTTTTCTTCGCTCTCCTCGCCCTCATTCTTTTGTGTCCTGTCTCTGTGAGCGCCGACGAAGAGAAGGCGAAACTTGGTCCGGTGATTGGTATTGGTGAGTAATCGTATACCATCAAGGAGTTTAAGGCGGTATGGAGGGCACCATACGGAGGGTGTCTGGGTGACTTGCCGTGTAGCTGGCGGATGTATGAAGCCTGCGTTGGTGCATTATGGACCACCGCGATATGCTGGTCACCTAGATTCACATGTCTGGCCTGCAACGTCCTGCTCTGGTATTGATGGCTAACCTGATTTACATAGATCTTGGTACAACATACTCGTGTGTTGGTGTTCAGCGCGGTGGGCGCGTCGAAATTATCGCAAACGACCAGGGTCACCGTATCACGCCTTCATGGGTCAGCTTCACGGATGAGGAGCGACTGTACGTACTTACTGCGCTTTTGTCCTCTTTGATCTTACAGGTACTGACGCGCTGCGAACAGTGTTGGTGATGCCGCGAAAAACGCTTTCCACTCCAACCCGGAGAACACCGTCTTTGACGCGAAGCGTCTCATCGGCCGTAAATTCGACGATCCTGAGGTTCAGCGCGATATGAAGCACTGGTCAGTGCCAACGACATTTATGGATTAAGGCAGACAATTTTGATTCGTCTTCGCCAGGCCCTTCAAGGTCGCCAATAAGAGCGGGAAGCCAGTCGTCCAGGTCAAGTACCGCGGCGAAATGCGCGAATTTACCCCGGAGGAGATTTCGGCCATGGTCCTGGGCAAGATGAAGGAGACCGCTGAGGCATACCTCGGTCGTCAGGTTTCACATGCCGTCGTTACTGTTCCCGCCTACTTCAATGACGCTCAGCGTCAAGCGACCAAGGATGCCGGTACGATCGCCGGCCTTCAGGTCCTCCGTATCATCAACGAGCCCACCGCGGCGGCCATCGCCTACGGTCTCGACAAGAAGGGTGGCGAGTCGCAGATCATCGTCTATGACCTTGGCGGTGGTACCTTCGATGTCTCCCTTCTTTCCATCGACGACGGTGTCTTTGAGGTTATGGCGACTGCGGGTGACACTCACCTTGGTGGTGAGGACTTCGACAACCGTGTCATCGATTACCTCGTCAAGCAGTACAAGAAAAAGACTGGCACAGATGTCACGGGTAACCTCCGTGCCCTAGGCAAGCTTAAGCGCGAAGTCGAGAAGGCCAAGCGCACGCTCTCCAGCCAGCAGTCGACCCGCATTGAGATCGAGGCGTTCGAGGGCGGCAACGACTTCTCGGAGACGCTCACCCGCGCCAAGTTCGAGGAGCTCAACATGGACCTCTTCCGCAAGACGATGAAGCCAGTCGAGCAGGTGCTCAAGGATGCGAACCTCAAGAAAGAGGATATCGACGAGATCGTCCTCGTTGGTGGTTCGACGCGTATCCCCAAGGTCCAGCAGCTCCTTAAGGAGTACTTCGGCAAGGAGCCCTCGAAGGGCATCAACCCTGACGAGGCCGTCGCGTACGGTGCTGCCGTCCAGGGTGGTATCCTTGCAGGTGACGAGTCGCTCGGCGACGTTGTCCTCGTGGACGTCAACGCCCTCACGCTCGGTATCGAGACCACGGGTGGTGTCATGACCAAGATCATCCCTCGTAACACCGTCATCCCCACGCGGAAGAGTCAGATGTAAGTTGTTATCTGATACCATGATCTGAACGATTGCTGACAATGTCCTCAGTTTCTCGACTGCCGCTGACAACCAGCAGACCGTCCTCATCCAGGTCTACGAGGGTGAGCGCTCGCTGACGAAGGACAACAACCTGCTCGGCAAGTTCGAGCTCTCCGGCATCCCTCCGGCTCCCCGCGGGGTTCCTCAGATTGAGGTCACCTTCGAAGTCGACGCCAACGGTATCATGAAGATCTCCGCCGTCGACAAGGGCACCGGCAAGTCGGAATCGATCACCATTACAAACGAAAAGGGCCGTTTGTCGCCCGAGGAGATCGAGCGGATGGTGAAGGAGGCGGAGGAGTTTGCGGCGGAGGACGAGGCGCAGAAGAAGCGCATCGAGGCGCTGAACTCGCTCTCGGCCTTCGTGTACGGCTTGAAGACGCAGCTCGCCGACCAAGACGGGCTTGGCGGGAAGCTCGAGGACGAGGACAAGAAGGCGATCCTGGACGTCGTGAAGGAGACGACGGAGTGGATCGACGAACACGGCCAGTCCGCGACAGCGGAGGATCTCGAGGAGAAGTTGGCCGACGTGCAGAGCGTCGTTTCACCGATCACGAGCAAACTCTACACTGGCGGCGGGTCGCACGACGACGAGGATGACCCGTACCGGTCGCACGACGAGCTGTGACGCGCAGTGAGCGGGACTTGGATTCTTCTGTGTTTTTATTACCTTGGAGCAAAGTAATTATTTCACGCCTTGTCTTTACATACCACGCAATAGACCGGGCTTCATGACGCACTCCATGTTCTATCTAACATTCGAGGCGAGTGAACATCTTGCGAACGCGGGAGTGTCGTATAAGTCTCCGTTGCCGGCCATGATGGAGATCGATCTTTCTCTCACTTAGTGCGATTGTCGGACCGCGACACAGGTGCGGGCGCCATCGACTCATGTGGCGGGACTATGATGTTGGCGAGTCCTCGCGCGCTCTTTTGAGCTCGTTCCCTTTGGAACAACGACTGGATTGACATTTGCTGCCCATGTTCGCCCGTGGCTGCTCCAACGTGAGGATCGGCAGCCAACTCGCTTTGCGCTCATTGTGCACTCCGCGTGGTGTGCTCGTCGCGCCGAAACCATGGCGCAGTATCGCGACGACCGCGCCGAGGCGGAACGCAGACTCGACGCTGCACCTCTCGACCGAGCTCGGCGCGGTCGAGGAAACTCAAGACATCGCGACGATGGACAGGCTGCTCAAGATATGCAGTGAGTATGCTCGTCGTACCGGTTCTGGATGCCTCGCGCGCCGTTTCCTGTAATACCGTCGCTTATTATGGTGGGGCTGCACCGGCGTGTCCTAGGGGAGCGCGCGAATCCTGCACACCACTCGTAAGTGCAGGCCCTACCTTTTCGACCTAGTGAATCGCACCCGCTGAACGCCCGCAGCATGCTGCCCGTGCGCTCCAAGGGCCTCTGGTCCGAGACCCTCGCCATGCCCGACACGCCCTCTGCCAAGGACCTCGCGCCCTCCCCGGGGGTACAGAATCCGCTCGTACCCCGGCGGATGCACGACTCGTACTGCGAGATCCGGCTGCCGTTCGCGTCGAGCCCCGAGTTCCTCGAGAACTACACGAACGCGTCGGGCGGGATCCGCACGGGTCTCCTCATGGAGCATCTCGACTCGCTCGCGGGCAGCATCGCGTACAAGCACATGCTCGGCCCCGACGTCGAGGCGCTCCCGAAGAACGCGGGGTTCTATATGGTCACTGCGTCGGTGGATAGGTGAGCGGGCGCCGTGGCGTGGTCATCGTCGGCTGCCGTGTAGCTTTGTAGCGCGAGATGCTGAGACGAAGATCGCGCGGATTGTGCGTCGCAGGCTGGACATGCTCGCACCCCTCTACCCGGTGCGCGATATGCGCCTCAGCGGCCAGGTCATCCATACAGGTCGGAGCTCACTCGAGGTTGCCGTGCGTATGGAGGCGTTGGAGAAGGACGGCAGAGAAGAGACCATCATGCTGGGTAAGCCGGTACGCCAGTGTACGCACTGCGGTCGCGCTCATGCCCGCGACAAGGCCGCTTCTGCATGGTGTGCAGGGATGCGCGGACGCACAAGGCGGCGCCGGTGAACCCGCTCAGTCTCGAGACACCGGAAGATCACATCCTCTTCACGATCGGCGAAGGCACGTCGCGCATTCTCCCTCCCCTTCATACTCGTCCTCGCGCAGAGAGAGCTCACGCAGAGCAGTGCACAAGGAAAAGCGCCAGTCTCGCGCCGTCCGCTCTCTGAACCGTGTGCCCCCGACATCATCCGAGGCCCAGGCCTTACACTCGCTGTACTTGAAGTACGGACAGGACGAGGCCGGCTGCTCGTTCCCTAGCTCTGACAGGGAGCGGGTGTGGATGGGCGACACCCGTCTAGAGAAGACGCTGATCATGTTCCCTCAAGAGCGCAAGTGAGTCTCTTCAACCCTCTCTTTCCTGTCCCGCCTCCGTTTCAACAGACACCACCACCGCCAGCGTGCACCAGAAGATCTTCGGAGGCAAGTAGCCCGCACACCCTCACCGAACGTCATACTGAGAGACTTTCGTAATGCTCCCGCAGGGTACCTGATGCGCCTCGCGTACGAGCTTGGCTTCGCCAACTCGTGCCTCTTCACCCGCGACCACGTCACCTTCCTCTCGCTCGACGGCATCTCCTTCGCGCGCCCGGTGCCCATCGGCTCCCTCCTCCGGCTCACGTCCTACATCGTGCACTCCGCCTCGTCCGAGAACTACCCTGCGCTCATCGTACGTCTCTCCCTCCCCCGTCCTCTCGTGTGCCCTCGCGTCCGAGAGAGTCAGCGAGACACTGACGACGGCACAGCACGTATGGGTCCACGCCGACGTCGTGAGCCTCGAGACCGGCGCGGAGCAGCGCACCAACGACTTCCGCTTCACGTGGTGCAGAGAAAACGGCCCGCCCCTCGCGCGCATGGTCGTCCCGAAGACCTACGGCGGTGAGTCCAACACCCGCGTCATCGCCATCCCGCGAGTGCGACTGGAAAACTGATGCGAAGTGATTTGCAGAGGCGATGCAGTGGCTCGAGGGCCGGCGTGCGCTCGAGATGGGGTCCGAGATTCGCAAGCTGCGGAAGAGGTCCGAGGGGTTGCCTTGAACATCTCGTTTGGCCTGTGGCATGCACATGTATTGTGCTGTTGTACTCCGTACGATCTACTATATCATCGATGTTACTTCCGCAGCCGCTACGGCAGTTTGTGAGACCGTTGAAACTCGTTCTCGAGAGGCTGCGAGTCGTCATTGTGGGGTGTCCACGCTGTGGTATAACACGGAGAGCTACATGGTATGCTACGAGTACACAGGATGCCTAGAGATCGTCAGGATTAGGATGTGAGCGTACTATGTGATTAATAAGTGTCGGGGTATCCTGATAATTATAAGGAGTCGGTGTCGCCACTGCTTCTGTCTCACCACGCTACGCCAACGTTCAGTGTCCTGCCTACCGGTCAGTACATAGCTCACAGGAGGACGATGGGAGAACACACTCACATCAGCGACTCTCCCTCTCTCCAACTCTCATGACCCGGCCTCATGCTGGCATCTGCCTCGCACCCGCCCTCCTCTCCCGCTCCCACAAGGAAGGCATCAACAACGTGCACGCTCCCCGAGACAGAGCACACCTCGCTCCGTGACTCCTCAGGAATCACGCACAGCGGCGCGCCATGGACGTGCGTCAGCAGCTGCATGCTCGCCCGCATCGCCTCTAGCCGCGGCGAACCCCAGCCCGTCGCGTACTGCTCGACGTCGTACTCGCCCTCTCCCACTCCAGCCTCTCCATGTTCATCAGCTGGGAGAGCGCTGCTGTGAGCTTCCGGATCACGTGCAAACGGGCTCTCCACTGCAGCGGGAGACAGCAGACTCAGACTGAGGACCGCGTCGGACCCGACTGAGCCCACGCTGCTCCTCGACGTCGGCAGTGGTAATCCAAGCCCGAGGCCAAGGACACGCGTCACCGCGTCGACGTCGAGCTGGCCGTCGCTCATCAAGTCCGCCAGGTCCCAGCTCTTCCTGCAGCTCTTCTCGCCACCATCGTCTCCAACGGAACAGACGGACAGCAACGACGCCGCAGACGAGTCGCGCCCCACGCCGGGTCCCGCACCGCAGTCCGCGGCGGGAACCTCGAGGCTCATCACGCTGAAGCTGACCGAGTTTCGCAGGGAGAAAGGGATGGGGGGACTCGTCCCCGCCCTTGCCGCACTGCCGCTCGTCCGCTTTTTCAGCGCCGACTTGAGGACCACCGGTCCCGCGCTGACAGGTCCTTGCGACACGGTCGGCGATGCGGCGGGCGCCAGCGTGGGCGAAAACGAGACCTTGGGCGACTTCGCCTCGGGACGTACATCAGCCCCAGCGCTGGCGAAAACATCGAAGATGCCGACGGGCGTGCCGGGGGCGGGGCTGCGATGTGTAGGGCTCTGGAGAATGGCGTGGACTCTGAGGCAGTCGCGCTCGTTCCGCCAGTCAAAGGGCAGGACAGCACAGCTCTCAGGGCGTATGGTCGGCGTGTAGACGGGCTGAGGAACGGGAATGCCGGACGCTATCGGAGAGTGGAAGACCGCAAGAGAGACGGAAGTAGGAGAGGGAAGGGTCGCTGCAGTGACCGAAAGGATCGAAGACGTCGCAGACACGCCAAACTGCTTTCTGAGAAGGGTGAATGGCACGGTGGATGTAGAGTCGGGAAAGGTGCCAGTGATGGCGGGTGAGGCGGGTGAGGTCATAGGGGTTTGGAAAGAAGCTGCTATACGTGGAAGATTGAGGAAAGCGGTCATCAGGAGGATGGGAGTCCACTCACAACGGGACTCGGTGGAGGAATTGGATTTGTTGCGGGAGGTATCAGCAGATGACGAAGTCGGTTTACCTTTGCTCAGGCTATCTTCGCACCAGGAAGCAAGGACAGGCTCCATCATCTGCATCAGAGTAGGGGATAGCTCCTGGATGGAGGTTCTGGATGATTTGTGCGCTGGCTCAGGAGGAACAGGGAGTGGAACGGCATGCAAGCACGGCGGAGACGACGGATGGATTATGGCACAGTCGGTGATCGCAGAGAGAGCGCGAGAGGTGAAGAAGGTGCCCTGTGAATTGTAGTTCATAGAGACGTCGCCGAGGGAAGCTGACATAGATTTTGAACGAGAACGCGATTTATTGGAAAGCGAGGAGTAGTAAGCTGTGCTGGTATTGGCAGTGGTTGCAGAAGAGTCTGCCAGAGCAGGAGAGGAGCGGCGAGAAGAGCGTCGAGATCCAGCCTTAGCCTGCCTCAGAGTCCTGTCCAACCTCGAGCAAATCTTTGTTTCCCATTCCGGGGAGCCCAGACAGCCGACAAGATAAGGGGTAAGCGAGTACCATAGACCCGAAGAAGACTGGCCCTCCGTGGGGCTTTCCAAGGGATGAGAATCGCACGAACGAGGAGACATTGTCTTTTCCAGATTGGGACTCAGAGGGCAAGCATGTGCATGGATAGATTGGCCCCTCCTGAAGCGCATGTAGGCATACTTGAGAGCAGCCAAGAGAGGAAGTGGTAAAAGACTCATAGCCACCGCGAGAGGACTGACGGGACTTAAGGGAGTGCCATCCAGAGTCGAGCCATCGTACAGAGGGATAGCCTTGGTCGTGGTCGCGCACAGCAAGAGAAGCAGCGCGACGGACAAGAGCGACGAGAACATCCTCGTTCGCAGCTGAGTGTAGAAGAAGGTAAGAGTCGAAACCCAACCACTCGCCAAAGACGGGCTCGGACCCGCCGCTCTTAATGAGTCGCGAGTCGTCACACTCACGTGAACGGTCACATCTCCTCATCCCTCATGAAGACACACTTGTCTTCGGCTTCGTTACCGGTGTTGACGGGCGTCGTATAGCACTTATACTACCAGGGCTCGTCCAAATTCTACCGGCCTCAGGTATCTGAGACTTCACGAGTAATTGTGTCGCGGCACAGGGAACGATCTCGGCCGTGAATCGACCTGTCCAGCAAAGGAACTCGCCAAACCGGCAGCGACTTTCATCGTTTGACTTAGACTGCAGAAGCTGGAAATTCTGAGAAATCATGAAGTCAGTTGACTAGAAGAAAACAACGCTCTCGTCCCCACTGGTACTCGTGTGTTGGCAGGATGCTTAACTGAACACTAACCGTGGCCGTCAAGCAACGTCGGCACCGCCACCTTGCCCCGATGGGCGCTAAGAGCCAAGGTACTGTATACTCGACTACGCCTCGCTCAGCTTGCCGCACCGTCTACATTCCAGGCTGCAACGTCCGCCTCGTCTCGGCCCTGTTTACAATCTCGAGAGTGGAGAACCAACTTGTATCACTTGGGTAGACTCCGTTAGCCAGCCCCTTAGCTGGATCATACGCTGCAGCACAGTGAGTGACAGAGTCGTCCCTCTCTTGCAAAGGATGGTGGCGCTGATATCTGTACTGTCGAGTTGCCATGAATGCTACAACAACAGAATGTCTTGCCTCCGCGAACGAGCTGCTAGCAGCGCACAGCGCTCTCGTCTCGCGCATACGCAATTCTCAGCGCAACTTCCGAAGGCAGCTCAAGACGCTACCCTCTCCGCCGAACGCGATCTTGAAGTTACCGTTAATACCATCCCCGCCTCGCTCGCCGTCGCCCTCACCACCCTCTTCCCCCGTCATCGCTCCTGCTCCCAAGCCATCCCGTCCCGACCTTCCGCCTGCCAAACGTGCCCGCCTGGCCCGATATAACAATTATGTCCCAGAGGAAGAGACGATACGCAACGACTACTCCCAACGCTACGTGGACGGAGGGGAATGGCCGCAGAATTGGGTCTTGGGAGCCGATCCGGAGCATAGATTCGAAGAGTACGTCTGCTTGCACTCATGTCCATACCTCCGGCATCGCACTGCACACGGCTGTATGCTCTCCAATGCTGCTGCGTGATCTCAAAGGGCGAGTCGTCTTCATCGTGGGCTCACTCATTGAGACAATGGCCTCTAAATATCTCGGGGTGTTGGTTACCGCAGCAGAGGGCATTTTCTTCTTGGAGTCAGATTCATCCGGCCCTTCGTCTAGAGCCTGCATGCTGACTTGGCTCAGATATCCCAAACAGCAAAGACTACTCGCGCTCAAGAAAGCAGCCGTCGCTGAGCACGCCTTTCCGCCCACCTTCCTCCCTTTCTCCGAGCTTTCCACCCTCCATCCCTCCAAGTTCGACGTCATCCTCATCGACCCTCCGTTCTCATCATCTTTCTCCTGGGACGATCTGCAGAACCTCCCGATACCCGCGCTCGCGGCGGACCCGTCGTTTGTCTTCATGTGGGTAGGCAGCGGGTCCGGAGAAGGCCTCGAGAGGGGACGAGAGGTCATGGGCAAGTGGGGCTTCCGGAGATGCGAAGACATCGTCTGGGTCAAGACGAACAAGACTACGAATCGCGGACCAGGGGTAAGACTTCAGCACTCGTCCGTGTAGCGGCCGCTAAGCGAACTACATCTACTCAGAGAGATCCACCCACGACATCGCTGCTCACGCGGACCAAACAACACTGTCTGATGGGCATCCGCGGGACCGTAAGGCGTTCCAACGACAGCTGGTTCGTCCACTGCAACGTCGGTGCGCCCCTTCACTTCGCCTTGCCTCTCTGCACCCATCTCTCCCCGCTCATCGTCCCACAATCGCAACCCCCACAGACACCGACGTGCTCATCTGGGAAGGCGAACCGTCGGACCCCACGCTCAAGCCGCCTGAGATGTACACCCTCATCGAGAACTTCTGCCTCGGCCTCCGCCGGCTCGAGATCTTCGGGCGCGCGCGCACCGCGCGCCGCGGCTGGGTCACTGTGCTCGCCGAGGGCGAGGAGGAGCGCATCGAGGAGGGCATGACGCTCGGCGAGGACGACGGCGCGGCTGGGGACACGCAGGACGGCGCGATGCGCTGGAACAGGGAGCGCTGGGAGGCGAAGATCAAGGAGCTTGCGGGCGGCGGGAAGCCCGTCGTGCCGGTCACGCCAGGTGGGCGCCATCTTCCCGTCCTCACGGTCGCCGCGACTTTCCGCAGGAGGTTCGTGCGAGCTGACGTGCCTGTCCGACAGAGATCGACGCTCTCCGTCCGAAATCGCCCGTCCGCGGTGGCTCGGCCAACCCCAACACTGGGATGCTCCCTTCGCCCGCACCTGCAGGAGGGCCGATGAACACGCCCATGGGCATCGGCATGGGCGGCATGGGCATGGGTGGGACACCAGGAAGCGGCGGCCCTCGAGGCGGCGGCGGCGGGTTCGCCAACCAAAACCGCATGATGGGCCCCCCGCAGATGGTGCCCATGAACGGCATGGCGGCGGGCGCGGCCGACATGGGCGGGATGGGTATGATGGGCTGGCCGGGCGCGGACATGGGCATGGCCGGCCTCGGGATCAACGTCCCCGTCGGTGCGATGGGCATGAACCCCATGGGCATGGCCATGGGCGGCGGCATGGGCGTCGGGATGGGCGGGCCCGCGCAGCAGGGCATGGGCTTCGGCGGTGGCCGCTTTGGGGGCGGGTTCGACGGGGGGATGGGCATGAACGCGGGTATGGGCTGGATGGGGAGCGGAGAGGGCCAGTTCATGGACCCGTCTGGCGCGGGCATGTGGGACGGAGGCATGGGCGAGGGCATGATGGGCATGAACGCGATGGGCAACATGGGCGCGATGGGCGGCATGAATGCGATGGGCCAGGGCATGGGCGGGGCCATCGGCGGGATGCGGATGGGCATGAACTCGGGCATGGCCTCGAATATGATGGGGATGGGCATGGGACAGTGGGGCGGAGAGGGCTACGAGGGCGGCTTTGGCGGATGAGACCGTGGCTTGCTCATATATTTACCCGTCGGGACTTCTGTGCACAACTCGGACTTGCTTCGTTGGATATCTTGTCACACTCAAAGTGTATACCAGTGTACCTCGAGAAACTACTTGGAAGCCTGCACAACGTACTCATGTCCAGCTCAGATAGACGAACAACAATGATTATTTATTGCTCATTCGCAGATGTATGCACACATATATATGAATAGATAACATGCAACAGCAACAAAAACTCCTAGCACAGGATAGCAGCAGGCTGTAAATGTAATGAGCTGTAACAAGACAAAGTTCAACTCAAAAAAATTAAAGTGGCCCACGGAGAGCACAGGAAGAGGATCTGGTACAGAGAGCGTGCACATACAGTGATCGACCTGAAACCCTACTTGAAATTCTTCTTGGCATAGTCGTCCAGCTGTGCGAGGAAGGCATTCTGCTCCTCCAGAGACTTCTGCGCACTGCGACGAACAAGACTAAGCAAATGTATCGCAGAGCCAGTCACGAGCTGAACTCACAAATCCTGTGCGAACTTGGGAAGATCCTCGGGGACCTTGAGCAGTCCTTGCTCGATGAGAGCCCGTTGACGGATGCGCAACCTGCAGAAGGTACATCAGACGCAGCAAGCCAGCGCAAACCTATGGTGTGGTACGCACTTCGAACGGGGACTCGGGGGAGCTTTGTGATGCCTCCGCTTCGGTGGCCACTCTGGCTCCGGCGACTTGTCCTTCTTTCCAGAGCCTCGACGTTCCTTGGCTTCCTTCGCCTTCTTCTTCCTCTCCTACATAGGTTATCAGATTGCATAGGGGAGGGAGCACCTATGAGGTCATGTACCTGTAGCTTAATTCGCATGCGCTGTCCTTCGATGGCACTCTCAGCAATGAGGTCGTCGTTACGATGGCTGTAACGGACGCCAATGGCGCTCAGAGTCTTCTCGATGTCGTTTGGTTTATGTTTGACCTCAGGAGGATCTGAACAGGTGAGGTGAGACCAGTACGTTCTTATATATAAGGGGGTTTACTCACCGTCATCGAGGAGCATTGCGCCGAGCCCGCGAAGATCATCCTGCGGAGGGATGAGCCAACTAAACACACAACGAGCTTGACTATGACCCACGAAGTCTTTGCCTGTCTTCGCTTCCTCCTCGTATACCCATTCGACTCCAATTTGTTTCGCCTTCTGCCGTTTTGCGCTAGCCCCATGTCCACCCATGTAGGCGAATGCCCAATCCAAGTCACTGACGTGGGCTCGTTCAATCTAACGGCACGTCCCTGAGCCGATACCTTGTGAGATTGCCAGAGGTGAAAACGCACAGCCATCTTTGTAGCGAGAGTGTCCTCGTGCAACTTGAAGATGTTCTTGATCCCGAACAGTTCTCCCTGCTTCCGCTTGTCTCCTTGGACTCCCTCAAAGTATCTGGGTAGAACATGAGCATTCTGCTCTGTCGAGCATGTGAGGATGGGACTGACCGAGTCTGAAGACTGGCGTTGTATCCGACTTGCATCTGCTGCTGTTTGTACACTTGACGAGCATAGATCAGCTCTTCAATGGATCCTGCACCCAGGAGTCGGTAGACAGCCACATCTCGTGTCTGACCAAAACGATATGCCCGATCCATAGCTTGTAGATCATGGGCAGGGTCTACGTGAAGGGCTTCAGAAAGCGCGTGCCAGACGTCTCCAGTTAGACTTACTCCAGTTTGGGTCTGGAACATACATCAGTGCTTCGTTTGATGCAAGGTAGGCAAATCCCGCTCACCAAACACGACCACCTTATTCGCTGCAGTAAGGTTGAGGCCTGTTCCCCCGGCCATCGTTGAGATTAGAAATATGAAGATGTCCGGATCCTGCTGGAATCGGTCGATCATTGGCATGCCTGGGCATCGCAGCCATATCAGTGGGGAATCGAGGGAGCGAGCCCAAAGAAGCCTACGTTCGGACTGCTTTGTGGAGCCGTCCAGCTTCACGAAGCCGAGACCTGTGTGCATCATTGTAGAGTTGTCTGAGCCTAGTAAGATATCACAAACCTCGAGAGTTGAGATGAAAGTCCAGCATGTCTAGGAGCTTGACGGATTTGGTGAATATCAGCACTTTGTTCGATCCCTCTCTCTTCCATTCCTTGAGGAGAGTCTCGAGGACCTATCGTGCATAATTCGTACGGTCACAGAGATAGAAAGCAAGGCGGCACACCATCCACTTCCCACAAAACTCCGGCCGCAGCATTGACGGGCCGTATTTCGGCAAAGGGCCTGTCGGGAAGGCTAGCCGTGCTAATTCACGATTTCGCGCTGTCTGTGAGACGTTGAGTATTTCTTTAGAAGATGTGGCAACTCGCAACATGCCTGTTCTACCGTGTCGGTTGGAGCTGATCCACTCTGTGAGCGATGCCGACAAGGACGACTTGTGGTGCTTACATGGGAGAATTAGGGCCAGATGGTTTGAGATCTTGATCAATGTCGACATGTACTTGAAAAGATCTCCTTGATGAACTGGATGGCAGCACTTCTTCCTCCTGATTGTCAATACAAGGTGAGTGCAGTTGCTTTGGGGACGAGCGTGGGACATACGGTTTTCCAGAGCGACAGTCGCAAGGATCATCTTTGTGCACGAGGTTTTTCACCGCTTCTAAGTTGAGGATGCGTTTGTAGACCTCGATCTGCGTCCATGTGAGAGGACAGAACACGACTTGATCCGTCTTATGCGGCAGCTACAAGCAAAGTTTAAGGGGATAAGTAATGTCGGCAGGTGACATAATTAATGTCTGCATACGAACCTGATCCTGGATAATTTGCTTTGTTCTGAGACACAATGAGCCTACTCCGTGACTCGTCGCGATGAGCCGACTTACCGCCGAAGGAAAATGTGAGGCAATAGCTCTTCGGTCAAGACCTTCGCAACCATCTGCAAAAAAAATTCACATGCTCAGGAACGGGTACACCTTCGCAGGGTTAGAGACATACAGCAGCCCGTACGTGCTCTTCATCCGTCGCAGACTTGCTTTGACCAATACGCAGCGGCTTCTCAACATACGTCTCCCACTGCTTTCTCGTTCCGACTGCGCCAGGGTTCGTCCAATCCAAGACGGTCCAAAGCTCTTCATAGCCGTTCTGTATGACTGCGAACGGGTTAGGTGTGAGGCATCGCCTGTCTGCAAAGGGATTTGTGATCACCTGTTCCACTGAGGCCGAACCGTCGCGAGCATGTGAACCGACTGAAGGCATCTGTCAACTTCGACCGGGGATTCTTGACACGATGGACCTCGTCGATGAATACACATGACCATGGTAGCTCGTCTATCAGGTCAATGTCTATGCGGGCGACGTCGAAGGACGTTATGACTACCGCCAGCGATGCAGTCAAAGAATGGTCAATATCAAACACGTTCATGTACTCACGAACATCCAGACGGCCTAGCTTGAAATCCGTCAGCACGTCGGCGCGCTGTGTTGGTGGACCAACATATATCCCCACTTCGAAGTATCCCCACTACAGCGCGTTCTGTCCATGAGAGACTCTCATCACTTTTGATAATCGCTCACCGTCTCGAATTCGCGTTCCCAGTTGCCTACTACGCTACTAGGCGCGATTATGAGGCATGTAGGCCATGTTGCGTTAGCGGGAGGCAGGCTGCGTCGCTCCCGCCAGTCACTACTCTCTTGTAGACGTGCAACATGCTTGCGACGGCGATCCACATCAAGGCTGTCACCCCTTTTCCTCATGATAGCGGACAGGAATGAGATAACTTGGATGGTTTTACCTGTTACCCTCGTCAATGATATTCAACGGTCCCATAGTATGATACTGACCCTGCAAGACCATCCGGTCAACGAACTCATAGGTTGCATCAAATTCCAGAGGGACCTACCAATCCCATGTCATCTCCTAGGACACCACCCTTGCCTTCTTTGTATCTGTCCCAGAAGAAACGAATACCGTCTCTCTGATACTCTCGCAAGAAGGTGTTGATGCTGGCGGGAACCCTGTGATCCTTGTCTAGGACTAAAGGACCAGCCAGTCTTTGCCCGGGTTTCAACGAAAACTCAGGTCTACGCTGTACATCCTATCGCATTCATGTCATGCTTGGTTTCACACAGAGACATGGACAAGAAGCTCACTTCGAGGGCCCACTCCGGGTCCGACTCAGGCTCTGTGTCGGACTCAGATTCGTCTCGGCTTTTAGGAGGCAGAGAAACCGGTTGAGTCTGTTGAGTTGGTTGTCTGCTGATCCAGCGCGGTTCTTCGTCTTCGGGCTCAGTCATAGACTCATCAGGGTCGCCGATTCTGGGCTTCTTACTCGGGGACGGTCCATCTCCGCTAGGATCCTGCGCCGCCGCACGCTTCAACGATGAGTGTGGCAGGACGGCGGGTGAATCTTCAGGGTCACTCTCAGGCTCTGAACCCTAGTCAGCGCTGCTCCTGTATACTCCATATAAGGAACTACCTGTCAGGGAGTCATCGGCATTCGATGTCGTTCGTGGCTGGGGGATAATCTTGTTAGACAGGATAGCGAATGTCCGGGGCAAAGGCGGCGGCGCTTCGGCCTCCGATTCGTCGTCTGTCTCATCTTCTTCTCTCTCATAATCATCATTCGCGGTATCTTCGTCTTCTTCACTGTCGGAGACTTGCTTTATTCCCAAGGTTCCTTGGGGAGAAACGGTTATACGGAGTATCCACGGGAACATGTATCGATCTCGCATTACCGAAGTACTGTAGTAGCATATTGGGGCACGTAGGCACCGGGGCCGGCTTCTTCTCATCTGCCAGAACCTTTAGACTACATACGTCGGCCGTGGCTTTTGGCCTACTTTTGCCACGCGACGACTTGGGGCCAATGTTAGCCAGAGTCTCGCTTCGCCTCTTCCTGGATGGGCGCGAGTCGGAGGACTCCTTGTCTTTCTTCGAGCCTCCAAACCGGCGCCCTCGCTTCTTGGTTGGTTCCGGTATAAAGGAACCCGGGTTGAAGTCAGAGTCCGAGTCTTCCTCTGCATAGTGAGGTCAATCATCCACAGTAACGCGAGCATATCCGTCGTGCAATACCTAGGGGCACCACTGTAGAGGCGTCGCTTCCTGTAAATGATGCGTTAGTGGCTACTCGAAAAATTCACTGCAAACAATATCACGTTTGGCATAAATGGACGGCTTTGCCGAGGAAGGCACCATGGTCGCAGGAAGGAAGAACACCTATTGCCAGAACTGGCCATGCGCGTCGCTTATGACCACAGTATGGCCGTGGGGTTAGGGTCACACCTGTGTTGACCACACGGACACCCACTCTGGTGTGAGTCGAGCTCGAGCACGCGGGGCAGAACAGGCGTCGAACGGTGTACCCGCATTGCACGCAAAGAAAAGGAGATGATCTCACGACGGTCTTCATTTGATGGACCAGACAGCGAGATTCTAATGCACATTGAACATAGCAACCACGACCAAAGTAAGTATTCTAATCCGCACGCACAGAGCCCATGTACCATCTCAGACGTTGTAATACTCGAAGGCGGGGTTGCCAGGTTCGGCGCTCTCTACGAGAGACTTTGTAAGAGGCGATAGGTCTTTTTGCTTGGTGTCGTCCACCAGGAGCACCTCGGCGTCCTCGAGGCTCAATGTGCGCTTGAGATATGGCAGGATCTCGTGAAGGACCTTGACCTCCGAGAAAGGTACCGTGCGGTTGAACGCAGTTTGGGCCCCGAATTGTGACATGCGTTTCTGAATGGTTGTAAGTCAGCCACCACTCAAGAGGTACAAGAACCAAGCTTTTTCACCTTGAAGGCCTGCACGAACGGCATCGCACGCTTGTCCTTGATCAGCCCGCGCGCAGTCAGGAGCTCGCGAACTTTCTGATCATCAACCCGGTCGTGCTCCGCATTGTACGCCTCCTTGACCACCTGCACGCACTGATCCTGCCAGTCAGGGAAGGACGCCGTCACGTAGATGCGCACAGCGCGCGGCTTCTTGGGGTCATACGTCGCCTGGCCCTGCTTGCCCTTGTTCATCTTCTTCAGCAGCGAAAGCTCCGCGTCGCGCATCGTCTTGATCGTCCCGCGCATGTACACCGCCGAGTCGAGGATCGACTGGTCGACGGGCGTCGAGAGCTCAGGCCAGCGCGCAAGCTGCACGGACTTGGGTTCCTTGAGGATTGTCGACCAGACATGCTCGGAGAAGTGCGGCGCAATGGGTGCGATGGTGAGGGCGGCGATGCGAATCCACCATTCGACGAGGTCGGCGTGCATGCCGATGTCCGCGGTGACTTCACGGTACCAGTCGCGGGCCGACTGCAGCTCATAGAAGCCATACTTCACCGCGTCCTTGTATTGCATGCTTAGAAGAAAATCAGTACAAGGCTAAGAGCGTGACGACGTCTCTGTATGGCACTCACTTGGCGTAGAAGTCTTTCGTCTTAGAAATCAGATCATTCACTTCATGCTCGAAGACCGTGTCGTGGTAATTCCTAGGACCTTGGCGGAGGTCGCCCTTGCCCTGGATGATCTCCTGTTGCACGGCATCAGCATACATGTACACGATCAATGAAGAATCGAGGAAGCGTACATCGCACCAGCCGATCAGAGTGTGCAGACGAAGAATGTTTGCGTTTGCGGTCTTCTCGTCAAAGTTCGCGTCCTCGATACCGTCGCCGGCATCCGCCAAGCACAGACGCGTCGCGTCCGCGCCGAACTTCTCCACGCACTGGCGCATCGTCATCGAGTTGCCCTTGCTCTTTGACATCTTCTGCCCATTCACCATCAAATGGCCGTTCGTGCGCATGCTCAGCGGCCACTTGTCCTCGGGGAACAGTGCGGCGTGGTTGTACACGCAGAACGTCAGGTGGTTCGGGATCAAGTCCTTGCCCGACGAGCGCACGTCGAAGGGATAGAAGTATTCGAACTCGTGCTTCATCGCGTCTGCCTTCTCCTTTGGCATCGGCGCCGGGTTGGGCCAGGGTCCGTTGTTAAAAACGTACTCCCACACCTCGTCCGTCATCTGGTCAGCGGTGATGCCGAGGGGGCCGGGCTCACTACCATCAAGCTTGCCTGCGTTCCATGAGCATAACGAATGCCATAGAGGGATACCGAATGTACTTACTGTGGAGCAGGTGCGCGACGGTGTAATAGGACATGTAGATCGTCGAGTCACTCAGACTCTCCACAAGGAACTGGGGATCCCACGGGAGCTTCGAGCCCAGCCCGTACGTCCGCGCGCAAGCCCACTTGTTCAGCCACGCGAGCACACCTTCGAACGCATTGCGGGTCTCGACGTTGTACGTCTCCATCTTCGCCACAAGCCTGAATCAGACCCGTCAGCACTACATACGCTTACGCGCACTGAGACCTAGCTCACTTCTCAGCCTGCGCCCTCCACGACGGCTCGCCGTAATCCAAGTACCACTGGTCCATGAGCGCGATCACACACTCGTCCGAGCTCCGCGAAACGATCAGGCCCTCGGGCTCCGCGTACGCGAACGCCAGACCGGCCTCGATGAGCTTCTCGCGCACGCGGGGCTTCGCCTCCTGCACGGGCATGCCCTTAAATTCGCCGACGGTCATCGTTCCGTTGTAGAAGCCCTCCTTGTACGCGATCTCCTTCGCCTCCGCGAGCTGCTTCGTGTCCTTCTGCGACTGGATCTTGAGCTGCTTGATCACGGCGGGCGCGGTCATCTCTCCGTACGTCGGCGTCGAGATCACTGGCACAGGCTCGACCGCCACCCACGACGGGTCGATCTTGTAGAACTCAGGCTTCTTCTTGAGGTCCGTCAGAGTCTGGAAGTCGTCTGGAGAATCGGACGGGACGGAGGTAACGACACCGGTACCCTGCGCAGAGTCAGCAAACGGCAACAGGCAAGGATACCATATCTATACCCACCTTGGTGGGCAGCACGTTCTCCATGGGAAGCACGTAGACTTCAGGATTTACGGAGAAGGGCGCCTTGATCTTAGTGCCCACGAGTGCAGTACCGTCAAGCTCAAGCAACTGGTCGATCTGCCCACGGACGGCCATTATGCCTTGATACGCCATATTACGTGCCGCACGGTAGGTGCAGACGTAGGCTTCCTTGTCGTTGATCGCGAACACGCCGTACTTGATGGCCGTGCCCACAAAACAATTCGTCTGACCGTACCTAGGGCAAACGGAGCGTTCAGCGCAGGTCAGTCGCTCGAGGCCATCCCAAATCCTCACATCGTCTCGGGACGCAGAGTAGCGGCTACGAGGTAGACTTTGCGGTCGCCGACCTTGCCCTCAATGGCCTTCGCGGCTTCGGGACTCCACTGGACGACTTCCATTTTGATACCAGTGTACTCCGTCGGGCCCAGCGCTTCACCCTCGGAACGGTCGTGGTCCATGCACGGCTGGCCGTCCTTCGGGCTGTACACGGTGTACCGTTCGCCAAACTTGATCTTCCCGAGCTTGTAGAGCTTGTTCATCTGCCACCGCACAAAGCTGTCATAGTACGGGTTCGCGTCGGTCGTGATGAACGAGCGGCGCCAGTCCACTCTCGAGCCGAACAGCTTGTTGTCTTCCTACACACGCACTCAGCGTCCGCAACTGGGGTGTGTAGCGCATGCGTACGTACGATGCAGATGGGCGGGTAGTACTTGAGCCAGTAGTAAGGGTCCGCGAACTTCTTGATCTCATGCCGAGGTACGCCCATGGACTCCATGATTTGGAACTGATACTGGAGGCCGGTGGCTTTGGCCGCTACCTTGCCCTTCTTCGCCTTGTCTACTGCCTTTGCTGGGCCATCGGAGGTAGTGGTCGGGCCCGCTGGCGCGGGCTCTTCTTCCGGCTGGAATCCCTCAAAGTTCTCGCCAAACATCTCGATTTCACGAATAATTTTGTCTGCGGCAGCCTGTAGGCATCATGTAGGTCTCAACAAGTTGCAACGACACGAGCAGCACGACGCACCTTGATGGGCATGCCCGTGCAGTGGAAGCCATGGGGGAACAGGACACGCTTGCCGACCATCCTATGAAAGCCCGCTGCGAACTCGATCTTCGAGATGGTGAACGCATGACCGAGGTGGAGGGAACCGTTCGTGTACGGGTAGGGGAAGTTCCCGAACCACTTGGGGTACCTTTCCCTGATCTCTGCGGGCGAAAGCCCCGCGAGCTCCTCCTGCGGCGGGGCGTCGACCTCGAAGACGCGCTCCTCCGCCCATCGCGCCTGGTACTTTTTCTCGAGCGCGCGGAGCTCGTCGCGCTTGCCGGTCTGTGCGAGCTCGATCGTGTTGGCGGAGGCCATTGTGCGTGTGGTGAAGATGCTACTCGTCGAGCGAGCGGGACGCAAAGCACGTCTCCAGAGAGAGAGAATGGTGGCGAGCCTGCCGATACAGAAGCTAAATCAGTCCTTGAAAGAAAGTCGCCCTCTGCGATCGATGCAATCCGAGTCATCTTCCTCGTCCCTCAGATTGGTGGAAATATGCGGCCGGCAGTGACCGGGGGCGCGGTGTGTTTCTGGGTGACCTCTGATCCCCCTGGTTCGCCGATGGGCGCTCCGGAGTACACTAGCTCACTGCCAGTGCTACACTAGCACCAACTCGTTTTTACAGCAGACTTCTTTTCATTCGATTCTCTTACATGGCGCTGTTATCTTGCGTAGGGGCTGGTAATTCTAAGTCATGTACTCTCTAGGGGCTATCATTAAGCATCTATGAAGGTCAAGATAGCGAGCAGTGAGTATGTTAGCGGACTTCCCTACTTGTCTGTTTTGGCTCAGGGTGGATCCCACTTCCACTCATGGCCTTCAGCGCCGCGCCGCTTTCGCTGCCTGGAGCATCGCAAGACGTGTACTTGGAATGCGTTGTGATGAGCATAAATCCATAGATACCAACTGAGCCGAGTCGATCCTATCGATTTGACCTTCTGCTCTGTCCAGGTAAGCGGCGAGTACGTCCTTGGCGAATATCCCATCCAGCTTTGAAACCTCCAAAGAGTGAATTGTTACGACGCATGGTGATACGCTCCCTGTCCACTAATTGAGTACGGGTACGTTCTCAAGACTCGGTCGCCTCCTCGAGACTCTACGGAAGCATACTAGCTGTCTCATGATTCACCCACACACTGACTGCATCAGCACGCTTACTACTACGGCGTAGAACCATCTGCGAGAACGACTGTGAGCATGTGTTAGCTGCCACCGGCATGCGGCCACCTGGACGTCGTGGAAGCCTGTTCTCCGTTTCCCGTCCGGGAAGATGTACAGTAAGCCTCCTCGTCAAATGGACCCGAGCACGCGTCCCGCTCGGTCATGGACGCTTCCTCCACAAACACGTTCGCATTCAGTCGACGCGGGTGCAGCGATGCAGCGCTGCAGCGCGTCCCGTGTATTTTTGTGTGGGAGGCGGCGAGCTTGGTCGACGGGGTTCGCTGCTTCGTCTTCACGCACGACTTTGACGGCGTTTGCGATGCGTACGTGCCTGCGGGGATTCCCGTCAGGGGCGGCTGATGTCCCAACGCCACTTTTGCGTGATGCCGAGATGCGTATGATGTCCCTTGACCGTAGCCGTCCGTCGCAACCCGGGTCAGGCCACTGAGATTTCTCCTAGCCAGTGGTCTCGCGTCCAGTCCTGTTCGGTCGTTCAGATGGACGGACGCCCTGCCGCCGGCCTCGACTCCGACTCCGACTGGATCAGATCCGCGATGAGCAAGTGGAGATGTCAGCATACAGTATAGAATAGACTTCACTGGCTGCACCGCGACCGTACGACATTTGCCTGCCGCGCGCACGACGAGGGAACGCCAGTGCCGTTACCGCTCGCGCAGCTCTGACGGTACT
Source organism: Trametes punicea (assembly GCA_025528855.1). Taxonomy (NCBI): domain Eukaryota; kingdom Fungi; phylum Basidiomycota; class Agaricomycetes; order Polyporales; family Polyporaceae; genus Trametes; species Trametes punicea. Next base: position 180,657 of record VICQ01000031.1, read on the forward strand.
TAATCTGACGCAGTAACACGTCTGCAACCCCTTCCCGGACCCACCAGCACATGCACATGGGACAGTCCCGGTCCTGAGGCCTGACCGTCACATCCCGTTCACGCGATCGCCGTCACGTCCAAGTGTTCCACGAAGCAGCCTGAGCACCGCCGCTCAAACGTATAATAAGACCGGCGTCGTCCACCATGCCGGCACTCGCCGCGACCTCTGCCCGCCCACCCGCTCGCCCTCCTCGTCCCCGTCCAGTGCCCGATCCAGGCCCGTCCTCCTCTTCGCACTCTCCGTCCGGTACTGCGCGCGCGGACAGCGCGTACTCTGACATCCGCGCCGCGCTCGCGTACATGGCCAATATCGAAAAGGGCCAAGGTGCGTGGCTCCGCTCCGTCCGAGCTCTGCTCCCACCTCCCGCCTCACGCGTCGGAGGCAGCGTGGGGTCGTACTGTGACTTTACGCGTGACGCGCGCTAACGACGGCTCTCTCGCAGATGTCCCAGGGATGATGATCGAGTCCATGCCTACTACTGGTGAGCTGCCGTCTCGTGCGATAGCGACGCTTCCGACGTCCCTATCTAGCTGTATTAGACTGCGGCACCGCTCTGTCTGCTCTCTGAGACATGGGACAGCCTGCGCGTAATGGGGGGGGGGGGGGCGCCGCTAGTGCTGGGGACTACGCGACTGACGCGCCTCATTGATCACACAGCTGAAGATGCGGAGGAGCGCTCTCCGAGCTTGGCCGGAGACCCGCCGACGTATCGACTGTACAAACGACGATGGGTCGGGCTCGTCGCTGTCGTGCGTTCAGTTCTCGACCGTGTGCGGATCGAAGGGGATGCTGACGACAAGCGACTTAGGTTCTGTTGAACATCGCGGCGGGGATGGTCCTCGTGTGGTTCGGTCCGATAGCGAACGACAGTACGTACTCGAATTTTCAGCAACGTTAATATGCCGTTCCGGGTGCTGATTCGCTGCGCGAGCGCAGTGGTGAGAGATTTCGGCTTCACCCTGAACCAAGTCAACTGGCTGGGCAACGTCGTGAACGTCACGTACCTGCCCGCCTCGGTAATAGTGCCGTATCTCTACACACGATTGGGCACAAGGGGAACGGTAAGCCACTGCGCCATCTGCGCCCCGTCGCTCTGGCGTTGACGCAGCACCGCCGCGTCGCAGTGCTACATTGGCGCCGTGCTGTTCCTCGTCTCGGCATGGATACGATACGCAGGCACGGCCACCGCGCTCTCGGTGGGCAGCTCGTACGCTCTGATCATCATCGGCCAGGTACGGCTCTCAGTCTCTGGATGACGTTTGAACCGCACGAGCGGCACCGCTGATTGAACTTTGACCTGACCGCGGACAGATGCTCGCGGGCGTCGCCGTGCCCATATTCCAGATCGTCGTCCCGAGCTATTCGCAAAAGTGGTTCGATCTCAAGGGGCGCACCACAGCGACGATGATCATGGGCGTCGGTGCGTCGTCTTCGCCGCGTTATATGCGTCTGCTGCAGGACCGGGGCTCATGGGAGGAGGGCGTTAGCGAACCCTGTCGGCAACGCTCTGGGGCAGCTCATCCCGCCGCTGGTCCCACCTCCACGGCAATCGGTGCGCATACGGTCTGCTTGTTCGCTTTGTGTGGTTCGGCGCTTACGCGTGAGCAGCTGCTAGTCTTGGCGATCATATTCACCGTCATCTCGCCCGTCGTCTTCCTCGTGGGGAACGCCCCACCCACTCCTCCGAGTACGTGCGCTTATCGATCGGGGACAGCACATCTGCCTCCGCACCCGGGCATTCTTTTCTGACGAAAGCATTTGTGTCACCGCAGCGTACGCGGGCACGCAGGAGCACCTGTCGTTTGCGTCGCTGCTGCATGCGATGGCGGGGCGCACGCCGCGCGACGAGTACACGTACATGACGCCGCGGGAGCGGATCGACTTTGGGATCATCGTGCTCGTGTTCGGCGTCCTAGTCGGCGTGTGCGTCGCTCTCCGTATCCCTCTCTCGAGACCCGAGCGCGAAGCCTGACAGCTCCGTTCGTTTTTTTTGGGCGCAGGATCAACGCGTTCACGATCCAGTCTGCAGAGTTCTTTGTGCGTACATCCCGACTCGTTCGCACGTGCACGTTCTGGGGAGGTATTGACGGGGCAAACAGGAACCGTACGGGTACTCGGACACGGTGTCGGGGCTCATGGGTGCGGTGCTGCTGCTCGTTGGGCTGATCGCGGCCGCGATCACCTCGCCGCTGTACGACCGCGTGCTCACGCACCACCTCGCGCTTTCTTGCAAGGCGCTCTGCCCCATCCTCATCGCGTGCTGGGTTGCGCTCATCTGGGAGAGTACGTCTTTCCTCTCTTCCCCTCCTCTCGCCTCTGTGCGGTGTCGCGTTTGGGACGTGATGCTGACTCTGCTGCTGCTTCGCTGTCCGTGGTGGGCACAGTCAAGCCGAACAACGAGGCGGTGTGTTTTGTGCTGATGGGCTTGATCGGCGCGACGGGCTTGACGCTGCTCCCGGCGGTGCTGGAGCTCGCGGTCGAGCTGACGCGTAACGCGGAAGGGAGCTCGGCGTTGTTGTGGGCCTCGTGCGTGTGACGTCTTCTCTCGTCTCTGCGTCCCCTAAGCGATTCATCCCTCCTTTCTTTCCAGGACGAATCTGTTTGGGCTGATCTTCGTGCTCGGTACGTTCCCCCTGCCTGTCCTAGCAAGGGTCTCACCGAACGAGCGTGGCGCGTTCACACAGTCGAGGGCGCGCTGAGAGCTGGGCCGGACGCGCAGCCGCCGCTGAACATGCGCCGCGCGGCGATCTTCCAGGGGGTGCTCGTCGCTGGCATCATCGTCTTCGTCTACCTCATCGAGGGGAAGCAGACGCGGCGCACGCAGGACGAGGAGAGGCGCGCTGCGCTGCCGGGCGGGGAGCCTGATGCTAGTCCGCGCGAGAGGCGGCGGCGCAGTGTGCTTGGGTGGCGAAAGGAGAAGAAGGGGCCGCGGGTGGAGGTGCGGGAGGTGGGGGAGGCGTCTGAGACGGTGGCGGCGGCGGCGGAGGAGGAGGAGGAGGGCGAGAAAGAGGGGGACGTTCGGACAGCGGCGAACGAGCCACCTCGGCCGCCGGTATGAGATTGGCGGTTGCATTGGGATGTCGGTGCGTGGTTGAGGTTGCTCGATGGTGTAGACCGTTGATCCGTTTTGCTTGCTGCTATCGCTCTGCTGCGTTTTTGTGTTCGCACATACCCTGGCATGTACTGTACTGTACTGTACGTCGTACGCGCATATAATGATACCTCGCTTGCATGACACGGAGCGGGTCAAAGTCGATTTGAGTGGCGGGGACTCCACGGAGCGATGGCATGTCGTCAGCCACCGCCCCATCCGATCGCTCTTGCCATTGGCCAGCGAGCGATGGGCGTCTACGGAAGCCAGAGTGCACGTAAACGGCAGATGGACCCGCTCGCCCGTTTCGTCCAGCTCGCATTCGTCTCTCCTCCTCCTCCTCCACCCGTCTCTCTCCCTCCATCGACCCTTCTCCGCCAGTACCGTGCTAGTGACTCCCCCGTCCCGACCGTCGATACCCTCCCCAGCGATTTCCCACCAAGCACTGTCATGTCAGGTTCACAGACCCCGAGCGAGATGCCCGGCGAGGTGCGTCCGTCTCCCCCGCGATGCCGTCGATCCATGTCCTGCTCTGGGCAGCCAGAGCACAGTCGCTGACAATGCGCGTCATCATCGCCTCGACCCCATCGGCCTCGACCCCCCTCCGCCCCCTCTCGCCTCTTGCTTCTCTCGCTCTCACTCACTCTCACTCTCGCCATCACCGTCTCTCACGCTCACCTGCACTCTCGCCACCGTCCTCAATACCGCGTGTCGCCACCATCGCGCCCGCATACAGGGAGTGCCCGCATCCCAGAAGACCAGCTGGACCAGCTTCGTCAAATCGTACGTCCCTTCATTCACCCCCGCCCGCCCGGTCTCTCTGTCCCGATCCAGTTCTCACTCGTTCCCGTTCCCGCCGCTCGTCCTGTTCAGGATCGTCTCGTTCTCCGGAGACCTCTCGTCCCTCACCGCCCCACCGTTCATCCTCTCCCCCATCTCGCTCACCGAGTTCCCAGGTACGCCTCCCTTCTCCGTGTTTCGCTTGATCCGTCGAGGCGGTGCGACTGACGCGCGGGCATGCCATACATAGCGTATTGGTGCGAGAGGCCAGGACTCTTCGCCGCGATCGCGGACGCCAAGGATGAGCAGGAACGCACCATCGCCGTCCTCAAGTGGTTCATCGTCAGTTCGTCCTCGCTCAAGTGTGCGGATGTGTGTCGCTCACGGCGTTCATGTCCCAGAGCACCCTCAAGGGCCAATATACCTCGCGTAATGAGAAGCTTGGATCGGAGAAGAAGTGAGCAGGTCTCTTGTCGCTGTTGCAATGTCGAGACAAGGAGCTAACGCGTCCATTAGGCCGCTAAACCCTGTTCTCGGAGAGTGAGTGGTCAAGCGTCTGTCCGGTCCGCCTGTTCTCATCTTTGCGCGCGCCACCCAGACTCTTCTACGGGTACTGGCCAGACCGCGACGGGCGGGGGCAGACGAACCTCGTCGTCGAGCAGGTCTCGCACCATCCGCCCATCACAGCGTACTACATCTCGAACCCGAGCAAGGGGCTCGCGCTGCAGGGCCACAGCGCGCAGAAGACGAGCTTCTCGAGCGGAAGCATCGTCGTCAAGCAGATCGGCCACGCCGTCCTCACCGTCGACCTCCCCGACGGCAACGGCAAGGAAGAGTTCCTGATCACCCTCCCCCGCCTCCGCATCGACGGCATCTGGTACGGCTCGCCGTACATTGAGCTCACCGGCGTGTCGTACATCCAGAGCTCATCCGGCTGGCTCTCGACGGTATGCTTTATTCCACTTATGCGCGCGCACCAACTCTTAGCCTGATCCTGACCGTCCTGCCTCCGTCCGCGCACCCAGATCGACTACGAAGCCAAAGAGGCGCGCGGCTGGCTCTCCTTTGGGGGCAAGTCGCACTTCTTCAAGGCGGTCGTGACCCCGCCCGAGTCGTCGACGCCCGTGAAGCGCATCGAAGGGTACTGGCACGAGACGTCCAAGGACTCGGACACTGGGGAGCTCTTCACGGACGTGCGCGGGCCGAAGGAGGAGGTCACGGTGGGGCCGCTCGAGCAGATGCTCGATTTTGAGAGCAGGAAGCTGTGGCAGCACGTCGCGCGCGGCATCCGCGAGGGCGATTACGAGCTCGCGAGCCGCGAAAAAAGCAAGATTGAGGTGCGTCGCTCGCGACTCCGCGCGGGCCGATTTTTGTGACGGGCGAATCGGTGTTGCTGACCGGGGGCGTGGTTGTTGACGCCGTGTAGAACGAGCAGCGGCAGCGGAGACGAGAAGAGCAGGCCGCGGGGACGAAGTGGCAGCTCAAGCACTTTGAGCACATCGACTCCGATCCAGTGTGTGAGTGTTGCTTGCGCCTTCTGTGCCCTGTCGTACCGACGCTGACGCCCCCCCCCTCCCCTCGTACAGACGAACGCCTAGGGAAGCTCTTCAACGCGAATCCGCCAAAGGAGGACGCCTACGTCTTCATGCACAACCGCGACTTCCCGCCGTCCGTCTGATAGAGTAGACCAGACGCCACATCTGACCAACCGGCCGGGTTGCCAGACCGACGTGTCGCCGTTGGCGTATATGCTGTACTGCCACACCTCACCGTATGCGTGCACCAGGACGTGCGAGGGTTTCGGTGCGGTGGGACGTACGTGTACGTGTGCGCTGGCCGATGGGGTCCGCTTGTACTATCATATTAGAGTGTATTTTTTTTGTCATCCTTCCTTTTTTTGATTGATTGACGATGGACACGACAAGCTTGCCCATGTACGTCGGACGTAGCCGGTACGTACGCGCGTTTGGTATGCCAACTTACGAGTGCGCCGAGCCCGAAGGTCTGCGACGATACAACAGTGTCAGTGTATAATAGACTCGTACGGAGCGTCCAAGCAAGGGAACGGAACGGAGGGAGGGTGGTGTCTGCATCTATCTATCTACTGGCGCGTCGGGATCGGACGTACGTCGTCTCCGCGGCCAGCGTGCCGGACACTCGTACACCGGTTGGGACGCAGGCTACTTACTGTAGGATTAGTCACGGCGGGATCGGGACGTGGTCGGGTCGGGTCGCAGCGTGCGCCGGCTGCCTGAGTCGCGGTACGGGCGTCCTGACGACCTGCTTGCCGCGCCTTGGCGAGTGCCCATCGTGCCCCGGGCGAATGAATGTACATATGCGTCAGTCATCCGGTGCGCTATAGGTCTCTCTGTCGCTCGGCGGTGGGGGTTGATGAGAGGCTGCGGTTTTGTGACGGTGATAGAACTAGTGACGCAGGCTCCGACCTTGCTGGTCGTCCTGGGGCTTCGCTGTTCATCTTATTGTATGAGTTGAGTTCAGACAAGGAGGGCACACGTATGAGGAGCTGGGAGAATACAGTGAATCTAGCACCACGGATATAGATACAGAATGACATCGTGTACAGAGGGTGCAAAAAGACGCATCATGCACCAAGACGTACATACACACCGCATGGACCACCTGCGACGAAGCCCCGCTGCCAGTGGGCTACACGCTGAGGTCGTTCAGACCCCATCCGCGCGGACGCTCGTACAAGTCGGGGTTTCGGATGTTGAGCATGAGACGCGCGATGAGCGTGGTGGACATCCTGTCAGATACGCATGAACGTCCGACTCGCGACTGCCGCGCGTTTGGAGAGGTCGGAGGGGACGTACACGTTGGTGATGGACGTGCTGACGCCTTTGTGTACCGGCTGCGTTGGGCGTGAGTAGTGGTAAGGAGGTGTGTCTGGCTGGGACCCGGACCCGGACTCGAGTCGACCGGGCTCACCTCGGCCACCTTGAGGATAACAAGGCATGAGGATGTTGTGTGAGATGTGTCATGGTGAGTAGCAGGAAAGGGACAAGTACCGCATAGGCGAGTATGTTCGACAAGTAGCAAACGAAAAGGACGCTGAACCGCATCAGCACGGGATGAGCGACGGCTCGTTGGACGTGCCGCAGAAGGGAGCCTACCCGAAATAAATGGTCCCTGGTAGATGAGAGTCGCTTGCGTTATCGAACAGCTAGAACTAGCGAGAGAGATGGCGTACCGTCTCTCAGCATGACGCGGTAGTAACCGCCTCTCCAAGCGCGTCCGACTTTGAGTGCCTGAAGTAGAGTCAACACGACAACGGTCCCATCGAAGACCAAGATCGCGCTCCACGCGATGGCGAGCTCTGGAACCACGCAACTCGTCTCTCAGCGCGTTCAGAGTGCGTGGAACCGCTCACCGGATCCTCTGCGAGGTGGCAGCGCGATCGTGAGAAAATTGACGACCTTGCGACTCGCTCGAGAAGTGTGGACGTACTCCTCCTGCGACAACGTCAGGTCGCACCCTGCTTGCGAGATCCCCTGAACTTGCATCACAGTCGGCCTCTGCGCACCGTGCCCCTTGATGATGACCCACTGCCGGGCGAGGAGCGAGTCAGAGGTCGCGAGAGGCAACGACGCAGCGGGACACGGACAACACTGATGATCGCTCCCACTCCTACGATAGCCAAGAGCAGCTTGAGGATGCGACGGTCACGGCCGTATAGCGCGTACGTCCGCAGCAAGAGCAGTGCCGCTACCACAGCTTGGATGACCATGCTGATGACCCGATGATACTGCTGGAACTGACGACACCTTCGGGGGAGGAAAGTGCTGAGAGGCAGTGACTCGCCACGAGCGCGACGTGAGGACGTACCGCTATCCGCTGGAAGATCAGTGGGCAGTTTTCGTGACGACTCGTGGTCGCAGGCTCACCGATTCGGGAATGATTCCGAAGAACTCGACAATGACCGGGATGTGGCTCATTATCGACATGTATCTGTTGAGGAAGAAGAGGAAGGACGGCCAAGAGAGTGTGCCGCTCCAATAACGCTCCACTTCTTGCCGAAAGGTCAAGACAAAGTCATAGTACAACAACGCTGGTACGCCGTCGTCCAGCTCAGCATCGCAACCTCCTCTGTTACTGTCGCAGAGACTCACTGAACGCGATTGACGACAAGATGCGGTTGACGTAGTTTGACTCGACGCTGAATGTTGACGATCAGCGCCGGCAAGCATCGATGTGCAGCTTTTGGTACTTACAGGAGCTGCGCAGGGATGACATCCGCGATTGCAGATTGTGCTGCATACTTCCAAGGCATTGTCCGTCGGACACAGTAGGAGGGAGGGAGGGGGCAAAAAGAGTGTCCCGACGGAGAGCTTCGAACGTTGTATGTGTATGAACCTCAGGCTGCAGAATAAGCCGACTGAGTTGGGAAGCGACCTATATGTATCCTGGAGGCCGTCAACGCGCGGCGTCGAAGCTGTCAGCGTACATGTGCCGGCTAAAACGCTAATTTTCCACATGGGTTAGACGAGCGCCGTCACCATGCTGGTCGGTCTGCGCAAAGGAGCGTGCATCCGTTAGGCAGCCGTACCGCAGCAAGGGGGCGGGGGCATTGACGGCGCCGGCGTGGCCGTCGGATATGGGAGAAGCAGGAAGGGTGATGGTCGGCGCAATGTCATGCCCTACAGAGGTGTGCGAAGCAGCAGAAGAGCCCGGCTGGAGGCTTCGTGATGGTTCCGGGAGCATCAAGATGCAGAGGCGCCGGGGGATGGTTGATAGAGCCCTGGAGGCAACCGTCCAGAGACCGTCGCTGACACGAACCTTGGATGGTCTGTGCAACCTTGTCGTACCGTTGCTCGAAGGCGCCTTGAGGAGGGCAGGGCTGTGACTGACGACACCTGCCTGAGATGAGACTAGACATCAATCAGCGGCGCCTGGTCTGCTGCTCTCGGAAGTGCGGAAGCAGCGCATGGTCGCATTGACGACTGCCCGTGGAACCACGCGAAGTTTGGACAGGCACATCGCGAGGGGAATTCTTGATGGTGCCGGGTGAGGCAGTTGCGGTCCCGTTGTCCCACGACCATGCTCCATAGCTCAGGCTAACACCGCCACGGTCAGATTTCTGGGGAGAATGCATGTGTATGCGATGTCTGCAAAACTACCTGTCAGCTGAATGTCACTGTCAACGAGATGCGCCGGGGCATCATCATAGTGCTCATGAAAGCTGAAGGATGGAGGCCTGATCTATACTGCGTTGGTCTCTGCAATTAGATGGCGGTGGTGCACTGTGTGACCGGTTTTCAGATCATATGTCGGGCAGCACTTGAACTTTCTTCTCCGAACTTTCTCTACTTATGCCGTCTGAGAGCTGCATCTCTTGAAATCCGTGATGAAGGGCCGCTGACAAGAACGAGTACTTGGTAGCAGCTGTACAGCACTCCATTCAACGCCATGCATGTAGAGATAGTACATACGGCCGCCCTTGAGTCATTTTCGCCTGAAATGCAAGATCAAACTTATGCATCCCTCCAGTTCGAGCCCTAGCAATAACCATTACTACATCAACGTCAGATGAAGCTCGCAGAACGGGATAACCGCATATCGAGAACTCAAGGACACGCTGTCACTCTCAAAGCTTGCAATTGAGAGCTTCATTGATGCATACGACGCATGCAATTCCCAAAGACAGGGGTCCAGTACGACGGTTGTACTGAGAACTACTGAGAACTTGCAACCATGTAACTTAAACGAGGCGATCGTCGTGGAGAGAGCTAAGTCTAACCTGAGAGAAGGCGGGTCAGAGTTGCGTGGATGACAGCCCGGCCCGGCTCCTGCTCTCACTGTCGGTCAGTCCGTGCTACCACGTGCTGCTACCATGACCATCCCATATACGAAACGCTGATGAACATGACCGAGGCCATGTTGACACATATCAATATGTTCTGTCTCATCGACATTCTTTCGAAGAGATCAATCCTCTCCTACTAGTTGGGTTGTGCCGGTCCTGTGAAACGAAAGCTTTCAACGGTTATCCACCCTTCGAGGACCTGCGATATTGGTCGTTGACCAACACCTCCCCTTGGACCTCACACTGTCAAGTCCAAGAACGCATAATGTAGTGATCTCTTCGTACTACAATAGCACTACTCCACAACTCACCCTCACTACGGGCAGGAGTGCTTGATCGGGGCTTGGGAGATGTGTGAGATATTGTTTGTACAGTATTTCTGTTTGGGTAGTATCACTGGTCTGCCCGGAGAATAGATAGTTTACCTGTAACAAGTCTGCACGACAGCTCTCATACTCCGTGATAGGAAACCCCGCCTGGAGCCCTCTCCGGTAGGCTGATAGTGGACTGAGATTTTATCTGACCGATGCATTTCTGGCGCCCGAGAGGAAATGTATTGCATGCAAAGCACGCGTCGGGATAGTCCCCTGATAGGCATGCTGTTCCTGCCCTATCTGGGCCATGATATTACACGGTGTTAGGTTACCTATCAGGCACACAGATATGTCAATTATAGAAAATATATAACCCATCACTAACATTTCTGCGCCCTGGATAGGTAACCTAACGCTGTGTAATATCATGGCCCAGATAGGGCAGGAACAGCATGCCTATCCGTGGACTATCCCGACGCGTGCTTTGCTGCAATACATTTCCTCTCGGGCGCCAGAAATGCATCGGTCAGATAAAATATCAGTCCACTATCAGTCTACCAGAGAGGGCTCCGGGCGAGGTTTCCTATCACGGAGTGTGAGAGCTGTCGTGCAGACCTGTTACAGGTAAACTATCTATTCTCCGGGCAGACCAGTGATACTACCCAAACAGAAATACTGTACAAACGATATCTCACACATCTCCCAAGCCCCGATCAAGCGCTCCTGCCCGTAGTGTGATAGGCATGCTGTTCCTGCCCTATCTGGGCCATGATATTACACAGCGTTAGGTTACCTATCCAGGGCGCAGAAATGTTAGTGATGGGTTATATATTTTCTATAATTGACATATCTGTGTGCCTGATAGGTAACCTAACACCGTGTAATATCATGGCCCAGATAGGGCAGGAACAGCATGCCTATCAGGGGACTATCCCGACGCGTGCTTTGCATGCAATACATTTCCTCTCGGGCGCCAGAAATGCATCGGTCAGATAAAATCTCAGTCCACTATCAGCCTACCGGAGAGGGCTCCAGGCGGGGTTTCCTATCACGGAGTATGAGAGCTGTCGTGCAGACTTGTTACAGGTAAACTATCTATTCTCCGGGCAGACCAGTGATACTACCCAAACAGAAATACTGTACAAACAATATCTCACACATCTCCCAAGCCCCGATCAAGCACTCCTGCCCGTAGTGCCTGCCACTGTCACCTCTCTGGAGAGCGTGTTCCCAGTGAGGAAGTTGGGAGTGCGTGGCTCTGGATGCTTCCGGCACGTCGATCGCTTCGATGTCAGCCAGTGCGTCCTCCAGTGGGCATTGCATTCATCCGCTACTCACTGACCCCGGTATGCTTATTTGCAATCGCCCAGAAAGCCAACGGACTCCCACATCCCATCGCAGACCCATATAGGCGTGTACTATTCCTGCCCCGATGGGACGAACGTGCGCAATATCAAAGGCCGGCCGTACGCATCGAAGCTATGGCCAGGTGATTGTTCTGAGTCGGTCATAAAGAGCGAGCTGTTGAGAGCCCACTGTGTATTGCTGTCTGCCACAGTCGCTGGACTGCTATGCGACTCCTGTCGAGCGTGTTTCAACTCGCCTCCGTTTCGCTCTGGGCGGGGCGAGTCGTTTCCCAGAAGATATTATTGACAAACGACGACGGATGGGCCGTCGCTCAGATCCGCGCTCAGCGCGACTCGCTCGTCGACGCTGGCTTTAACGTACGTAAGGCGCCAGCTATCTTCTATGTGGCAAGGGCTCAGAATGGGCTTTGCGGCCCGTAGGTTGTGTTGTCTGCGCCAGCGGAGAATGAGAGTGGGACGGGTTCGTCAAGTGCCCCGCCAGTGCCATTGCAACAGCCATGTGAGTTCGATACCTGCCCGACGGGTTCGCCCGCTGAAGGCTTCAATGCGAGCGACCGTACGTCCTTCCTTCCTCGGTCTGTAGGGAACGTCACTCAAGTTGTCGTAATATACAGCACGGCTCAACTACGTAAACTCGTTTCCGTGAGTCGTGAATTGTCGCTTACTGGAAGGCCTTCTTACCGAACCTTCATGCAGTGTCGACGCGGTCCGATTCGGCATTCAAACGCTCTCGCCCGACTTCTTTGATTCGGCTCCGCACTTCGTCGTGAGCGGGCCTAACGTCGGGAGTAAGTATTTTAGCTATCGTTAATGCCTCCAAGTCGGCCCCTCACCTAGTTGCTTCCACAGATAACCTTGGCACGGTGACTCTCAACTCGGGCACTGTGTAGGCAATCAACATTTTTTGCGTCAGTGAGCGACTCATTGAAACTCGGACAGTGGTGCCGCTTGTGAAGCTGCGAAGGAAGGTATCCCCTCCACCGCCTTCTCCGCGTCCTCCCTCTCCCAAGTCTCTTATACCACGCTCGAATCCGCTCCGACCTCACCAGACACTCTCTCCGCGTTCATCTACGCCCGCCTCACAAGCAACTTCACCTCCACGCTGCTCTCCTCGCCCATCCGACCCATACTCCCTCCCGGCATCACGCTCAACGTCAACTACGGTAGCACCACGTTCTCGTCCTCCGGCACGCCGAACGGCGACTGCGCGAGCGCGGACGACTTCACGTGGGTCTTTACGCGGATCATCGCGAACAACAGCGCCACGGACGTCGAAACGTGCGGGAGCACGCATTTGCCAGCCGAGACGACGGTAGTGCAATCGGGATGCTTTGCGAGTGTGTCCGTCATGAACGCGACCACCAAGGCGGATGTGGACGCGGCGACGCAGGGCGCGGTCCTCGCGCGGCTGCAGCCGTCTGGGTTACTCTCATGCTTTGATGGTTGATGGCGCTGGTCGAATGCCAGCCGTAGATAGGCGGGATGGAGGTTATCCCGGGATGGACGATCCTGACGTCGCGGTGCAAACCGGCAGGATCACTTGACACTTTTGTCTGTGCATACAGACTACCAGCAATGAACGCCCTGTTGGATGAGTGGTGTGATTGAGGGTATATAGCTCAGGCAACCCCTTCGAATCCTGAGCCACCTTCTGTGATCAACAGTGAAGTGGTGTACTAGACGCCCCCTTACATGTCTTGCTTTTGCCTTCAGGGTCGCTGCAGCTAAGCCTTATGTGCAGGATCTACTACCTTATCTATCTTCAACCACCGAGCGCCGCGGCACCTTCGTTCATAAGCTCCGGGATGCCCGAGCTCCCAAATGCTCGCGCTTGTGCGTTACCGGCTTCTTGGTTTGCATGCTGAGCGTTCTCAAGTGGCAGTCGGGAAGAAACTGCGGAAAGTCTGCACGCTCAAGGTAGTGCGGCGACGAACGTTGGTGATGTTCATAACGCCGGGCACTCCGTGTACAGCGATCCGGTTTGAATGGTGAGTTGTCTCCGGAAGGTGCCGCAATCGGGATGAGCAGACGTGGTGAGCAACCGCGCTCTAAAGCTGCGGTAGAGATGGGTAATATGTCTCATCGTGGTCGTCAATCAAGCTATAGTTTCACGTCTGACGTCCAAGGGGGACACCGTGGTCACTGGCAGGACAGAAAATCCCATATTGTCGCCACGACCCCGAACAACTATTTTGTCGATGGCAGGCTCGCAAGCCACCGCACGGAGCGAACAAGGAGCCTGGTAAGGAGGAAAGGACTGTCCTGAATTGTTGGCGGCGTAAAGCATACCCGCACCACTACGTGCACGGGATCATATGGGAGCCGCGAAAGACTTGGCAAGAGGCATAGGAATGGTTGAAATCGGCTCCGATGACATAGACCATCATGCTAGCGAAAGAGCGCTGAGCAGCAGCACAAATGACATCGCAAAACACACTCCTCTGATGGACCGCTGACAGTGCTATGTCGAAACTTGAACGCAGCGTTTGCAGATGACTGCGGAGAACAACCAATCCACGTTCGGCTCCCACTTAGCGCACGCGTGGCGTAGTGCTCGAGGTTTGCCGGCACCTGCGTATGGGGCACTGCAGTACTCACCGGTCAACCAGCCACCACTGGCAGCTCCTGGCGGCTGCGCAGATAGATGCAAACATGCTAGAATCACAAGTATTTGATGCATTGGCAGTCCAAGAGGCTCTGGCCGAGCTATATATAGTCATTCATGGTCCCATCGAGGGCGATGAATCCACTTTTTTCCAACCTGACTGGCGACCATATTCAATTCGCTCGACATTCCGTATGAGCCCATCCGGACTTTCCGCTGGGTCCTCAACGTAATCGGTCCCTGCTACGACGCTTGGACGGACGCCGGGCTGCTAAGAAAGCTCGATGGCTGAGCGCCATTCCAAAGTGACCGTCAAACGTCGGACGTCGGCAGGGAAGTCCTCCAGTTGCACCGCTTGCTTACAGGTTCTGAAGGTGCCGACCTACAATCAGAAAGGACGTTACCGAAAGCTCTGGGTAGGACGAGATGCTCCGACCAGCGTGCTTTTGATTCTCTTGTGCACCTCCGCTACCGACCTCCAGTGACAAGACAAGTACTTGCAGTCCACTCAAAAGTCCAAACGCAGCGATCGTCTTTGCAGCTACCTCTTCTTTGTCAGCTGATGGACTCCCACCTTCGAGTCCGATGATGCTTCGCGCGTCCTCAGCCGCCACAGGATGCATTCGCGCACGTCGACAGGGCCGCGGTTCAGAACATCGAACCATCACTTTGCGCACGGGCGACCGACGCCCGTCGGACAGTTTATAAGGAGCGACCAGCTACGACGGCTCTCCAGGTATCCCACAGAAGACACCTGCAGAGCCAGCATGCAGTTCCAGACGACCTCCTTCAAGCTCCTCGCCGTGTCGCTCTTCATCGGCCAGATTGCCGCGCAGACGGCGCTCTTGACCAACGCCGATGGATGGGCGACCGCTGCGGTCCGCGCGCAAGGTGGCGCACTCTTTGCTGCAGGATTTAACGTACGTTTGACCCGTGCCTCCAATTTCTTGCCAAGCTATAATCTGAACGCGCCTCGCGGTCTTGTACAGCTCGTGCTTTCCGCACCAGCGCAGGACCAGAGCGACGCAGGCTCGTCCAGCGCTACACCTCAGCCGCTCAAAACGCCCTGTCAATTTGACAGCTGCCCCGCGGGCTCGCCTGCCGAGGGCTCTGACCCGACCGACGGTAAGCGCGGCCGCGCCAAATCGACATGGGATACGAGACTAACCCGTATTGTAACAGGCAGACTCAACTTCGTCAATTCGTTCCCGTAAGTGAAGGGTTGGGTATCGATGCGTAGGCTGTGCGACTCACTGCGACTGGCGCACGCAGAGTCGACGCGGTCCGGTACGGCATCCAGACCGTTTCTCCCCTGTACCTCAACTCGACCCCGGACTTCGTCGTGAGCGGAACTGATGCAGGAAGTGAGTATTCTCGAGTAGCTTGCACTCACGACTCGACTGCTGACTCCTCTTTGCTTTACAGACAGCGTGGGCAAGGACGTCTCCAAGTCAGGCACCATGTAAGTCCTCACCCTTGTCCAAGCCCCGAGACAGTCCTGCTCAACGGAATCTAAACAGCGGCGCCGCTTGTGAAGCCGCGAAGGAAGGCATCCCCTCTGCGGCTTTCTCGGGGGCCTCCCTGACCGCCGTATCTTTCAACACCCTCACCACCTCCCCGAACTCCTCGGACACGCTCTCCGCGCTCCTCTACGGCAACCTCTCCACCAACCTCGTCTCCGCCCTCGTAGCCTCTCCGCTCCGGCCGCTCCTCCCGCCCGGCGTCACGCTCAACGTCAACTACGCCCGCACCACGTTCTCGTCCTCCGGCGCGCCGGACGGCAAGTGTGCGAGCGAGAGCGACTTCAAGTACGTCCTCACGCGGATCGCCCCGAACGAGCGCGCGCAGGACGTCGAGACGTGCGGGAGCAAGCACCTGCCGGACGAGGCGACGGTCGTGAAGTCGGGCTGCTACGCCAGCGTGTCCGTCATGAACGCGACCACGAAGGCGGATGTGGACGCGGCGACGCAGGGCGCGGTCCTTGCGCGTCTCAAGTCGTTGTTGTCGTGCTTTGACTGCTGAGCCCTTGAGATACGGTGAATGGGACGACGACGGACTTGGGAAAAATTCCTGACCTTAGCCGACTTACCCTTTACAACAACCCATCTATCTCATTTGATGTAGAGTGAGAGATTACATTAGACAGTGCCTAAATCGAGGGGTATCCCGTTCACGTACAGTCATACAAGGTCGTCAGGGCACGCCTCCCGGCATCAGTGTGATATATGTCTAAGCACTGGTGAACCTAACTAGGCGTCGTGTTGCCTCTCCAGCGTCTGCCACTTGCAACCTGTCCATCTGCCGCATAATCTCCGCATCATCAGCACCGACAGCTGACCCTTGACCGGAGGCTTTATGAAGCCGCACGGCATGGCGCAGATCTCGTACAGTCTCCTCCGAGCCCTCTCCAGAGCCATCCTCGTCGCTTCTGTCGGCATCGAGGTCAAGCTCGGGGAAGAAGAGCTGGCCGAGCCCGAGGTCGTGGCAGCGCGTCATCTTGAGAAGCATGCCGAGCCCGAGGTCTTGTACCGGCTGAGGTGCGTGCGGCGCGTCAAGGAGGTCCCACGTCGCGTCGTCGAGCTCCTCCGCCATCCGTCCCCATGTCGAGCGAATAGCGCCCGGGTAGTTGTACGAGGCGAGAATGAAACAGATGGGAGAGCCTGCACAAGATCAACGGCGGGCCTATGGGATTGAATCGACACACGAGACTCACAGAGGCCGCTGAGTTCCTGCTCTCGTGCAAGATAAGGCGAGGCACGCGTCTCCGTCTGCTGCTCTCTCGTGTCTCCGGCAAGATGGTCCGGAAGGACATCACCGAGCCTGTACAACCGCTGACACGCGGGACATATTCGCGCAGTACGTCTGCTCTTGTTGTACCACAAGATCTATAGGAATGGGGAGGAAGTTAGCTTATGCACCACAGTCGCCTTGAAATGGCGCAGCCAGACCATACCAACGCTGTCTCCTCCGGAAGGACGGTGCAAAGCATCTGCAATATAGCCTCCTCTGCAAACTCTGCGCACAGCTCGTCGTCTAAAGAAGGTGGCGCAGCAAACCGCGATGCAAGAAACGCCCGAGGGTCCTTGACGCGAGGGCCGTCGCCGGGGTCGTATATGAAAGGCGTCTTGAATAGGGGAGAGAGTAGAGGGGGCTCGCCTACGGACAAGTCAGGTGGGCGTATGGTCGGCTTCTCCTGAGGCATGGGATGATAAGGATGAGAGGGCAAGTCGTATGGGTGCCCTCCGTCCGAAACCTGAACATGCTGATCGGGCCTGGAGAATGGTGGTGGCGTCGGTGGTGCAGGCGTTGGGCTCGGGGAGTGGGAGGAGGGCATCTGTGGCTGTCGTTGTTGCTGCTGCTGCTGCTTCTTCTCTATCTTGTTGTGTGCGTGTCTTTTCTTCTTCCGGTTGCGTGGTCCGGGCATGGCAGTCGTGAGATGAGTTGTTGAATCTGGAAGGGTCAGAGATACCACTGCAGCGACTGCACAGACGCGCGAGCGCCCAGGCGCGCTCGTTACGGTCACCATCGCGATCGGTCACGTCACACTCGTCCTGGACGTCCTGGTGGCAGCTGGCTCAGTGGCTGGCTCGTACACCACTGTAGGTCACGCCGGTAAGTGTCTTATGCTTCTTCGATAGTCGTCATGCTGAGTGCATGCTTCAACGATGCATGATTTTCTACATGATGATGACAGAAAGATGACAGGATGACAATCCTTTAGTGCTGATAGCTATCAGCATTCCGCCAATGTCCGAGTCGTCCCAACGGTCAAACATCCAAGATCGTCGCCAGGCTCAAATCATGAAAGCCAGCACCAAGAGCGCAACCGCAGAGACAAGCGGAGAACACCGCGCTGCCCTTGACGCCGTCCCCGGGTCCGCCTGCCGATCGCGGAGTTGCGCTTTCGAACGCGGTGCCCGTCCTGGTGCCGGTGGGAGCAGCGTCGCTGATCGATCCTTCCAGCTGAGCCAGCCGAGGCCGTCGCGATTGAAAGGCACTGGACCCATCAACGACAAGCTTCAACGCGACCGGCGGAAGACTTAGCGAAGGCGTGCTTCACCGGTTCGATTGCCGGTGCCAGAGACGGCCAAACGCCTCAACACTGCCTCAACAAGCTGCGTAGTCGTCATCCATAGTCGAGACTGTGCATCATGTGCGGCACCTTTTCTCCTTACATCGAGGTGTACTGTAAGATGCACATCCTTGCCTCCCAACGTCTCAATCTGATTGTGGTGGTGCCGACGCTGTTCTCTATCTAGCATAAGCGCCGCGCAGTCGGGCAGGTGTGGAGGAAAAGGTGGGCGACCGCGATCTGCGTTACGACAGTCGATCATACAGAAAGGCTTGCTGCGAAGTTTTGCAAAGCCGGCTTGCTCACCGTCTAAGATCCGACTCTTCTCGATGACGGCCGCAGTGACCACTGTCCCTCATTTGATGATACAGCACGCCCACTCGACGTCATCAGAGCTTCGAAGTTACACCAATCCGTGCACCCGACTCGCCAAGAGCGCCACGACCGCGACGGTCAATAGCATATATAGCGTGAAGTTGGAATAGCTTCTGCATGTTAGCAATCGCGCAGTCCGGAGGTCGCTCTTAGCCCGCGTCTTGCAGACTTGCACGGTTGCAGAGGCGCGCTTCATAGGATCTCGACCCGAGCGCTTGAGTCCCGTTAATGGCGGCATGCGCTCGACGCTAAAGAATGACCGCTATGCGCAGTACGCGTCGGGTTACAGAGCCGAACGATGTTTAACAGTGATACATACCGAGGGCACATCGCACGGGGCATTAGTCATCGATCGTGACGTCGTGAACATGCCGAAGGTGACCACAATGTATTGTGTCCTCTCAGAGACATGGACCTTAGTATGCGTTCAGCACGTCACTTATTGGGTCCACACTCAACAATACATGAGTACAGCCCTCCATTGAATCGCGTTCGACGCCGAGCAAAATATCGCACTACATGACCCAACTCAATTCGGCAGGCAGGTCAATGGTAGGCCTTGCAGCCGCTCCAAAACCTGCGCCTGCACGGTCGCGTTCGCGTCCAGCTTGGTGTTCGCGTCGAGCACGGACACGCTCGCGAAGCACCCAGCGTCGACGACGTCGCTCTCGGTGGGGAGGTGGTCCGACCCGCACGTCTCCACATCTGTCTGGAACACGTCCCACACGAGCCGCGACAACACCCACGAGTAGCTAGCCGCAGTTGGGCAGTTGTCAATCGCCGCGTAGTTCACGTTGACGATGATCCCTGGGGGCAGGAGAGGTTCGCCTGCACGGGCGGCGTCGGAGGTAGTGAGCGTGTTGACGAACGTCGTGGTGAGATTGGAGTAGATGCGGGCCGCAAGGGACGAGGGCCCGTCCGGGTCCGTGTCGAGCGTTGTGTAGGACACCTCAGAGCCGCTGACTCCAGAAAACGCGCCTGCGGGGATACCGGAGCGCGCAGATTCGCATGCGGCTCCACTGCAGGACGTCAGCATGCGACGAACTAGCGGAACTCCCACACTTACACCGTGCCAGAGAGCAAAACTACGAGTCCAAGATTGCCTAAAGAAAGTGTTACACTCGTTAGAAGAGACAAGTAGAGACTCAGTGACAATCCACTTACTCCCGATATTCGGTCCGCTGACCGTGAAATCTGGCTGTCCGCTCGCAAAGTATTGTTTGGCCAGCGTCTGTATGCCATATCTCGCGGCGTCGACACTAGAACCCAAACCATCAGATGGAAGACAGGCTTTCTCTCGTGACTGGCACGTACGGGTACGCGTTCACATAGTTCAGGCGTGCTGTACGTGAGCACCATTTGGACGTGAGCTTCTATAGCATACCGACGTCATGATGAACGTACGATTGCTAGCGTTGAACCCCACGGCCGGAGAGCCTGTTGGACACGTATCAAACTCGCATGGCTCCGTCAGAGGCTGCGGAGTAGTAGAGAGAGAGCTCTTCCCCGACTGGTTCAGCGCTGGCGCAGACAGCACAACCTGTGAGTGGGCGGTGAATGGAATCGAGGTGAGCTACACGGTGTGCAGAACGCCGATCAAAGTGACTAACGCTATAGCCGGTGCTGTTCAGCACATCGAACTGCTGGCGAATCTGCGCGGTCGCCCAGCCATCATCGTTTGTGAGTAGGATGTTTGTCCCGGCGACAAGCGTAAATAGCAAGCAGAGAGCGTAGACGAGAAGGCGCATCGTCGACAGGTGCCCACGCTGGTACTTGGTGATCCGGAGAGGACGAGGTTGACGCGTTGACGGGGTGGCAGAGGCGAGCGGGCTGGGCCTTATATACCGCTGACCTGCCTGGGCGGGGTGATGAAAGTAACCGAACCGACCATATCTGTGCGGCTTGGATGGCAGGAAGCAGCCACGCTGCCACGGAGCCACACGGAAAGAAGCCCGACTCATCAGCCTCTGCTGGGAACAAACGTCGTCATACCCACAGCGCGCCGTCCGATCCGCTGCGTACTATCCCCGATGCTGTCCCTTTGATGAAGTGCGACTGCTGCCGGCAAGTCGTTATACCTTCCCGGCAGGATGGACTGGAGCGCGTCGGATAGTGATACTGGATGCCGCCATCGCCCTGTAGAGAGCTGTAGTCATGAACACAGCGTCGCGTGATGGTGATAACGGACTGCAGCCGTCGTCGAGCTCTCTCTCGCCGCTCGGTTACTGGCGACGACGAAGGTCCAAGAAGGTCGCACCTGTATGATCCGAGGAGCAAGAGCACTGCAAAGGATCGTAGTCCTCAATAGAAGCACCTAACAGGCCCGCTCCAAGCCTGCAACGCAGTTCTTCATCCAAATCGAGGGACCGTGATGTAAGATACCACTTTAGATAGCCGTTGTCATCTACTGTGTTCGACCGTAGACTTCGGAGGCTTCAAAGGGCCGATGTAGATCAGGGGTCATCAGGAGCGCCGGGATACCAAACGCCAGAGTGCGGCACTCTGCGGCGTGCGCCCGAGATATTGGCAGTGTTTAGCCTCCAGAGCCCCCTTGAAGCATCATCGTTGCTACATACAATGATCTACGGCGTCGGATAGGGCAGAGGATGCAGTCCTGAAATTTGTCACGATCCCGTCCCACCGGCTGCTGCGGACTCCATACCAGATACATATGTAGTACCGTGACATTGACTCGGACGGCGAATCAGACTCTGTCACTCTGACGACTTCGAGGTGGCTTGGATGTGTACTCCGAGTGGCTGCTAGCCATGCACGTGCGATGCCCTCGAGATTGGAGTATCTTCGAATTCTGCCTTCAATTTTGCCACTGGCCCCGGCCTCTCGGTGCTCAGACTGTACAAGGGCTTCGTGAATAATCCCTCGACTCATTAACACACAGTTACTAACAAAAGCTCGGACCAACCAATTGATAGCAGCCAATTTATAACAGTTTATAACACAGTAGTTTAGAACGAGTGAAGAATCACCGACAACGCTTGATAACCGGTTCAAGACGGTGAAGTATGTTCAGCGCCCATCACTATGACCACACGTCCGGAGGAGAATCATCGTGGCAGCGGCGCAAGCGGCGTCCTCATCCTCTGAAGCTTTGACTTGAAAGGCATTGCGAAGCATGCCATGAAGCTTCATGAAACTATCTTTATGAGAGCGTTGGAGTGGAAGAGGTTGCTGCTCAGGCGGCCTCGCTCTAGTCACACGCTTACTAGGGCCTCAGCTCTCCACTGGCACCGGGCATCAAGTCGTCGTCCAGCAGTCGCCCGTATGCACGTGTGCTCTCCGGCTCATCAGGTCTGCTAATGACCGTCTTTCGGATGTACGGTAGTGCTTCTGCAATACTCATTTACCATTTAGACTGACGCGAATGACCGTGAGTGTGGATGATAGAACTAACCATTGCTAACAGGCCGGTTTACTCCCCACCCCCCTGGTTTCACACTGTTAAAAACCGGTTGATTACACCTGTGTTATATTGTTAGTTATTAAAGTCCCTATCATTCACGGAGCCCTCGTCTGCATACAAGTTCCACGATCCTGAACCATTGAGTGATTCACAGGCAAATGTTCAAGACGCGCTGAGTACTACGACTGCGGCCTCAATGAGACCGGCTGTACATTGGTTGGACGTCCTTTGCAACAGCTTGAGTGGGGTACGTGGGAACGAGATTCCTGATTGTAGATTGCATGCCATTCTGCGTACTCCGCTGTACATCAGTTCATAAGCTCTACTGTATATCACCGTCATTGACATGAGGAGAACTCGAGAGTAAGGCCTTCAGGACCAGGCTAGCTATCGTGATTGATCAGCTGGGTAAATCAAGTGGTGAGTCCTCATGTGTCGCACCCTACCCAGTGGTGGCCACCTTGACAGACAAGCTTACTGTACAACGGGTATCGACGGTTACTCCTCGGAGGTCCCAATGCCCACCTCTTACAGCATCGCGAACCCGACAAGTTAGAGACGACTGAAGTCTTGACTCACGACGGCGGGCTGTCGTCCATTCTGATTGGCTAGCACCCTTCCCGAGATCGATCATCGACGCTGTGGCTCGATTGCAGATCCGATCGGAATGCGGGGGCCACAGAGATAAGATTAGATGAAGAATTTGCTCGTTCTTTGGGCCGTGGCACCAACAGAGATATAAGAAGTCCTTGCAGCAGTGATTCGGAACTTGCGTTTCGCTCTTCCTCCTCCTCCCTCTCCCTGCTTATTCCCGTCCGCCCGAGCTTACTCGTTGTCATCATGGCTGTCATCCAAAACGCGAACGGTGCCTTGAACAGCGCTCCCAGCGCTACGTCTATGCAGCCCGCCGAACTTGATGTATGCAAATCCCGGACCTCTTTCAGCCATTTGAGATAGTGATTGAGCATCGACACCGAACAGGCCTCGAAGGTGGTGATTACGCTCGCGAAGGAGCTGAAGCCCGTTCCTCCTGCAACAGAGCTCAAGTTCGGACAGGTCAGTCTGTGCAGTGGTTTCGAAGGTCCGCCCGGAAGCTCATTGTGGTAGGTCATGACTGACCACATGATGGTCGTGTCTTACGATCCCGTCAACGGGTGGTCGACGCCTGAGATTAAGCCTTACGGCCCTTTCTCCCTTGACCCCGCAAGTTCATGCTTCCAGTACGCCACCAACGTTTTCGAGGGCATGAAGGTGCGCATCACTTCACCTGTTTCCGTACCGCATCACCTCTCAAGGCACAGCGTTCCAGGCGTATATGGGCCCCGATGGGAAACCCAGGCTCTTCCGCCCGAACAAAAACATGGACCGCATGGCGAGATCGGTCGACCGCGTCGCGCTCCCTCCATTCGATACCAACGAGCTCCTCAAGCTCATCAAGCGCCTCGTAGCCATCGAACAGCGCTGGATACCCACCCAAAAAGGCCACAGCCTCTATATCCGCCCCACCATCATCGGCACGCGCTCTTGTACGTCGGGCGTTGCTTTCGTCCCTTGCGTGTGGATCTGCTATACTAAGACTTGCTTTCCGACAGCGTTGGGTGTCACTGCGTCCGATTCCGCTATGCTTTACGTGATCTGCTCGCCGACGGGGCCCTACTTCCGCACGGGCCCACGCCCGATCTCTCTGCTTGCCGTAGGCGAGAACGTACGCGCGTGGCCAGGAGGCACCGGCGAGTACAAGCTCGCGCTCAACTACGCACCGACGTTCAAGCCCCAGCAGTACGCTGCGAAGCTCGGGTACGAGCAGTGCCTCTGGCTCCTGGGCGAGAAGATCACCGAAGCGGGCTCGATGAACTTCTTCGTGGTCATCCAGAGAGACGATGGCGGTAAGTTTTTCCCTGCAACACTCATCGCTCGACAGATCAGCCTCTCACGAGAATCCGGCTTCTACTACGTGCAGACCTGGATGTGTTCACGCCCCCACTAGACGGAACGATCCTCCCGGGCGTCACGCGCGACTCCATCCTCGCGCTCGCGGCCGCCCACCCGTCGCGCATGCTCCTCCCGAACCTGCCCTCGTCCCTCCGGCTGCACGTAGCGGAACGCGAATTGACCATGTCCGAGTTCTCCGCGTGGGCGGAGGAGGGTCGCCTGCTCGAGGCCTTTGGCGCCGGCACAGCTGCCGTGGTCGCCGCTGTCGGCCGCGTCGGGTACCAGGGTAAGGACATTGTGCTCCCGACACACGAGGGCGGCCTCGGACCCGTCGGCCGCGCGTTGTACGAGCGCATCACCGAGATTCAGGAGGGCAAATACCAGTGGGAGGACTGGTCGGTCATCTGCGAGTGAATATCGCGGCGGACACAGCGAGCCTGGGTTGAGCGACGGGGGAGGGGGGAAGCTGCACCATATATATGTAAGGTATTACTAGTGTAAAGTCTGCAAAATGTACGTCTAGATCTAGTGATACAGGGACAAAGGGATATATGCATCTCCGTACATTACGCTGGCAGCGTTCACTCGTCCGCATTGTCATCCGCGACTGTGTCCGCCACAGCTCTTCGCTCCAGCTTCTTCGCGCCTCTACCGAGACAATATCGCTCATTAACCTCCTCCGGGGTGAGCATCCGCTTCCTCTCGAGCAGCGGCGTATACGTCGCTGCGCGCTTCACCATCCCGCCCCCCAGCGGGAGACTCATCATCGCCCCAGAGGGAAGCGGGTCCACGCCTGGAGCGCCAAGCGGGAAGTACGGCCTCGGGCGCTCGTGGTGCGCCTCCGCGGCTTTCAGGAAGTGCTCCTCAAGCGCAGCTCCGATGACAGCGCGCTCGTGCGCGCACATCATGCCCCTCAGCGGGCTCTTCGCCGTCTCGCCGGCCAGGACGACCTTGCCCCGGTCGACGCGCCAGTCGAGCGCGCCCTCGTCGTACCCGCACTCCCACAGCACGAGCGGGAGAGGGTCCGCGATGATGTACTCGGGCTTGCCCGTCACGACTGGGGGCGCGGGCTCGCCCGCGTGAAACGGCGGGAGCGGATTCGCGGGGTCGGCGTTGAGGAGCGCGCTCATCACCCAGGGGCGCTCGAGCCCCGTGCCGACGAGGAAGAGCACGGCCATGATGTGGCGGACCATGTTGTAGAGGAACGCGTTTCCGCGGAGGTTGAGGACGTGCAGCCCGTCTGGGCGCGCGGGGTCGACGGGGTCAATCGAGGCGTGCAGGATGCGCCGGGTGAACGTCGTGAGCTGCTTGCCCGGGTCGATCTTGCAAAGGTTCCGGAAGTCGTGCTCGCCAACGAGGCGCGCGGCAGCGTCGGACATGGCGCCGAGGTCGAGGTCCTGCGGGGAGAAGAAGTACTTATAGTGTCGCCAGCGGCAGCTGTGCCGCGCGGAGAAGTCGTCCGCGACGGGCGACCAGGCGAGGATGCGGATCGTCGGCGGGAGGATGTGGTTCAGCTTGTAGACATAGTTCGTGCTGTCCTCGTCCGAGTCTTGTGGCGGAGGATTTGAAGGCAGAGACGCGTTCGTCGGGGGCTCGTCAAAGTCACCCATCAGCCCAAAGTCACCTTCCAATCCTGTGCCTTCCTCTGCGACCTCTTGCGGTTCATGTGATGGTGAGGGCTCCGAGTTCGATGCTTCTTGGGAGACTTCCGCCACAACTGGTTTTGCGTTCGAGCCGCTCCTCACCCACAAGCTGACGACCTGGCCAGCCGCGCTCACTCCCTTATCCGTCCGCCCACACCGCTGCCACCCGCACCCTTCCAAGCCACCATCCCGATCGACGAGCTTCGTGTGGACGAGCGCGTCGAACAACACGCCCTCCACCGTCGGCAGCACCGGGTCCCGCTGGAACTCCATTCCGCCATAGTGGATGCCGTTGTACGTGAACTTGAGCGCGATCTTGCGCTTCGGGTACGCGTTGAAGTCGAACGGCTTCGATTTACGGAGCGACTGTTGCTGATGATGGGCGTGCGCCGGCCGGGGACGGTCGTGGTGCGGGTCGAGCTGCTGCAGACGGGCGATCAGCTCCTCGCGAGACCAGTTCTTGTAGGGCTCCATTCGTGTGAATCTTGTGTAGGGGCGTAAGAGACGGTAGCTGAAGCCACCGGTCATGCAAGTCGATCGGTACCTACTCTACTCTCGACAGGCTTGATTCCTTGCGAACTCAGCTGTCGGGTAGATGCGCTAGGATGTGTTTATCTCGGCAGTTTGACTGAGAAATAGTAACTCAGCAATCCTGGATTTGAAGCTGAAGGTGCAAGCGGCGGGAAGTCCCGGGGTTACTTCGTGTCCTAATGAGCGCGAGAGACAGTAATCGTAACTCCAGAGACAACCTGTCGGTTACCGGCAGCTACACGGTCAAGACGGCGAATACGCCGAAGGGCTTCGTGATATGCAAGACGAGACGAGAGTGCAACTCTACCAACTGCAGAACTGCAACGGTCTATGGGCGCTTACAGAGGCTTACTGAGATCT
This sequence comes from Trametes punicea, assembly GCA_025528855.1. NCBI lineage: Eukaryota > Fungi > Basidiomycota > Agaricomycetes > Polyporales > Polyporaceae > Trametes > Trametes punicea. The sequence continues at coordinate 207,014 of VICQ01000031.1, forward strand.
CAGATAAATCTCTGCGCGATCTGCTGTTTTGCGCCGCAAGATAGTCACACGATCTCCTCCAAGGCTGGAACTGTCCGAACTGCAGCTATCGGCCGCACGCTTCAGGAATCCGTACTTGAGTCTCCCATCCGCTATGTACAGTACGCGCCGAGACTGTTGTGCGAGTAGCGGGCGATATCGTGATGACGACAAGAGGACGCATGTACCATCCAACCACATTCAGTTATTCATCGGCATCTTCCGTCGCCCCTCTTCTAGCACTTCAGTGGGAGGACGCATGGCCGAGGCAGTGTACCGTTGTACCTATCTCCCATTATATAAAGCGCAACACCTAGTTCACACAAGCAAAACTCGACCTCGATATGAGCCAACCCGCTCCGTTCAGCAACGCGACGAACCACCAGCCCGCTTCCGCTGCCCGGGGGAGTTCCTCGAACGCCGGCGCAGGCACCGGGCCAGCGCCGATCTCGCGGTCGCCCGAAGCGCGTGAGTGCCGTTCAGAATCAAAGTTTCCTTCCCGCGCCCGCCCGGCGTCGGAATGGGCAATCGCATCTCCGGCATCCGTGGCGCGCCCACGACGGTGACGGGATGGAGCTGACGCGTTCCTGTTCGTGGGTGTGGCGCAGCGAGGCTCAAGGTGACGGAACTGCCCGATGTCGACGAGTCGCTGGCAGCTTGGGACGACAACCACATGCAGCTCGACGGTCCTGAAGGTGCGCGTCTCGTCTCGCACCGGCGGGCGTATCGCGCGGTCCTTCGTACATAGCTAGCGCTGACGTCGTGACTGCAGAGCTCCCGCCCGCCGGGCTGTTCGACGGCATGCAGGTTCGTGCTCGTCCCGCTTCGTCCGCGTCGCCACTCTCACCTGTCGCGTTGTGGTGGCACAGACTTTCCCGGGGATGGCCTGCCCATCGAGGATCGGCCGCTCATCTCGCCACTCGCTCCCATGACGACCCTCCGTGCAGAGTACGAGAACGGCTCGCAGAGCTTCGTGAAGCAGATCGACGGGCTCATGAGCCAGGGTTGGATCGGGATCCGTCGTGCGCGCGGAGACGGTCAGTAGTTCGACCGCGCCGCTGGCCGATGTACCCACTGACTGTGATTTACACCCCTGTTAGGTGACTGTTTCTATCGTTGTGAGTGCCCGCCAAAACGTGCCCCGGCGCCAGTGCGCAGGACCGAGCTGATTGTCGCCACTTCGCTGCAGCCTTGGCATTCGCATACATCGAACGCATCCTCAACGCCACCGAGCCGGCGCTAGCGGTCACGAGCGCGCTCTCGGTGCTAGAGAGCACGCAGCCCGTTCTGGAGCAGGTCGGCTTCCAGCGACTGGTCTTTGAGGACTTCTACGACGCCTTCGCGGGGTTGATCAAGGCCGTCGTCCAACCGCCTGCTGACGGACGCCTGCTGACCATCACCTCGCTCCTGGAAGCGTTCAACACTCCGGAAGGTGCGAGGAATGCACCTGTACGTTGAACTGTGTACGGGCTCACTCAGCATACCGCGACGCGTCGCGTGACCAGTGTCGAATTCGGTCGTCATGTACCTACGGCTCCTGGCCTCTGCGCAGATCAAGTCCGACGCGGAGGCCTACTCTCCATTCCTGTTCAATCCGGACACGACGGAGCCCATGGATCCCGAGAGCTTCTGCAACAACTTCGTCGAGGCGTTCGGGAAGGAAGCCGGTGAGCGACGCGTCGCCTCGCACTCTGCCTCCCGTCGACCTTATTTTATCTGACTGCCTCCGTTGCACGCCTGCGCGCACACAGACCACGTCCAGATCGCGGCGCTCTCGAACATGCTCAAGGTGAACATCAATGTAGCATACCTCGACGGCCACGACCCGCACGGCAACGTCAACTTCGTCTCGTTCCAGAACGCGCCGGACCCAAGCACGGAGCCGGTCAACCTGCTCTACAGGTATGGAGCGCTCCCTTTCCTCGCTGCGTGCGTGTGTGCGTGTCTCAGCATTTCTCACCGTGCATTCCTGCGCAGACCGGGCCACTACGACATCCTGGACCGCCGCAGCGAAGACCCGATCCCTCCGCTGCTGGAATGATGTATCGCTCGCGTGGATCCGTGGGGGCTCTTGCCAGGTGGCTCCCTGTATGGCTCTCGTGTAAACCAATGCTGTTGTCCTCTTACACACGTTGTAATTGTTGCGTGCTGTCGCCATGTATACCCACTGCAATATATGCCATGAACGACGAGATTGGGCGCGACTGCGATCGCCTGCAGCATCAAGCCACCCGCGTCGCCGCCAATGGGACTCGGATCTGAGACCGGCGGTGTGACAGTCACGAAACACGGCCTCGTCACGGCGAGGCTGGTCCGTGCGGGCGGGGTCATGTGCGAGGCTGTCACAGGTGGGTTAGGTAAGCGATGGTTGTTTAACGCGGGATTCTCCCAGCGGAGCCCTACGCCCCCCTTCACCCAAAGGCAGAGCCCTCTCTCACCAGCCAGAGCCAGCCAGCCAGCCAGCCCCAGCCATTTTCCTCTGCCTGCCTACGCTCGCGCCTGTAGCGCTGCCCTGCCTGCCCCCGCCTCCCCCGAGCACACACAACCGCACACGCACCTGTCCCCCGCCTGCACTTGAACAAGGTGAGCGTAGGGGCCTCTTGCGCGTTATCTGATGCTTCTCGCGCGCGCTATCGATGCCCGCTGAGCTGTCGCCGACGGCGACGCGCAGGGCCCGCGGGAGGGCGCGACGCGCCCCAGACGCGTCCCCGCCGTACGCGTCGCGGGCGTGTCGGCTGTCCCGGCGTGCTTCCGCATCGTCTCAGGCTGTGCAGGACGTGCTGCTCACACCCCGTGCTCCTCTACAGATGCCGAAGGAGACGACCAAGACGACCAAGGTGGGCATCCGTTCCCTTTCCGACCCCCATATATGCGCGGGCCCCCTTCGGGGCCGCCGTATATGCGCCGAACGGTGCTGATCGTGCGTCTGTTGACAGAGGAAGGCTGCTGAGAAGCAGGACAAGGGTACGAAGGCGAGGGGGAAGAAGGACCCGAAGGCCCCGAAGCGGGCGCTGTCGGCGTACATGTTCTTCAGCCAGGACTGGAGGGAGAGGATCAAGGCTGAGAACCCCGACGCGGGCTTTGGTGGGTCGTTGGCTGTTGTCGTCGTCGTCGGGCGGTTCGGATGCTGACAAAGCGCTACGCGACAGGTGAAATCGGAAAGCTCCTTGGCGCGAAGTGGAAGGAGCTGGACGATGAGGAGAAGAAGGTATGCGTGCTCCCCAATGTGCGTAGGAGCCGTGCTGATGGCGGTACGCTCGTTAGCCATACCTTGATCAGGCAGCGGCAGATAAGGCCCGCGCCGAGCAAGAGAAGTCTGAATACGATGTACGTACAGGTCGACTCTCGTGACTCTGCCCCGTCTTACGCCTCTCAGCATGGGAAGAAAGGCGACAGTGGCAGCGGCGATGGCGACGACGACGACGAGTGAAGCGGATACTTCTAACTCGTGCATACGCGTCTTCCGCCTGGTGACTCCCGTTGTCACTGTGTGTATGCCTGCTAGATATCGTTCTGCGTCTCTCTGTCTCTTGGTCTCGCTGCTCGCCATCCTACTGAAAACCTTTGGACTCACCTGTCTCCTCTTCTCCGTCTCGTCTCGTCTGTTCGCGTCCTCTTCTATGTACTATTCTTCGTACCTCGCTAGTCGTATAGCTTCGTCTGCGGGCGTGTGCGCGCGTCGCGCCCGTTGTATCACGAACGACGTTCCTGTAATACTAGACGATGATGGTGTACTTGTCCGTTCGCTACATTCGGTTTAATTTATGTGAAAGCCTCGTGCCTCGAAGTGCGTCGCGGAGGTGGTCGCATGAGCAAGCTGGGTGCGCGGCAGTGCCACGCCGTATTCCAACTGAGAACGGTCGACGTTTCGCCAGCACAGCTGGAATTGTTCAAATGCCGTACGCGCCCGCATGGAGGAACGGATCAGCGATTGGAGACCTATCAGTATTTGGCAATGCCTTTCCGCCCCGAGCCCACGACGCCGGACTCCGGGCGCTGGGAGAGCTGCGTCGGGCATGACGTCGTCTTCCCCACTTTGCCTGTCCCGTCTGCCACTTTGGCCATCGCAGTCCACCATGGCCTTCTCTGAAGTCTCCTTTCAGAACACCGTCAATTTCGACAAGTCGCTCAGCGCGAACCGACTGCCATGACTTCGTCCAACGCTCCTTTCCTCGAAAAGGCCGCGTACCTCGATGCGATTCGCATCCTCCAGCACACGGAGCCCTTGCCTCCCGTCGAGCCACCGCCCGCGCTGAAGCCGCCGACGCCGCCTCCGACGACCGCGTCCACAACCGCTAGCATCGACCTGGACAGCATCGGCGAAGGTCGGTGCGGAACGAAACTGACCACTGTGCGAGCCCGGTGCTGACCAGTGGAACAGCTGAGGCGCGGAAGATCGTCTCCGAGGAGCATAGAGCTTTAGGCTTCCGACCTCCAGATGGCTCGCTCGCGGCGCAGGCGCAGTCTGCTGCTGCGCGTCATCCTCAGGGCAGCCTCATCCCGCCGGACGAGAAGACATTGACTGAAGCTGCAGAAGCCGATGCTGTTCGCGTAGCGTGAGTCTCCGCAGTTCTACGTCGTGTTTGCGGACGAGCTGGTTTGTTAAGCGGCCGCCTTCGCATAGAGGAGAAATGGGTGGCCAGCCCTCATACAGGATGCAGCACGTCACCGTCCCAGGCAAGGGCAGGTTACTTTCGGCTGCAGAGACTCTAGGCATCGACATGAGGGGAGTTGGAAGGAGTGCGTACAAAGCCGCCGTGTCAGATGCTACTATATATGCGTCTAACGTTGGCGGCACATGCAGACGAAGCGAATTTGGTCATGTCAGAAGAACATAGCGAACTCGGCTACCGTCCTCCTGCCGGCTCTCTGGCTGCGGAGGCGCAATCGGCCGCCTCGCAACACCCCCAAGGCGAACCCGGCGTCGAGCACCCAGACCCTATTTCCCTCGTGGAGGCTGCACGAGAGGACGCGGAGAGGGTCGCGTAAGTAGCTCATCATCTGAGCAGATTGTTATGAGGTAGAAGCTCATGGCCGTCTGTTACGCCTTTCAGTGCAGAGCGTGAGCCGGACACCGTACCGTGCATCAATATCCATACGATCACAAAGCAGGAAGCGCAGCTATTAGAGTCGTTGGAGCATAGATTGTGAGTGCCTAAGTCGTGTGCGTAAGCCAGTGGTAGGAATTAAGGCTTACTGGTGTGGAACAGTTTGGGATACACACCCCGAGCGGATCACTTGCTGCACAGGCTCAGGCGGCCGTCGCAAGGCGCGGAGCTCAGCCGGTCACCAAAGGTCAGTCGTCCTATCAGCACATTGCTTCTTCTGCTGTCTATCGCTCATGGCAAGCTGATGACCAGAACTCGCTGCGTTCTTGTTCTCGGAAGAGCACCGGACGCTGGGGTACGAGCCCCCGCCGGATAACATCGCGGTTATTGCGCAGAGCTTGGCGGATCAGAACGCAAGGGATGGTGGTACCCGAACCCTTGCAGATGCAGGTGTATGATCATATACAACGCGCGTTTGCCTGCTTAAGCAGGACCTATATTTTGTAGCCGTAGCACACGTCTGTATGCTTTTCGTCGCTGTATATGTATATGCGTAGTAGGAGGTCATCCTAGTATCCTGGACGTGGGCCGACAACCGAATGCCTTGCCTGCCTGAGCCCTCGGGATCTCAGTCGGGTGTCTTGGGATCGGATGCACTGATTAGCCCATCGGCAGCGTGAGCGGCGCGCGTCCGCCACTGGGATGGAGGCATATCAGGGACTACCGTATTTGGTAGCGCCTGCAAGCGCATTATATGTACGCGGCCCTGGGCGCTCTCTCGACACCCTCAAGCTCGTCGCCTCCTTCGCATCCATCGCCCCGTGCGCCCTCGTCCGTCTGCCGATATATGCCCCCGAGCGAGCCCCGCACGACGATGGACTCACCCCGGATAGGCACACTGAGCGAGGTGCCTGAAGAAGGACCCCTCACGCCCGGCGCACGCTCTCCGTACTTCCACCATTCCGTAACGGGTTCGGCTACGACTTTCAAGGCCGCAGCGAGCACGACCAGCCTCGCGAGCGCCGGGTCGTCCTCCAGGACACCCTCTGGCAGGCGGACGCCTTCAAATCTTGTACGTTCGGCGACAGCGAGAACGGCGAGCGGCGACACGCTGAGCGGGAGTGTCAGCGGGGTGACGACGCCACGGACACAACGCTCCCGCTCACCTGCAACGATCAAGGAGAGGGAACGGGACAGGGACAAGGACAGAGACAGGGACAAGGACAAGGACCGCGAGAGGGACGACCGGGGTCAGAGTGGGCGGGAACGCGAAGGGAAGGAGAGGGAGGGCAAGGGCGGGAAGGGCGCCGCCCCGCAACCCCCGCAGACGCCAGCCCACAGGACGCGGAACACGCCCCACATCCACCACGTCAAGGACGCGGAGCTGGTGCCCGCGACGCTCATGCACTGGAGCCGCGCGCCGGTGTACGGCTTCATGCCGCCGCGGGGCATCCGCGCGCACACCGTGACGCTGATCGACAACGTCGCGTGGCTGTTTGGCGGGTGCGATGAGCGGACGTGCTGGAGGGACGTGTTTTGCTTCAACACAGGTGCGCTTGCGACCGCTCTGGTCTGGGCGGGCCGTGCTAAGACGTACAGGTTAGAGACGATGCAGTGGACGCATCCGCAAGTCCAGGGCGAGATACCCAAACCTTGCCGGGCGCATACGGCCACGCTGGTCGACCGGAAGATATTCGTCTTTGGCGGCGGTGAGGGCGCGGAGTACTACAACGACGTCTACGTCCTCGATAGCGTCACGCGACGGTGGCACCATCCGCTGTCGAGCGAAACGCCGGAAGCGGAACGCACTTGCACGTACCCACCGCCTCGCCGCGCGCACACCTCTGTGCTCTACAGGAACAAGCTGTGGATCTTTGGCGGCGGAAATGGGACCCACGCGCTCGATGACGTGTGGACGCTGGACCTCAGCGGCGGGCTTGACCGGTTGCGCTGGGAGCAGGTCGTTACGCACGGTCAGGGGCCGCCGCCGCGCGGGTACCATACAGCCAACTTGATCGGCAATGTCATGGTCGTCGTCGGCGGCAGCGATGGGCAGCAGTGCTTTTCGGATATCTGGTGTCTGAACCTTGGTAGGTTGTTGAGAGGATGCGGGACATCTCGAGACACTGAACGGCCTTCGATAGATACCCTACTTTGGAGTCTGGTCAAGCTCGGAGAAAACCATAGGCGACTGTCGCATACGGCGACACAAGTCGGATCATACCTCTTCATCTACGGCGGTCATGACGGAGTGAACTACATGCAGGATCTGCTGCTCTTCAACCTCGGTGCGCCTCTTTCAGCCTCGTCTGTAGCCCACCTCGACTAATATGGGCACCTCCCAGTATCACTACAATACGAGCCACGGCAGATCGCTGGCAAACCGCCCTCGGTGCGGGGGTACCACGCGGCCTGTCTCGCCGACAGCCGCGTCTTCATCTTCGGCGGCTTCAACGGCATCGAGGTGTTTGATGACGTGCACATCCTCGACTTAGCAGGGGCCGCGTACCTCCCGCAGGTCACCAGCTTCCGTATCGACGTCGAGTGAGCCTCTCTTGCGCTGCTGACCTCCTCTCCTGCCCTTCCCTCTTCGTTGGCGCTATTCCTGCCCATGGTTCTGGGAGCCATTTAGCGTTGTGCTCCGTTCTTCCGTATATCCCACTCGTTCAAGAGCCGACCTGGACCTCGTTGGGCTGGCGCGCGCTCTAGACCCCTCGTCGCAACTCAAACGCATTACATCATTCCTTCTTCCACTTGTGTAGTCCGCGTTCTTGGCGAAGCGCAGGCTTCGTCCGCGGAGTCAGTTATGTACCGGCAACCAGCGAGACGGTATCGGTACGTGCGTCGGCATAATCTAGTCGTGTATATTGGCCCATCTCGTGCGGGCACCTGAGGCTGCCCCCGCTTCGGGTGGCGGCTGTCTGCTTTCTCCACAGAGATTGTATTGATTAGTCGAGAGGGTAGAGTCGTAGAGGGGCGGTAGACATAAGTAGTATTCACGATCGACTTGTCGTGGTGACCACCTAATGAGGAGTATCCTTGAGCTTGTAGATCGATGCTACGTTCGATTGCGCGGCCGCTTTCTACGTCTGCGTGGTGTGGTTGGCTCTAGACCCCACACCGTATCATTGGCGAGGATTAAGGGTCAAGGCAGTGCCGACTGCGTCTTCTCTCCCTCCGTACTGTATAAGCTTCACACCTTTCGCTGCTGACTTTACATGGATTTATCTCGTCAAGCCAGTACGTACGCCGAGTTGCTATGTCCGGATACCAGACCACACCAAAAATACTCGCGCTTCCACGGCGCTGCGGTACAGAGCCTGGGGAGCTCGGTCTCGCCGCATTGGGCTCGTCACGAAGCTTAACAAGGCCTCGCAGCCGATCCGAGCCCTCGGAGTGTGGGACACGGTGATCTCGAGGCCCCAAGTCCCACACCGTGCTGCGCGGATCGCCACGAAGTGCGGAGTCGGTGGCGAGGTACGGACGTAATGGTATCATTATCGCAGCTACAGTACCGTCAATGAACGTTTGAACCCACGCAATCGGGATACATATGCGCCCACAACTACTGGGCGTACCGGGTCCGACGTTGTGCCCCGCCGTCTATGACTAGCCTGTCAGCCGCTGGGCGGTGCCCTTTCCGACTGCCCGTTCCAGACGTGCATGGCTCGGACGCTAAGCAAAGCCGCACACGAAACTCTATCGCGGGAAGTCTGCTGTTGCGCACAGCTACACGGCGCGGACGTCGTCCTAGCGCGAACGAGGCATCTGGAAACTAGGAACGGCGCGCCCTAGACTCGACTGAACTCAGCGGGTGAAGGCGAGCCAGAATGGGTCTTTGCAGAGCAAACGAGGAGCTGAGGAGCACCGGAGAAGGACGTGGCTCGGATAAGGAGATACCGACGAAAAACCGGGGGCCAGCTGTGTGGCACGGCTGACGACAGTGCTGCCGCCACAACGTCGGCTGCGACAGGTGTTCCCGCATTTTGACGGCTTTGAAGGTGCTTCAGAATGCATGTCCTCCCCTAGGGCGGAAAGCGGGGGAATCCGGGGGATGAGTACAGAAGAGCTTTGCTCGTCGGATCTAAGGGCGTGTACGCGCGCTTTCGCTCCCATCATACTCGTGCAATTTATCAGCAGGTAGCTGTTGATAGCGTCTGCAAAGGCTTACAGCCACCGGATCATTTTCCCATCGCCAGCGAGATACCTCTCCATTCGCGAGACTTCGCTAGGGCTCGGGGGGGGGGGATGTCATGGATTGACCGCATCTATCCATCACGGGACGACGCTGACACTCGCTGACGCTGATCAGACGTATGTACATCGTCTAGCACTCCGAATAGCTATGATGAAGTAGTCAGTTTGGCAGGAATCGTCAAGAACGTCATGCCGCGCGGACGCCGAGGGAGACACGGTCATCCAATCCGACACAACCCATCCGTGAGTTCGGAGCGGGCGTCGCACGTAGGTAGCACCGGGAGCGACTGTGGAAGGCGCAAGTCTTGGGTTGGTCATGCAGACATGTCAAACGAACCGTTTGGTAGCCCATACCCGAATGGGAGTGAAGGGGTTGAGTGCAGATATCCCGGTAGCGACACTGTGCACAATCCGGAAGCGCCTCCGGGATGACCAACACCGTCGCAACACACGGTCGACCGGCCAACCCAATGCCGGAGAGGAGACTCATAGACTTTGGGGTACAGTATGACACTGAAAGCGCGCTGTGATGCTCAAAGTCAGAGTCGCAGACGGATTCGGAGCGGCGCTCAAGACGCACACACGTACTGTTTAGGGTATCCGGACATTTGAGGCGCACAATGAGTGCAACGCTGTACCGAAGCTGTCGGAGCGCTCTCCGCCGAACGCAGGGGGAAGGAAGAGCGGCTCGGACGCTCGAGCTGCATTCATAGGTAGAGCTGAAGCCTGAGCCTTTGATCTCAAGTACGTTTCCGTGCAAATTCTCACAGCGGGTGGGGGCGCTGCGAGATGAAGCTCCTCAGAGCTGAGCGTCCCTGGAAACCAAGGAGATAGGGTACGGTATGGGTGTGAGGTATTTCTGGGTGTTGGGATACCGTAGCATGGAAGGGTTCCGTCGATGGGACCTTGTGGAACCGGTGCCTGTTCGACTGTGCGCGTCCGCTTATTACGACACGAGCGCCGAATCGCGGCAGGCTGCACTGTACTCGTCGTCAGACATGGGCGGTGAATTTCAGAAGCGCCATTTCTGCACTTCACGTGCAGTCCAGCCGATCGCCCAGACGACAGAGCTCATATGAGAGCAGCGAGATGCGCGTCGCCGACGGAACGGGTCAGCATTTTTCGAGGAAAGGATCAGGAGGTGACGGTGATCTTTCGTCGATGTGAGAACGCGCTCTGTGACCGAACTGTCATGAGCAAACGAACATCACCATCTCTTGTCAGAGGGAGAGATGCCGTTAGCTGTTGCCATTGCCCTCCTCGCGATCGGACTAGATAAAGATGGACATCGGAGGATGCACTGGCCAAAAGTTCGGATATGGGATATGGTTTGCAGGAGATGTTTTGTACGGGTTGCACAAGATTACAAGCAGTCCATGCTTTGCGAGGAGTGCGCGAAGATAACGCGGCTACGGCCGCTTCCTGCCGCTTGTAGTACGGCTCCTGGTGCCTGAACATTGCCGGCCGAAAGCTCATCAAGGATAAAGCGTATCAATTCAGAGCCCAAACAGCATCCCCGTATGGCGTCGATGGCGTTGGAACGCCTCCCATTGTCGAGCAGGTGAAGCACGTGTGCACGCGCAAAGTGAATGGCCCGGAAGCCAGTACGGAAGCTCAAAGGGTAGTCCCCGTGGACGACGACGGAGAGGTAGTTGAGCCGCCCGCTTGAGGGGCAGATGACTTTCGGCCGGCAAAAACATGTTCGACGAACATATGGGACTGATACATCGATTGGGACAGAAGGATGCATTGCCGTGGCGACGAGCCCCCAATCGAGGACGACTTGGACGAATCGGGGAAAGGGCGTTGGCGTGGCGACGGCAGACGGCAGAGGGCTCGTCTCAGCTTCAGCCGAACCCAACTCGTTCCTTGTGATCAACCAATACCCCCGCCGAGATGCGGTCTCCCTCAGGGCCAATCATCGCCGTCCTCGGCCGTCCTATATAACATAGCGCCCTCTTGGCACAACCGTCCCCTCACCATCATCTCCCCTTTCTCCCGCTCTTGTTTCTCTCTCTGCTCGAGCTGCTGCTCGCCCTCGTCTCAGGCCGGTGCCTCCTGCTTTCCTAAACGCGACCCGGGGTCGTTTGTTTTCTTCGAGCTCACAAAGCATTGCATTCATTCCTTCCCTCGACCAGTCGTCGTCGCTTTCATCGTCCCCGGGTGTTCATCTTCAGGAATCACTAAAAGGACCTTCGTCATGTTCGTCTCCAAGAAGGCTGTTCTTCTCGCTCTCCTTTCCCTCTCGCTTTCCGTAGCTGCCAAGAACGAGGAGTCTTGCGAGGTTCGTACTTCCCATTTTGGCGCGTTTCGCGTCTCATGCTCATCTCTACCCATGTCGGAATCCAGGCCGCGAAGACGGTGACTGTTACCAAGACGGTCGCGGCAGCAGCTGCCACCAGCTCCTCCGTCCTTGTCGCCGCTGGCGGAGCCAAGGGTGGCGCTACCACCGGCGCGGCCCCCAACAAGGGTACCGGCGCAAACAAGGGCGGCAACAATGCTGGAGCTGGCCACGCCGGGGCCAACCACAACAAAGGCGGCAACAATGGCGGTGCTGCTAAGACCGGGAGCAACAACCACAACAAGGGTGGTAACAATGCCGGTGCTAGCGCGGCTGGCGGCAACAAGGGCGGCAACAACGCCGGTGCTGCTAGCGCTGCTGGCAACAACAACAAAGGCGGCGCTAGCACCAGTGCTGCCGCGGCCGCGAGCACCGCTACTACAGCGGCTAATGACAGCGACGATCCGCAGAAGTCGCTCACTCTCCTTCAGTCCGTGATCGCGACCGGGTTCGAGAACGACGGGCAGGACCAGCCGGAAGCGGGCCAGGTGCCGTCCGCGACGTCGTCCAACAACTTTATCAACTTCTGCGCTACGGTGCCGAACCTGCCGATCACCAACGGGCAGCAGATCAAGACGGGCTCGTGCAACCCGGCGCCGATGGGCATCATCGCGGCGACCACGAACATGCCGTCTTCAAAGTTCGTGAACCCGAAGAACTTTGGCACGATCCCGGCGAACCAGAACTTCACGATCGAGATGGCGATCAGTCACCTCTCCACGGGCTTCTTCGTGAACGCGAACGAGAACTACTTCTCCGCGCCGCAGCAGGTGGACGAGCAGGGCGACATCAAGGGCCACTCGCACGTTGTCGTCGAGCAGATCGACTCGCTCGACTCAACTCAGCCCACCGACCCGACGAAGTTCGCGTTCTTCAAGGGCCTCAATGACCCCGCCCAGAATGGTGTCCTCTCCGTGGAGGTACCCGGCGGTCTCCCGGCTGGTGTCTACCGCTTGGCGTCCATCAACACCGCCGCGAACCACCAGCCCGCTCTCGTCGCTGTCGCGCAACACGGTTCGCTCGACGACATGATCTACGTGAGTCCTCGTGTGTTCCCCTTCTTTTTTTCTGGGCGCTGACTGTCATACTGTTTGGCTAGTTCACCGTCTCGGATGATGCGAACGCGGGTGGCAACAACCAGGCGGCCGGCTCTGGCGCTGCCGCGGCCTCCACCAGCGCCGCAGCGGGCGCCAGCTCGACCACCACGGCTGCGAACGGACAGAAGGGCAAAGGCGCCGCGACTACCACCACTGCCGCCGGTGCGAACAAGGGCGCTGCGACCACCTCCGCCGCTGGTTCGAACAAGGGTGCCTCAACTATCACTGCGGCTGCTGGTTCTAACAAGGGCAAGGGCGTCGGTGCTGGCGCAAACCAGGGTGGAGCATCTACCACCTCCGCCGCTGCTGGTGCGAACAAGGGCGCTGCGACAACCGCTGCCTTCGGAAGCACGGGCGCTGCGCCGACCACGGCCGGGAACAGGGGTGGCCGCTTCGGCACGAAGGGCCAGTTCAAGAACCGCCGCAGCTTCTGAGCGGCGTTCCCGACAACCCCCTCCGTCCCTCCGTGCTTAGTGCCCGGCCCTGTGCGTTGTTGCCCGTAACTTATTCCGCGCCGGATGACCGCGTCTTTCGACCCTTCTGCATCTCGTCTCCTGTCCTGACTTCCTTCATGACGACTCTTTTTGACTTGATTCCCACCCACACGTGTACCGGGTACGCCTCGACTCGACGCCGTCCGTCGTGCATTGCATCGCATTGCTTTCTCTTCCGCTTTCATATCCTCCCCTCCCTCTCCTTTGTGTGCACTCGAGAACCCTTGTGCATCGTATCACACGCTTGACGCGGGCTGACCGTTTTGTATGCGCTCGTCTGATACCTCAGTGTAGCAGCAGAGAGATTGCTTAATGAAACAGAGCGTTGATGGGAATATGTCAGTGTGCGTGCGTCTGTGTGATCGTAAGTCGGGTCGTGGGAGCAGTTTCATGAGGTGCTATAGCAGTACAGTAGGTCAGGAGGCTTCTGTGCAGAGAAGTGCGGAGATACTCTGAGGTAGCGAGCAGATTCCAGGTTGGCACCACGTATATCGGCGGGCGCGACAATCAAGAGTACATAAGAGAACTACGAGGAGTAAATATGGACGGAGGTGCAGGTACGGACGATGAGACAGCACCCGCAGACGACGACATGTCGGACCCTCGTCGTTGTCTCTGTCTCGGTATGTTGGCGGTATCGCAAGGCGGCGGTGCTCTCCCCAGCTCCTGAATCGCTGTGCACACCAAAATGGCAGCGAAAAACCCCTGGGTAGGGTCGCTGTGGGCGGAATATGTGCATCCCCTAGCTCTGTTCGACATGATCGTTGAGGTAGGGTGCACGAGGGCAGCCATCCTACACATGGTATCAAGCCCTGGACCTCCTTTCTAGATGAAGGCTTGGCACAGAGCTCCGGGAGAAAGGGCGCCCGAAAGCTGAACGGCTCTGAAAGGCGTCGTCGACGCCGACGCCTCGCGTCATCAGCGATCGCTCGCCCGCAACTCAGCTCTCGCGGGCTCTCCCCCGATTGCGGCGACGCCCAGACGACACGCTCTTCTCTAGGAGCCAGACGGCGGACATGGCCACGGTCCAGTACACGATCACGCGAAACGCCCGGTGCGCCTGCGCAGGGACGAGGAGGGGCAGGAGCATCACCGCCAGAGCCCCGACGAGGTACGCGCCGAAGATGGAGAACGCGTGCTCTGCGTACAGCGCTGCGAGGCTGCTCCCAGAGAGACAAGGTCAGCGACCAGCGCCTCGCAAAAGAGAGATGTACAGCACGAACTAGCAGAGCGTGCCGAACGCCACGGCGCCGCTCCGCCCGAGGGCGGTGGCGATCGTGCGCTGGCCAGCGACAGCATCGGCCTCCGCGTCGACAGCGGCGCCGAGCGCGTGCACGCCTGCGGTGCACAGGCCGAGAAGGAGGCCTTTTGTGGGGACCTGGCGGAGATGTCCGCCGCGCGCGGTGAAGCCGGAGAGGTACGCGAGGATGACGATGGCGCCGTTGGAGAGGGAGTCGAGCACCGGGCGTTCCTTGAAGCGGAGGGGTGGGGCGGAGTACTCCCAGGAGAAGAAGAGGAGGGCGAGCGTCGTGAGGATATTCTGGACGCATCGTGTCGAGGCTGAGCAGAGGACGACGAGGAGGGTGGCGAGTGGGGCGGAGAGGAGGACGGGGGTGTGGTAGGTTGGTGAGAGGACGGTGCCTTCGAGGTCGTTTGCTTGTTTGCGTGGATTATTGAGGTCGGTGGCGTAGTCGTAGACGTCGTTTACGCCAAATACGACTGTGCACGCGATGAAAAGTCGTACGTGCAGTATGACCACGCTAACACTCACCCAAAGCGAGAGGAAAGGAAAGGGAGAGGGATTGAAGGAGGAGCGTGACATGGCTCGTTCGAGAGGGCCCCTTTGCGTGGATGGCCCCGATGGCGTACAAGATTGGGCCGAAGCACCAGCCCGGAGGACGGCTCACTTTGACCAGCGTCCTGAGCACGTCCATCCTCGACCTTAGCTCTCACTACACCCGCGCAATCATCATACTCTTCCGGATAAGTTGAAGGACATGCAGGCGCAGCAGCGTGAGGGCGAGCGTGACCTTTGGCACGTGAATGTGACGTATCGCGGCTAAAATGGGGGTGGGGACGCGATGACGGCAGCACGCGCCACCGTCGCTCCTCTTCGTCCGTCGCATGCACTCGCCAGCACTCGCCAAACATGCAGCCATGGACCAATACTGCTCCACAGCCCAGAACGATCCTCAAAAGCGTCTCTCGCACCTCTCCCCTATCCCTCTTCACCGCTCGCTTTGCCCTCGACAGACACACTCTCAACCTCGACTCTCTCTGCTCGACACTCATCACTCATCTAGCACGCTGTTGCAGCAGCACCATCAGTATCGGTGGCATCGCTCTTTCGTGATTGCTTCGCCCAGACGAGATTAAGACCATGTCGACCACGGAGACTACCACGACGAAGACCCCTCCTGCGGTGATGACGACCGAGGTACCCCTCGTCGCCGGTGACGTCCTTCGCGCAATAGACACTCCTGTCGTCTCCCCGCCCAGCGGCTCTCCGCCCACAGCTGCCGTCGCACTCAACGCCAACAAGTCCTCCAGCGGCTCCCCGAACGGGTCCCCAAAGTCCAAGGGCCACCGCAGAACCTCGAGCGCCGCGTCTGACATCGCCAAAGCTGTGGGCATCGACCTTGACGCCGTGAGCATGGGTGCGTGCGCTTGGGTCACCTGGGAGTTTGTGTGGAGTCATGGTCGGCTGACGATATGTCGCAGCGGAGGCGCGGAAGGTCATGTCAGAGGAGCACAAGATCCTCGGTTTCCGCCCGCCCCACGGCTCGTTCGCCGCCGAGGTGCAGTCCATCGCTGCGAAGCACCCCGAAGGCAAGCCAGGCGGGTCGCCGCCAGACACGAACAAGCTGAAGGAGATCGCGAGAGAGGACGCCCTGCGTATCCTGTGAGTCATGTTTCCTGCGGAATGCAGTAGTATGGCAAGAGTCCCTGAGCGTGCCGTATAGAGCAGAACGGAAGACGAACACGGGTGCAGACAAGGATCAGCTCCCACCGAATGTGAAGCAGGTCAATGGGAACGACAAGCACGTCACGCCCGCGCGACACTCCCCTCCCAACCCTGGAGTCAATCTGAATAAGATTAGCGCAAGTGAGTCTCTGTTCTGCGTCTAATTGGGCGGAATAGTGGCGCTCCAGAGCTCCGTCCGGACCGTCGCTGTTTTCCGCATATTAGCCTCTATGCGATCCCGTTGAGCCTTTCCCTGCACAAGCGTGGTGCTGACGATCTTACCCAGCTGATGCGCGCATCCTCATGTCCCACGAACACCGCGCCCTGGGTTTCCGCCCTCCACCCGGCTCGCTCGCCGCGGAGGCCCAGAGCGCAGCCGCGCGCCACCCCGAAGGCGACGGCACACACCTCGACGACGATACGCTGCGCGAGATCGCCCTGCGCGACGCCGAACGCATCAAGGCCGACCGCGAGCTGAACATCGTCGGCGGCGTCAACGTCAGCACTATCGGCAAAGGTGCGTCCTCTTCGCCCACCCTCTCGCTCTGTCTTGCACATTGCTGGCGGATGTGACTGACGCGCGATGGTGCAGAGGGAGCAGCGGCGATCCAGTCAGAGGAGACGCGCGCGCTCGGGCACCCGCCACCTTCGGGAAGCCTTGCGGCGGAGGCGCAGAGCGCGGCGGACCGGCACCCCGCGGGGGGCACGTTCAGGCCGGACGGGAACCCGGAGCAGATCGCGGAGCTAAAGGCGGCGGCGCGCCGCGAGGGCGAGCAGCTCCGCGAGCAGGAGGAGCGCGAGAAGGCGCGCGAGGGCAAGGTGGTCGTCGAGGCTGCGCAGGAGGTCGCCGCCGCGGCGGTCACGGACGGGGAGTCGAAGGAGTAAGTAGTGTCGTTCGTCTATCCGCCTTGCTCGGGTCGCGTGTAAGAGTACTGGTGTTCACCGTTCGTCGTTCGTCGTTTGCTCCTGCGGGCACAGGTCGAGCACGAGTGACTCCGCCGCTGCGCCGGCGCCGAAGGTCGAAAAGGCGGTGGAGACGGAGCCGTTGACGGAAGCGCCTCCAAGCGTGGTGCGCAAGTTGACCACGCCGCCGCTGTCGCGCACCGAGACGGGCGAGTCTGTGGAGATCGTCGGCGATGTGCTTGTTTGAACGGTACACGCTGCTGTTGATGATGCTCTCCCGGCGTGACTTTGACGAGGCCTGGTTCCTCACTTGAACCCCAACGTTGCGCTCCTGTGGGTCGCTGAGGATTTGAGGAGAGGAGCTGGGATGGGTGCAGCTCGCAGGGGGTCAAGTACTGTATGTCATCGTGGACGCCGCTGGACAAGTCGCTGTCGCGACGCGATATTAGCTCTGTCATTGTATCACCGCAAGCTACACGATGGCAAGCGAATCACTTCATGTACACTACCTGCCTGACAAATATCGCACACTGCATTCTGACCTCTATTACCTCCCAAGCTGTGCACCAGGCACCGTTCGAGCTGATCTCCGTGGTGGCGGCGCTGAACGCTTAATAGTGGGACCACCCCGGGCCGATCAGTCAGCGGACGTGGAGGATGGGACTGGGATCGGGTTGCGCAACTGTACGCGCTATCGCCGCTATGCATATCTAACGCGCGATCCCAGGAACGGCGGCCCACGGTCATCAGGAATTGTAGCTGACAGCTTCTCCTCGACGACGACCAGCACGACGACGAGGACACCATGCTGCTCGTCAACTCCGCCGCACCCTTCGCACTCCTCCTCGCTGTCCCACACAATCCACGGTCGGCCAACTCGTGTCTTTCGAAATACTACTATGGCACGCACGGCCAGCAGGACGTCTTCATAACAAACGACGAGCTCTGCGTCGCCGAGACCGCTGCGAGCCTCTTCTCGGAGGGCTCGCTCGTATCCCTCCCGGAGGATGTGCAGCAGCTCGTATGGCTGCAACATGACGCCGTCGACCCGTCTCTCGAGCCTGCAACGTTCGTTGACGAGATCGACGTCTTCCTCTCGCACATCAGCCCCGCAACCAGCGTTCCCGACGCCGTCGTCGGCGACGAGCAGCTCGTGGTGGGGAATAACAACGTCGCCGCCCCTGCGCTCCTGCACCGCACCGAGTCCTCCGCGCTCATCTCGGTCCCCAGCGACGCCCTCGGAACCCTCGACCAGCATCTCCCGCGCTTCTGGCGCGCCTCGCCGCTGCCGCACGGCCCCGTGCCGTTCATCCCCGTGTCAGACGACGCGATCGAGCGCGTGCGCACCATCCTCGCGCAGCTCAAGTTCGACCCCGCCGTCGCCGCGCTCGTGAGCAACATTTCCGTCCCCCAGCTTCGCGCGGACGTGCGCTACCTCACCGGCGAGTCACCCCGTTCCACGATAGCCTCGCGTCACTCGTTTTCGGATGGCGCGCTCGTAGCTGCGGACTGGCTCAAGGAGACGTTCGAGTCGCTCGGCGCGCGGTGCGAGCTGAAGCGGTTCGTCTCTGGCTTCGCGCCCAATGTGATCTGGTGCGCATTTTTGCCGTCCTCGCCAGCCAGGCAGCTTCACGGTCCGTATGCTGATCATCCCACCGCAGCTCATACGAAGGTTCGGAGCATACGACCGAGACGGTGCTCATCAGCGCGCACTACGACAGCCGAGGCTCGTTCGGGAGCACGCGCGCGCCGGGCGGAAACGACGACGGGTCCGGGACGACCGCGCTGCTCGGGATCGCGCGCACGATCGCGAGGCGGGGCGTGCGTTTCCGGAAGAACGTGCAGCTTTGCGCGTTCGCGGGCGAGGAGCAGGGCTTGTACGGATCGCGCTACTATGCGCAGGAGCTGCGCGAGCGCGGCGCGAACCTGACGCTCATGGTCCAGGCGGACATGCTCGCGTACCGCGCGCCCGGCGAGCCTCCGCAGCTCGGTCTGCCTGACCGGTATGTGTCGGGTCGCTGCTGCGGGGAAAGGATTGTTGGGACTGATGAGGGCGGGATGTTTGTGTTGCAGGATTGGGACGCCTGAGGTGACGCAGCTCGTCGCGAACGTTTCTACGATTTACAGCCCCGAGCTCACCGTGGGCTTCACACCGGTGAGTCGTGATTCCGTCGATCTACCACAAGCATGTGCTGAAGAAGACGCCGCCATACAGGCCTGTTGCAGCGATCACCAGGTGAGCCGTCGCTCGCGCGCCAACGCGATGCAGTTGGTGTCCTGACCTCCTTACGTGCAGAGCTTCCACGGACAAGGGTTTCCCGCAACCCAGGTCTTCGAACGCGCAGGCCCCATCGCGGACCCCATGTATCACAACAGCGGTACGACCAGCGCACTGCATCTTCTAGCTCCGAGCTGACGTCTGTCGTGGCTCGACAGGCGACCTGAGCGACCGCGAACACTACGACTGTGAGCAGATCAAGTCCATCGCGAAGGTCCAGGTGCGCACCTCTCGAATCTGGCTGGCATGATGAGAGGACTGCTGCTGACTTCTTCTGTGCACTGCAACTATCCGTACAGTTTGCGACCTTGCTGCACGTCGCCGGGTTTGACCTGGTCGAAGAGGATGATTGATGTCATCTGCACCGAGAGTACGCCTCGCGATGATGCATACGTGTTGGGCACACTTCTCTGTACTTCTCAGATCATGCCGGGTTTGGCCGTCATGATCTTATGCTCCGAGCCGGACGACAGACGGCAAATAGATCAGTTCACCAGTTGTTGGTTGTTGGACCGTATAGCTTTCAATACTTTCTTGACCTGTAGAGTCAGAGTGTCGTTTCCTGAGTTCTCGACTTACACTGCAGGTAGCGACTGCGCCAACGTCCTGGACAGTTATGATTGGATACATCGAGGGCGATGGACGTTATGATGAAACACTGATTCCACTCGCATCTCGCAGATGGCTGTCCTAATTCGTGGCATCGAGCGCTGAACGGCTTGAAGCGGACAGGTTGGATTGATACGGTGATGCACTGCAGTCTGCGGCGGTGGCGATCCGGCGGAAAGCGACAAAACCGTCCTACGGCAGGTGTAGAATGTACGGTGCTCGTTCGTGGCGCACCCCGCTGACTGCGGAGTGCATGAATCGTCGCCCGGAACTTCACTGAGGGTGAGCCTCTGGCCCATCTTCCATCCCGTCTTTCCGTGTACGAAACTTGCAGTTCTTATTCTGGTCGATCTGATCAAGTCGCAGTCGACGGCAGATGGAGGAGTCGCAGGACGTGCAGAAGTCTCCGTCGCCCATGAAGACGAGCCACGCCTATATACCAGTCTTCAGTGAACCATGAGCCCCCGATGTTCATGTGTACATCTCCAGGCGCCGCCCTTCCGTCGCACTCGCTACTCTGCATACGGAGGATCCCCAGCCGTCGTCATTTTGAAAGATCGTGCATAGCCACCGTTGCTGCCCTCTTGTGAGGAGCATCAACCGATCCATCAGCCGTGCTCAGTAGCTGCCGACCCTTGGAACACCCGGCTAGCAAGCGGTTACTTAACGCCCTGCCCTGCCGTCGTCGTTGCTTTCCTTCCCCGGGTACTCGTCTCTCGAGGCTCTGAGTTTGAGCAGGCTCCAGGATCGAGCCCGTTCTGGTTCCCGCTTCTTTCTCTTCGTCTCCTTTCTTCCCTCTTCCGTTTCTCAGCCTACATCTTTCAACTAGCTCTCTCACTCGGGACTTTGACAGTTCCGCCTTTCCTTGTTGTATCATACCAGTGGTAGTTGCATTACCCAGAGTTGCATATGACCGACACGAAGAGCAAGGTGATCATTCACCTGAAGTCCGCGGTGAGTGAGCTATTCCCAGCGTACCCGTGCAACATCCCTGCTAACTAGCAGGCCGCGTCTTGTGACGCATCAGTTAGCGCGGATCACCCTTACCCCGCATACGCTCGCGTTCTTTCTCTTGAGCGTCATTCACTGTCTGGCGCAGGGGCTCACCGCCGCCTTCGTGTACTCCGAGGACGCAAGCGCCTTCGCGTTCGTGAACAGTGTCCTGCACACCGCACAGGTACCCCGGAACGAAGTCGCGCGGCTGTACCGCTCTGGAGACGACCTCACGCTCAAGATGTGCACCGCCGCGCCCGTTGGAAACGTGTACAAGGACTGCACGACCATTTGGGATACGGGCATGGCGGCGAACGCGACAGAGAACGTGGTCGCCAGGTTTCTCGATGAAGTATGCCTCGTTAACATCGGACTTGATCAATGCTGGACCTGACATTGCGAACAGGTCGAGTTTGAGTCTCGCGTGGTCCGGAGATCTCCGGAGGAGGGCTCTCTTCAGCCCATCAGGAGTCCCACGAATGGAACCGTGACGGGGGTTGCGTTGACTTATGGCGGTATGACCGTCGAGCTGAGTGAGACGTGCACGCGGATGCTGGAGTACCCTGGACGCATGTGAGTTTTGGTATGCACTGGATGCCCGCCGAGCGGAGCCTAAAGCGCCAGCAGTCTGGACAATTCAAGACGGGAAGACCTCGCCTTGGTCGGCTCGCAGTTCTGGCTACTGGGACTGTCTACTTTCGGCGTAGGTCAATTTCTGCGATATCCATGGAATGTTTGTTAAACCTAGGACATGCATCAAGATTCTGTACAACTCCATTCCGCATATGTCAGTATAGGATAGCGGCCAACTGGTTCTGCGCAACGCTGATGAGACTCGCACGACTACAGATGGGCCGTCGTCTTCGCCCGTGTATTACAAACCGCCTGGGCGACATACACCATATGGCGTACGCTAGACGTCGAATTCAGATACCGCATGCTCATCGTGGGTCAAGGCACACCGTGCCACTTCGACATCATACCTTCGTACTTCAGCACCCGTCTGGCACTCCAGGCAGGTTTCCGCCTGCGGATTGAGTCCGAGGAATGGCAACGCTGAACAGTGACTTCCAGATTCCGGAGTTGGTGCTCAACGTGACGGCATTGATTTCAACCTCCTTCCTGGCGTGGCACATTGTGAAGGTTCGAATCTATTTCGACGTATCTGGCATGATCACGACCTGATGTTTGCTGTATACAGGGGTACAGCTCGGCAACAATCCGTCGCGTCGGACCTCCACCGCAGGTGATGCGTCTCTATAAGGTAAGCGGCGCAATGATATGCGATGTGTGATCGTGGCTCACAGCAACGCATAGATCTTCCTGGTAGACTCAATGTTCCTCCAGCTTTCGCTCTTTTTCACGGTAACTGCGATCAGCCTTTGGATCGACCAGCTGAGAAACAGTGAGATAGCGGTACTAGCGCGACGGGCGCCGTTGTACTACGCACTTTTCATCTTCACAATAGTGGTGCGTACTACCACAAGCCCGCATTTACATGAAGCGTGGCTGACATGATCCACTTCTACGCTATGCTTAGACGATCGTACCGTGGATTGTTATGGTAAGGCGCATCCAGCCATGGTTGTCCATGGTTGGGACATTCATACACGCATTTGCAGGGCTGGTTTGCCGTCCGACGAGAGATCAAACCCCTCATTGCCGCCTTCCTCTTCCTAGACATCTGCTACATCGCTGGCTGGAGCGCCATGTTCGATGCGCAGGTGTATCAGTGGACGTTCATTGAGTGGCCCTTCTTCGGGGGCACGACCATCGTCTCCTTCATCGTACTCATCGGTGCACTGGTCTTTGGCATCATCTCCTGGACCGGCTTCGGTAAAGGCCTCGCCCACTATCGTGAGTCACGTCTCGCTAATGTGTTGTCCAACTGAGTTGTTGACCTCGATCATGGGACGTTCGTCAGTGCACGTCGAAGCCGTCCTCACAGAATCTGACTTCGACCCGGACGTGTTCACGAACGACGCCGAAAAGCCCTCGAGTAGGCTGGCGAGCCCAATTCTACGGTGCCCGAGCGCGCTTTCCGACCCGTCCCCAGGGGGCGTACCGACGATCAAAAAGGACGAAAACTGGGACTTCTCGGATGTGGGTCGGCCAGCGATCTACACGGTCGATTTCCCCGACTCACGGAACGGGAGCGCTACCGCGCTGCCAAAGTGAATGACAATTGTGTCCATTGCCTCTCATGCATGAGCCATGCGGGACAATCCTCCGTTGGACGATCCTATGTAACTTTATCACGATGTTTGAGTCCATATGAATAACACGCGAAGGTGCAGCTCTCTCCCTGCTTGAGGCCTGGTATAGGCTGCCGCCCGGACTCCGATGCCTCGTATCATATCTGGTACGGTCGGGCATTCGTGACCTGAGCGACTTGTTGTATACCTGCACAACCGCCGCCCTGAACGCACGCCGCGATCCTTGTTGCCACGTCTAGACCCTCAAAATACGCGCCTTGTAGGAAGCCTGCCAAGGACACTTGTTCAGCACTTAGTCGCTCCGAGTGCCGTTTCACTCACCGAAGTACTTCTGGCTCGTCGCCTCCCCGGCGAACCAAAGTCGGTCGCCGACGGTCGCGCGGAGGTTCTGGTGGTGCTCGCTGAAGAACGACGCTGGCCAGTTCGAGTACGAGCCACGGAAGAGCGGGTCGCTGTGCCAGCGTGGGAAGTGGAACGCGAGCGGCTCGGGGATGGTCGTGTTCGGGAACATAGTACCCAGGACGCCGAGAACCTCTTCCTGCACCTGGGCATCTGAAAGAGCCTCGATACGTTGCGAGTAATCGCCCTGCGGAGAACCGTGATGAGGTCTGCACACGCTACTGAGGGACAGAGGACGCACAGTGACTGTCACGAAGATGATTCCTGAGCCGGGGAAGAAATTTTTGTGGTCTAAGCTCTGCCAGACTGGGTATCGCCCACGCACAGGATCAGCGTAGAGAGCCATCTTGGAGCAGTACGCTGGTCAACGCGTTGCGCACGGCCAGTCGGTGAACAGGGTTATCACCTCCGTGTCGAACCAGAACTTCTCGGAAAATTGCAAGAAGATCTTCGTATATGTGGCCTTCGAAGAATCTCAGCATCACTTGGTCCAGGCATGATTAGAGGCGATGGTCACCATCACCATGCTCTGAATCGCCTCCTGCTTCCAGTCAGGCAATGGAGGTTCGAAGACAACGTCGTCATGCTGAAGCACACCTAGGCTGAACGTGCACAGCGCGTAGTCGGCACGTAAGCTTTCCCCACTGACGAGCTCAACGGTGACACCGGAGTTAGAATGAATGATCTTCTTGACTGTCGAATTCAGGCGGACTTGATCGAGTTGCAAGAATTCCTCAGCCTCGGCTTGAATGAAGTACTTGAACCCGCGCTGGTCCAGCGCCATCTGGTTGTCGTCTCCGAACCCGCCGACGTCCGTGTTGTACGTGAAGTTGTTCCCCTACAATGATATGATTGAGAGTTGCTGACGAAAGCATGCCGGACTCTCCCTACCCAAGAACTAGCGATCCACGAAGATTCTTCTGGAGTCTGCGCATACTCCCAGTCGAATTGGTAGTACTCGCTCGCCATCGCCTGTGCAGTTTGCGACTTCGCACCGATAAGCGAGTACCCAGTACGTGCCGTACCGTCGACAAGCCGCTTAGCGACGCGAGCACCAGCCGCGATGGTTAGGTTCGTGTATGCATCAGTCGAATCGTCGAAGACGTCTATATAATCAGCAGCACCCGCCGTATCGTAGGTCGCTGGCAGAGAAGCCCGCGTCAGCTTCGTGAATAACCTGTCTCCGGATAAAAACCATATGCGCTCACAGATGCTGCCGTACCAATCGTTGAAGTGAGTGTGCAAGCCATGTTTCTGTACCAAAGTCCAGATGGGGTTGGCGGGACCGTCACCACTTTGCGTTCCTTGCACCCAGTTGGCTCCTATGGACAAAGAGGCTGATCAAAACGATCGAAAAATGCACGCTAGCCAAAGGGACGAACCCAACTCGAGAGTCACTTCTCTGCCAGGAACGCCGAACATCTGAGAGGTCAGGCGACCGCCCAACTCCCCTTCACAGACTACAGTCAGCCATCGCTAGACCAAGGAATGCTGTGGGAGAGGCGCACGTCTAGCTTCCACGATCACGAAGTTGTTGATGCCATTCTCACGCAAGGTACGTGCCGCGATGGCGCCTGTCACACCACCGCCGAGGATAAGGATAGAAGCATCTTTCTTGAGCGATGTGTTATCCACGGAAAGTCCAAAAGAGTCCGGCGCAGATAAGCACACCAATACAACGGAGAGCAACCACAGCCGTATCAGAGACATCGCCATCGAAATCCCAGCTCGTTGGTCAGATAGCTGGATTTCGAATGAGTCGTGCGACCTGATGCAGACAGTCGTGCAGGCCCTGGCTATTCTGGGTGAGGCTATCAAGGCGGGGTTACAAGATACTGAACGAGCCCCTTCTTAAATACATATTGTCAATGATGGCTGTATCTTGATCCCCCTCATCGGGTCATCACCTTGCAGAGGTCTTCGGGGTTCGTCAAGATACCCCCCGATGATGTCTTGCCGATCAAACCCGGATGGGCGTCGACCTTCCGGCGTTCCGGTGGTTGGACTGGGCGCATAGGCCCAAGGGGAGAGGACATTTCCACTCCGCTAAGTTTGCCGGTCATGTTCTCAGACACTGTGTTACAGAGCAATGCATCGGGTACGACGTACCTGACATATTGACAATACTTCATGACGGACGGGTCCAAGTCGCGCCCGTTGCTGGACGGGTACTGTCTTTGCCCGCGCAGGAGATGACTATCCGCAGTGGCTCGCAGCACATGTCCTCACGAATGAACAGACTGTCGACCAGACCGCCGGATAGAGATAGCGAAACCATACCCTTGCGAGTGGTCTGAGTGCGGTGTGATCCTCATGCGGCTACAACGTGGAGTTGAGAAGGGTCGCTACCTGGGGGCTGACTGTACGGACGGCATTCGCAGTACGATACGTGAGGCTATACTGAAGGTACATGCTCCGTTGGAACAACCAGGAAAGGGCTGCGCGGCGACGCCATCATAGTTGAAGCTGAAGCGCTGACCCTTGAGCTCCCCATCGGGGAACCGAACTCCGCTTTCGCGCAACCTAAGACCGACGATGAAAAAAGAGGTAAGATGTATCAACCGATACAATATAGTGGCGTGCGGACATTCTTCCAGCATCCCTCCAATTCATTTGGGCACCCTGGCTTGAAGACGCCCCTGTCGAGCACTTGAGTACTACTCCGACCGATACTATATGGTAGATCACCTGTGGTGTGAGCTTTCAGAGGTTCGGGCCGTAAGCCGTTTTCATTGCTTGGCCTTTCCGGAAATTGTAAAGCTCTTGGTAGCTTGCTAGTATTGACCTACTGTACCCGACCCAGAAGTTGGATGAGAGCAGTGCGGACCTAGAAGTGGGATGAACGGCCGTCCTCCCTCGCAGATCCCCTGGAAGTCCCAAAATCCTTTATGATAGGCTTGAGTATTGTCTGTTGAAGCCGTCTGCAAAAGAAGCGAGTCGGGAAGAAGGGAAGAGCAGGAGTAATCAGAGGAACAACGTGAGTAACGAGGCCTTCCTGGAGTAAGCGCCCGCCTCAGCCGAATCAAATTCGGTCTTTTTTGCGTAAATCCTTCACGGACGTCCTCAATGGGGGCCTGAGAGGCCTACAACATGGAATCAATCATCTTCCGAGCAGTATGTAGCCTAGGAAGAGAGCAGAGAGCCCAGAGCGTGACAGGCAGCTGCTCGTTGGTGGCTCATCTGTGTCGGAGATTCATCGGCACATCGGCACGGTGTGATCTCATGGCACCGTGCGCTGTGATGCTTTCCCTCGCCATGAGCGGAGATTGACTTCGGCGCGCTTCGTCAGCGTGACACAATGTGACGTCTTGGGCTTGCCCGCATCCCACTTCCCGGTCCTCGACAAGACCGACCACTTCCACTCATCCGTTTGCGATTCTGTTTTTTGGGAAGCATTCGTAGGACAGTGGCACGCCTGTCTTGAAAGGTTTGATAGGGAGAACGGGTGTTTTTAAAGAATTATTCACTTTTTTCTGTAGGTCATCCCACTTCTGGGTCAGGTACAGTATTGACGGATTCTGAGAAGGGATCCAGCAGGTCACGTACCGTCCATCAGATCACACCCTCGTGCATCGGCGACTCGATAAGCGAGTCACACCGCAGGCAGAGACTCCCAGTGCAGGTTACCACGCTTCTCTTGGAAGGTGCGTGCTCTGCAAGATCATCTACTGGACGTTCGTAAGTCATGCTGCTGGAACTATATTGCAGTCGGGATTCAATCTAGGCGATTGTAGAAGTGTGTCCTGATAGGTATCGCGGCACAAACCTGAGAATGGACCTCGACCAAGATCTCCGAGAGCTTTCCCGCGTCGTGTTCTTCTATCCAGCCATTGACAACCACGCACATCCCTTCCTGCGGGAAGAGCGCAAAGAAGCAGTCCCGTTTGAGGGTCTGATCAGCGAGGCAAGCGGAGAGAAGGCATCCAAGGATGCAACGTATACCGTGGCGTGCTATCGCGCGACAGCACAGCTTGCGAAGCTGTTTGGACTCGGGCCAGATGCGGATTGGGAGACGGTGAAAGAGTATAGGAACGGTATTCCATATGACTACTTGTGTCGAATATGCATGGCGCCGACGCGGATCCAGTGCATCCTCATCGACGACGGGCTTGGGTCAGCGGAAAAGGTGTACACTTATCGATGGCACGACCAGTTCACGACCAGCCCCACGAAACGCATCGTCAGAGTAGAAGCCCTAGCTGAGGTACGTTTGGGTGTACACGGTCTTCCGCAGTAGTTGATCCTTGCTCTGCGTGTCACCGGCTTTCGGCTGCTTCCACAGGAGATGCTCAAGCGAGCTATACAAGCGCAAGTCGCGGATGGCGGACTGGTGCCCTCCAAACTCCTTGATAAGTTTGTAACGGGACTTGAGGCGGCACTCTCTACGGCCGCGGCAGACAGCGAGGTCGCCGGGTTCAAGTCGATCGCATGCTACCGAACCGGCCTGCACGTCTCCGTCACTGTCTCACTCGCGGACCTGGACGAAGCTTCACTTCATGAGATCGAGCGGACGGTGACTGAGCTGAGCCTGATCTATATGACCAACTACCCGTTGCGGCTTGCTCATAAGAAGATCAACGATTACATCGTAAACGCGACTATGCGCATAGCCGGCGAGGCTGGAAAGCCTGGTAAGTCACCGCCCTTCACTTCTCTTAGTAGAGCGGTTGAACATGTATTCGAAGTGCAATTTCATACCGGGCTGGGCGACAATGATATCACTCTGAGACTGTCATCGCCCGCACACCTACAGCCACTGATCAAGGCATATCCGAACACGAAGATTGTCCTGCTGCATTCTAGTTATCCGTTCACGCAAGAGGCAGGGTATCTCACCTCCGTGTATGAGAACGTATACTTGGACTTTGGCGAGATCTTTCCATTCCTCAGCCCCGATGGGCAGCTCCAAGTGATACGGCAAGTCTTTGAGCTTGCCCCCACGAACAAAATAATGTGGTCCAGTAAGTCGTCCTCTCCAGACTGGCGTGGTCCGAAGTTGAACCCTTGATAGCGGATGGGCACTACTGGCCCGAGTCGTACTACTTAGGGGCTCTCCAAGCACGCCAGGCTCTCTATGAGGTAGGGCTCGGTGACGGATAGCATCCAGGCTCAGTCTGATGACCTACCGCCAGGTTCTGGCAAGTTCAATCAAGAAGTGGGAACTCACTACTCGTCAAGCGATTGGGATCGTGAAGAGAGCGCTCTTTGAGACTGCGAACGAGATATACAACCTCGGTCTGGAGCCCGACTCCGACTGGACCTCAGAAAGGATCGCCTTGGATACGCCTCGGATTTCGGACTGAGCGCCTTGACTGTGTACGATATTTGCTGAGGAAACACATAACAAGCTAGCCTTCCTCCTCTTCGTCTTCCTCATCGACAATGTCTAGCCCTTGCACGCGTGCGCGCTGTAATGCACGAGCCTCTTTCTCGCGTGCGAACGTCACGAGGGACTGCAGGATGTCCCGCTGCCCTACAAAGACACGATTCAGCCCAATCGCCGTGTACAATCGCTCAACGTACCCTCTAGATAGTGCTCGAGCATCTGCACCACCTCCGGCCTCATCTCCGCCTCCCTCACTGGTGGGAACGGCGGCAGGCGGTCATACAAATTCTGCGCCATCTCCGCCAGCATGTCAGCAGCGCATAACGCGTCTTCGATTGATCCCTCTCCATCGTACTCCTCGTCTTCGTCATCACCACCGATTTGGGAGCGGACGGCAGAGAGCACTGCTTCCCACACGGGCTCTGCCCTGCGTGCACAGCGGCCAACTTCCCACCTTCCTCTGGCCGGCCCCGCGGTGCTCTGAGAGTGGGAAGGCGATGCGACGGAAGGTCCACCGATTTTCAGAACGATCGTGTCGTCGGGATTGTTTGGCAGCGAGAAGCCGTACCCCAGGATGAGCTCGGCGTTCGGTTTGGGGCCGTAGTTGTTCAGCAGCTCTGCCCCCCGCGGCGTTGGGGAGTGGATGACCAGAGAGATAGAGGGCTCCGCATGAGTTGACGTTCGCGAGGCGTTGGTGCTGTTAGTAATCACCCATGAGACAGGATGGGCACGAGCGTGGTT
The DNA here is from genome assembly GCA_025528855.1 of Trametes punicea. Lineage (NCBI taxonomy): Eukaryota > Fungi > Basidiomycota > Agaricomycetes > Polyporales > Polyporaceae > Trametes > Trametes punicea. The sequence continues at coordinate 236,639 of VICQ01000031.1, forward strand.
GAGCGCGTCGATACCAGGGAGGAGTACGGGATAAGATGAAGGCGTAGTCACCAGCGTTGGGGTCTCAGAAAGGATAGTCGAGGGAAATGCTCGAGAGGAGAGATATGTCGAAGCAGTGAGGTACTTGTCCCTGAGACTCTTTTCAGCATATTCCTGCTAGGCATAATTGAAGGGGCAAAGATACCAAGTAAACGCGTCGCCCCATGAAGGGTTTGCTACAGAGACGATAGCTCTGCACTGCTGCCACTCCGCCTCCCAGTCGCGCCGCCTGTCTATGGTGGCACCATACAGATTGGAACCTCTGAAGGCCTCAAGTTCGGGAGAGGTGAAGTGCAAAGGCGTCCGCAGCTTTTCGGCAGAAGGCAACGTACCAATGTATGGAGCGTGTCGAAGTGCGTATTCTGGGCTGTAAAGGCGAACGTGAGTCCCATCAGTCTCTTCTGAGGCGGAGCCGCCGCCATAGACTGACTTCGAGGGGTCTGCGATCCAGTGCATGCACAAGTAAATGCAGAGCAACTCCCGCTCGCTCAATTGATCCAAGCTGGGCGGCACTCCTCCAACAGCTCTGAACAGCGTCTCGAGAGCCGTCCTCGACAAGGCAGGTGTTACAGCAAGGGAGAACGGGATAGACACCACAGTCGAGTCGGCTGGCACATCGTTGCAAGCAACCACGTTGAATCCAGACTGGACTGTTCACAAGTGCGGTCCTTCTCTCAGCTCGTGACGTGCCTTACATTGATTAAGATGATCACTACTTACCGGGCTCGAAGAGAACGTCAGGGTGGATCCGAGCGCCATTTTCGACTAGCCAAGCCTTGAAGGCCGCCACATTCTGAGGTTCTGTTACACTCATAGCAGGGTACAATATAGCGAAGTAAAATGTCCGCTTTTTTCAGCTTGGCCTTGGGCACAGTTCAAGTTGATGTTCGTTCGAGCCTTGAGGAGCTTAAGCTTCAAAGAAATCTCGAATCTCGATCGCTGTGCTCCACGAATAATCTTATCTGATTCGGAATGGACACCTCCGGGAGAGGCTTATCTTATCAGATTGCGCTCTCTAACCAGTCTCCTCCAAGTCATTCGCAAACCACACAACTTTTCTAGGGCCCGCCCGATTCTGCAGCCCCTCCTCGTACTCTTCGCCATCTAAGATCAACAGCATGCCCATCTCCGCAGTCGACTTGGAGAACGCCATCCGCGCGGCCATGCCAGTAACCCACCTCGAGATCGAGGATACCTCGAACGGCTGCGGGGAGAACTACGCCGTGTTTGTCGTAAGCGAGGTACGCGCATCATCAAGTCTTGGCAATGGATCTGATCCTGAACGCGTTTGAACTTGGCCGGCCAGGCGTTTGAGGGAAAGAACACGCTCGCAAGGCATCGTTTCAGTAAGTGGCTACCTAGTATCTCACTCCTCTCAATTTGAACCGCGGGAGTTGACCCCGACACTCTCTCAAGTCAATGAAGTTCTCAAGAACGAGATCGCACAGATGCACGCGTTCTCTCAGGTAAGCTGTACTCCTCTCTGCACGCCAGAGGGCAAATCCGAAGCAGAATGCATTTGACTCACTGTGGTGCCCTAGAAAACACTCACCCCAGCGCAGTATGAGGCCCAACTTGCCAAGCAGGCCTCTTCTTGACGCAGAGATATGAGAGATTCATTTACTGATCGAAGGAATTTGAGGCAGCGTGTAGACAGCGTTGTGTGACTAGTTCACCCTGAAGCATGATGGTCGACGGAGATCACATTCCTGGGTTTATGCGCGTGGAATGTGGTTTAGACGTATACCGACACTGAGCGGTTTTAAGACGGTCAGGCAGGATGAAATGCACGCTAGGGAAGAGATGAGTTGCAGTGTTGCAAGCACGCAGGTGGAACCTGGATGTTCCAAGTGAGGAATCACTGAAGGCGTCTCTTGAATCTTATCTTATCGCCCGATCGCTATGCAACGGTCACACTGTGGCCTGTGCAGTGTCGTATGTGAGGACAAAGGGAGGGATTGGGGAACAGATATTGGTCTATGATACAGGTTGCGCATACTTCTCCGCTCCTCTCGGTCGTTCACGACTCCAGCGGAACTCCTACTGAGACTGTCATCATAGCTTATCATCAGCAAGAAAACGGCTTCCACTGGCTTGCTCGTTCTCGCCCGTAAAGCTTCGAGCGGTGGGTGCACCCGTGTCGTTCTCAGAAATGCGAATGCGCGTTTTGCACTCCTGTGACGCAAGAGACGAAGCCCTCTCGTCCGTCGCCTTGATACACACACGCTCCGTTAGAACATTCGCATTTTAACGGGCATCCGCTAAGAATCAGATGAGCAAACACCTGAATATGACCCAATGAAAATGAGAGCTTACCCTCAGAAGTGCTTTGCAGGTTGATTGATCAGGCTGCGGAGTAATAGAATGAGCTCTGGTTAGCACCCTGGGAGACATGATCGGCTGGGTTCGTTCAGGACATGACGAGTTCAACATGACGATTTGAACAAGTCAATGATACATAGCACTCGTGGAGCCCTCGTCGGCATCTCATGTTGACGTCAAACCCCGGTTGAGGAAACCATCTCTATCAACACTCCTCATCGCGTCTTAATGAGCACCATGGCGCATGACATATGAGTTGGAAAATGTCTAGAGAGGGAACTTGGAAAGCATATCGTAGTCACCTCCAAATGAGGGGGAGGGGGGGAAGACGTAGCCACGTGGCTTCTCCGTCCCGATCGGGAAGGCAAATTCTTTGGCCTGCAGCCCCAAGACAAGGCAGACTTCGCAGACTCGAAACTCCTACTCTCGCACACCGCACTCTATCCTCTGGCGTCGTCGCCGTTCTTTGTCACTGACTTACCTTCGCTTCTGCGAGGACTCCTTAGCCCACCAAGATGCCTCGAGCCACATCGGACCGTTTTACTCGCGCGCACCAACCATCTGCGAAGTCAAAAGCCTCCTCAGAGGCATCCGGATCGTCGTCCGCAGCGTGGAATCCGATCTTCAACACTGAGAGGTTCGGTCAGCACATCCTGAAGAACCCTCAGACTTCCCAATCGTGCGTGCAGCATCCTCGCAGATCCATCGCGGAGCTAATATCACTACACCTTGCATAGAATAGTAGACACCGTAAGTGCTGGCTGTGCTTGCGGCGGGACGCCAGCGAGCTTACCGGGATGTACATGATAGGCGAACCTGCGCCCTACAGATAAAGTGCTAGAGGTCGGTCCCGGAACGGGTAACCTGACCGTTCGCATCCTCGAGAAAGCAAAACATGTCACTGCGGTAGAGATGGACCCTCGGATGGCGGCCGAGCTGACCAAGCGTGTGCAGGGAAAGTACGTACCTACCCCCTTCGGCGAAATCAAACAGTGTAGCCTTACTCCGCCTGCGACAAAGGCCTGAGCAACGCAAGCTCGAGATCATGATTGGAGACTTCGTAAAGGCGGACCTGCCCTACTTCGACGTCTGCATCTCCAACACACCCTACCAAATATCCTCGCCCCTCGTCTTCCGGCTCCTCTCGCACAGGCCCCTCTTCCGCGTCGCGATCCTCATGTTCCAGCGCGAGTTCGCAACGCGGCTGGTCGCGACGCCCGGCTCCGCGCTCTGGTCGCGCCTCTCCGCGAACGTGCAGCTGTACTCCAAGGTCGACCTCGTCATGCACGTCAGCAAGAACAACTTCCGCCCGCCGCCCAAAGTGGAGAGCAGCGTCGTCCGCATCGTACCGCGCGACCCGCCACCTCCTGTGGAGTTTGGCGAGTTCGACGGCCTAGGCCGGATTGTTTTTGGCAGGAGGAATAAGACCGTCCATGCGAACTTCATGGCGAAGGGCGTGATGGAGATGCTGGAGAGTAATTGGAAGACGTGGGCTTCTGTGAACAATGTGGTGCGTCCTCCGATGGGTTTTGGTGCTTTGTCTGAACGAGGGACTGATTGTATGCGCAGATGATTGAGCATGACGCGAACTTCAAGCAGAAGGTGGAGCAGGTGCTCGAGGAGACCGGCTTCGCAGAATCAAGAGCAGCAAAAATGGACCTGAACGATCTACTAAAGTGAGCTTTGCACGCCACTTTCCCGGAGCATAGGAACTCATGGACATGGCCTTAGACTATTGGCTGCTTTCCACGATGTTGGCATTCATTTTGCATGAGCAAACTCTCCTGAGGACATCTGTACATCACGGGCTTTTGTTGTAATTTATACCATTTTCCAGGCAACCTCCTTTCATCACGACTGTGGGCCAACGCATTCTGAGTGAATCCATCCAATTGAAATGCAGCGTACGACAGCGACAAGTCAAATAGTCGAGACGTTCAGACTGCCAGGACATTTGGCAGTCAAAGTAGTTCCTACGTACGCCTCCATGCTGACCGGGCGATATATCCACACCTCACCTTCCTCAAACTGGGCCAAATCATAACTCTCCCTCTTTGGCGGTGAGGACAAGCTCTGCTCGACGACCTCCACCGTGCCGAGTGCCCTAGGCGGGACCATCATCCCATCCGCCACCGCCGTCCGCGGGACCATATCGCGCACGATGATCGCCGTGTGGTCCGGATTGCCCAACGTCCACCGCGCGTGCGGGCCCCTGCTCAGCTTCGCCTCTCTCCACTCTATGATATCGCCCCGACGCACCCGGTCGTCGCCCCCGCGCCAGCGCCCGACCTGCGTGCGCCCATTGTCCGCCGCCCTGCCCTCGTAGATGAGGTGTCCGTGCGTGCGGCAGATGCTCGGCACCGGCTTTGGCACGCCTTCGTACCGCTCGACGCTCTTCAGCGCCTCGTTCGCGAGGTCCCAGCATTCGCCCCGCGCGCAGAACCGGCCCGTGTTCTCGAAGCTCTCCGCGAACCTCGCGATCGCCTCGCCGTACGTCTCGTGCGCCTCCACGAGCCGTGCGCGGTCCCATGGGGCCGGCCGCGGGAGGTAGACTGCATGGCGCTGCACGGCGCGCGCGTCATTCGGGTCGGGCGTGGACGGGGAGGCGTTCTGCGGGAAGGAGAGCGTGTAGAAGCACATGCTGAGGTCCGCGAATAGCACGCCAGCGAAGACGGTCTTCGTCCGTCCGTCAGACTGCCAGGAGGCCGTCCAATTCAGCCGGCCATTCCCACGAAGGGGTGGTGCGAGCAGATCGTCCTCGGTATACCAGGCGGAGGCCCAGTGAGTGCTGGGTGAGAAGTAGTGCGCAAGGTCTTCGGCGAGGGAGCCGCGTTCAGGGTGAGGTGGATAGGAAGTGATGGGTCCTGCGATATTGATGCAGATGGCGACCACATTAGCGCATTGCAGTCTGTAGAAAAGAATTGCTACGCCACCTGATACGGATGCGTCTGAGGGCCGCGGGGGTGCTATGGGCCTAGACGCCGTTGGGATCTTGGGCCGAACATGAGCAGCTCGGTCGGGCGTGCAAGAGACAGCGTCATACACGAAGGACGACTTACATGAGGTGCTTGCCCACCGGCAGGTGCCCTGGCTTGTACCGTGCTACTTTTCGTGCTCTGTGGACCGACAGGCTTACCCAAGTACCGCGAGAAGAACTCGTCCAGCCAGCTGAAGAATGCATGCTTGTCCTCTAGTGACAGGTTGGCCCAGTCGATCCGATCCAAGGCAGCCTCAGTTGTCTTGACCGTGATTGCAGGCGGCGGAGGGATATAGGTTTGCGAAGGGGAGGGAGTCAAATCAGGGCGTGTCTCGAGACGAATGGGAGGTGGCGGCCCTGCAGTCGTTAGGGAAGGGCTTGAGGACTCGCTTGCAGTGCTATGTACGGATCTCGGGGGTGGTGGTGGGGGAGGATTTGAACTAGGGCTGCTTGCCTCGCTTGCTACACTTGCCGCCTTCGCAAGTGAAGAAGAGGCGGACAACCCAGCCCTGCGAAGAACGGGCGGCACGGGCGGCTTGCTCGGTCCGCTAGCACTACTAGCGGAGGATGACGTCCTCGATGGGGGAGGGGGCGGCCTGAAGTCTGGCTTGGGCGGGGGCGGGGGCTTTGGCTTAATCTCCGCCTGCCAATTGATGTTCTTGCTCGATTGGCTCGTCATGCGGTCGCGAGTGTTCACGATCTTCGAGACGCTTGCATCCTTGGCCTTCGCGGCTTTCTCTCGCAGTTCTAATGTCATGGATCACGAACGACGTTCGTAAGCGAGGCTGAGCACGAATTGTGAGAGCATTGAGCGGCGTTACCTGCGAGGGTGGGCATGCCGGTTTGCTGATGCTCTGGTGATCCTGCGAGAGTGGGTCTCGATGGGGACGGTCAAACCTTGGCTGCGTTGGGTGAGTGTAGTGTGTGAGCAAACGGGGGCGATAGAGCTGAATTGTGGATCAGCCTGATCTCGCTGTGGTCGACATTGAGCCATCTCAACCACTCACATAATCCTCGATGTAGTACACCAGCACGAGTGCCTTGTTGAGGAAGTCGCTGTGGGGGTCGAACTCGTAACATGAGTCCTGTGTACTGCTCCTATTGTGACCTTGTCGCCGCGGCCGCCGACACCCTGCGCTTCCTTGCCAGCCAGAGGACGATAAGATAAGATAAGATAAGATAGAGTAGGGCTCATCCGATCATCAAGCGCATAACTTTTCACTCTTGGTTCTGCGTATTACACCAAAAACCCACGGCCGGCTGGCGAAAACAGTGGCACCCACGAAAACTGCAGGGTATACCTGCGATATCTGGCATATGAGGAGATTGCAGGGTCGAACCCTGCAGTGGTCATACCCTGTAAATCATCAGGTTGTAAGCTGGAGGAGAGGACTGTGCAGAAGTCATAACCAAGTGAGGGGCAGGTCGAGACGCGAACGGCCAACGCTAACACCGTAAACAATGAATTACATTGCACGAAGAATTGAGTAGCCTGTTCATGCTGATGGGATTACTGCTGTACAGTCTTATATGGCTCCTCGGGACACCCAAATTTTGCGATGTCTGTACGCGCTGATACCGGCTCCCTTGCGCAAATCAGAAAATACCTTCGGTATGCTACCTCTTCTTTCTATCTTGCCTGGAGTTTTCGGGATGTAGATGTCATTTGTGAATGAGATCGAGAGCTATCAGTTCAAAAAGTCGTTATCATGCCCTCCCTAGTCCTCGGGACAGGTCACGTCACGCAGAGGCATTACCAAATCTGGTAAGTAGTGTAATCTAATCTACGGAGGAGTCGTCGTCCGATCCCGATCCCGAGTCCGAGTCCGAGTCCCCTTCCTCCTCTTCGTCAGCATCTGCGGCCTCCCCGTCTTTCCTCAGCACCTGAAGTTTAGGCTTCGGGGCAATCTCTCGAGCCGTCCTAACAGAGGCTTCTTCCAACCCGGTCGGCGGCACTCCAGTTTCGCCAGCTGCTTCTCCTGCTCCCACTGTGAGAGAGCCTCCTTGTACCGCTTCCTCTGTGCTTCGACTCGTTTATCGCACGCCGACCTTCAATCCGGCAGCCTGAGCCTTGCTGTACCGGTGGGCGGCTATGTTGATCCATTCATCAGCGAGCTCACTTTGCTCCCGCTCAGCATGCGCCTTGGGTACAGCGTGTCGAGTCATGTCGAGAGACGAGAATGGATTTTCTATGACCTCTCTGTTCCTGTTGGCAATGAGTACGGCGCATCAGTGCACTCATTGGGCGCCTGCCTGAGCTCTATCCCGATATGGTTAAGGCGACGCCCTCGAGCCGAGTGTGACACTACGCGCTTAATGTGCAGCTCATCTTTGTGCCCTCCCTCACCTTTCGTGCTGCATAGAAACCATTCTGCGACCGATAACGGCAGCAAGCATCTCAGTACATAGTTTTCAATGTGTAGAAAATCTCAGTCAAGTTCAAGATCACTCGGTTAATCGCTTCTACTGCGATCTCAGCCACAAAATTCGATTTAGGCCCTCTCATCTGTAAATGCACGGGTATATCCTGACATACATTCTCTGCCGACTCAGGAATCTACATACAGCTAGTTATCATGTATATACACTGTTCTGGGCCCATATGTGAGAAAGAATGTGAAGGAGAGGCGCAAAACGCCAAGTGTCCCGAGGAACCATATAAGACTGTAGTCAAAAGCGCGAAGGGCCTACCCGTAGTGCCATGTCTGGCGGATGGTAGTACTAGTGCTGCCACAGCTGAGTTCTCCAGAATACATCTGACGTGATTTTGTGCGAAGATCCTGTACAACAAAATCGGCAGAGCCTCCGTACGTGATCGACAATGGCGCTTCCTGGCCTGACTACAAACGTCGCTCGTCGAATCTACTCGTCCTGAGCATGAGCCGCTTCTCCTGCGCCCTCTCTTCCAACTATCCGCCCCATCGTGCCCATTCATAGGCTATTTCCTGTACGCAGCCAACAGACAATGGCGGCTTGTTGGTTTCATGACCCTGCAGACGCTGCTACGGATATACCTAGACCAATTGCTGCTAGAGCTCTCACCGAAGCAACAGAATGTCCGAGTACTTGGTTCCCAACAAGGTCTGGACTTGGTAGTTGCCCACTAGCGCTGTCCAAGGCCCCATCAGCATCCCTCTAGCAACACACGCGAAACCAAGTTGACCAAATTGTGAGCGAGACCCACAGCCGAGCGTGGGCGAACTGGAGCCACGACGATTGCCGCCAAGTATCGCTCAGCACCCGGCTAGAACGAAAACAAAGTCTGTTGGACATCTATCCTGGATTGCTTTGCGGCCCTCATCCGGCGTCCCTTTACGACGACGCATGGTTACCTGCATACGTCCTCATCGCTGAGATACCACGCGCTCAGCTGCAGGAAACGCCTCATACCTCGCACTTCTGTGTTTGCAAAGTAGTATGGCAGCACCCACCCTCTGGATGATTAGCTGTCACACTTTTGAAAAACCACTCGAAGTCCTCTTGCAGCTTTCGGCATTTTGTCGCAAACGATGCTCCTGCTAATTATTGCCACGCGGGGCTGGGAAGCAATTTCCTGTGTGCCAGTTGATCGCTTCTAGCTGAGCTCCGTCCTCATCAGGGCCAGTCTATTGGATCAGTAGCCGGGTCTGTCGCATTGTGGGTCGGGCACTCCGTCGGCGAATATCGCTGGTTTGAAACTGCCGAAGGTCAACGAAAGCTACACCTGAGGCAATTGGACTTGACTCCTTTGAGCTCCGCGAGTATACGAAATGAGCGTGGTGAGCAAGTGCACACGAGTCTTCCTTCTGTGTTACTCCTTCTCATTGCGTTTCCATAGATTTCGCCTTCCCAGCAGAGGAGGATCCCCCGCGCACGATCCACCCCGTCAAACGGAAACGGGTCACCGCTATTCTCCGGATGCTTTTCCTACTACATCTCTTTGTGAAGATGGTTGAGGATCATGAAGTGATCGAGCTTGCAGGTGAGAAAACACACGTCCAGCCCGACGAAGTCCTCGTCACGATCACAGCGCTCGACCAATCGGTGGATTCCTGAAAATCTTGTTTCGGGCGTATGGGGAATCGTCCTTCCACAGAAGCAATGGACCAGGAGGGCGTAACTTGTCAGAAATGACATTTTGGAAGCCGGCCCAACACAACGCGTCCAATCCAAATTGCACGCTGAAGCCCGAGCCCCATCTCTAATTTTTTCAGATATCTGTCTTTCTCTGGACCTCTCCTCTGACTCGACTGGGAATCAACTATTCGGGCAATACCTGGCTCTCAGCTGATGGCGAGACCGCGCACACGACAATTTGGTCGAGACGTACCTGGCGAGTTTATCGGCCGTGCTCAAACCCAGTCTCGATGTCGAGTTGGCGATGGACATCCTCATTGGAAGAGTCCTGTACCCTCCTCATAGCTTAGATGAAGACGGCGCGGTGGCGTACCATAGGGCATCTGAAGCTGCATGGCAGATTCTGGACCTTTCGTCAGCCGACATGACTCAGAAGCTATATCCCTACGCTGTCGAGTCATCAGGGGACGAGATAGCACTCGTCGAGAATTTGGGAACCATCCTGTACCCGTGCAAGATTATGTCAGACGGCTGCTAGAGCGTTCGAGACCATACCCACCCATCAAGGCTCATGCAGAGTCTCTGCTGCTCTCAACGCCTGACGCGTCGCAGGAGCTAGCCTTCGTGCATTGGCCGGCTCAGGGCGGCGCTGGGGATGACCTCTCCCGCTCTCGAAGGCGATTCCGTCTCCGTACGCAGGTTCGAATCTTCTTATCCCCACATCGCTTGGGATGAGGAGACGCGGATATTCGTCATGGGGACTGCGCTTTCCTGCAGGGAACATGCCGCACAAGACATAGGGCCGTGCCTCTGCTGCGTTGGACTTGCCTTGACCGAGGCAGTCACAAGTAGCTTCTCGCTTGATGGTCCGTTTCCGTGCCAAGGTAACGCTATGACCAGTCGTGTAGTTGCCAAGAGTAGAGATATCTTCTGACACCGATTCATTTCGTGGCAAAGGTAGTACCACACTTGCACATTGCTATAGGAGTGAGTTGTCTCACCACCACCTCGGAGCACCTTTCAGCTACTTATTGCTTTGGAAACGAACACATGCGCACCCTGGGCATCTTGCCCGGAGAATATCATAGTGCTGGTCATATTTTGTCTGCATTTTCCGAGTCTTTTTCAGTTCTACATGTTTTCTTCGCTACAAGGGAAGTCGTCGTCATCGTCATGTCCCGGTCCGACAAACCGTATTCCATTATTGCAAGAAGTCCATTTGTCAGCTCCTTGCTAGCTCGCTATAAACGCGGCATCAGCAGTTGTCACTATGGAAGCTCTCGAGAGAAGAGACATGGGCAGGATGAAAGCGGACGCACGTGAACGCAGACTCGATGCAGGCCTTGATCTCGCGGTAGCTGACGACGAGGCAGCTCTGCTCGTCGCGCGAGACAAGCATGACACGCTCGTCCGTGCCCGCGTCGAGCTTGTTGAGGCACGTGAAGACGTGCGTGAGGTTCACGACCGGACGGCCAAGCTCGTCAACCTGGTGGAAGACGTAGTCCCGGAAGAGCTTCACGATGTATCTGTCCCCCGTCTCGGACCATCGTGTGTCGTGGTTGTGCCTATACAGGCAGATGAGTTAATGGGAGATGCGAGGAGACAAGGTGGACGTACTCGGGACGCTCGTTGATAAAGCCGAACTTGCAGAGGAGGCGGACGAGCCGTCCGTTTTCTAGCTCGGTCATTAACTCGCTTTCAAGGCGGTCTACGGCGCTGTGCAGGCTATGAGCAGGAGCTCATGTATACTGCAGGAAGGTAAGACATACTTCTGAGCTTCATCGAGCTCGGTCAACAGGCGACTGCCTATCATATCAAAGAGCTGTCCAATGGTCTACGCGGATTGTCAATCCTTTCGTTCAATACGAATGCATGCTGTGTGTCGCGCTGACCTTATGCGAACCAGGCTTGGAAATCAAAAAGAGGACGACGCTCTTAAGGTCGGCAGAGTAGTTGCGTCCGACAACGTCCAACGCCTTCTGGAGATTGTTCATCACGCTCGTGCTGTTGTTGCACAGTTGAATGACGAGCGCGCCGAGCATTGTCAGATCGTCCTGCTGCATCAGCGAGACCTCCGCGGGCATGTCGTACATGAGCACATCTACCACGCCACACGAGCCCAGGCGGACCCTACACACAGCCCACAGATATACCATTCTCGTTGAGTGAGTATGTCCCGTGCGGTGAAAGGAAGGATACATGCCTGTTCTTTCCGGTGAGGAGGATCTTGGTCGCGTCAATGAGACGGACGGCGAGCCCGGCGTCGTGTATAGCCTTCATCGCGTTGGCGATCTGGATGATGTATGACCACAGCGTGCGCTCTGAGACACGGTTGGACTGCGCCTGCAGCCGACCGCCTTGGAATTGTGGAGGCTTGGCCTTGATGTGCGCGGTGTGGAGCGTCTGAGCATTCGGGTGGTCGTCGTACACCACGACGAGGGCTGTGGGGAGACGCGTGCGGCGAATTACGATGAGCACGAGAGCGTCAGGAGAGGACTGTCGCGGGCAGGCGTACAGGAGTCGTTGAAGGCGCGCGTGGTGAACGCCTCATGCACGGTGACGAGGTTTGGATGTCGGAGGCGCGACCAGGCCTCGATACTTGTCAGCGCAGCAGGCTGTATGAGGCGAAAGTCTGGGTGGGGCAAGATGCACTCAGCGTCAAGCAACTAAACGCGTCGCGGGATGATACGTACTCTCAACGCGGCGTAGGACGTATGTCGCCCCATCGCTGGAGTTCACGGCGCGATATAGAGTCGAATACCAATTGCCGAATTTGCGGCGGTCAGCACCGACGGGCTCGAGAGGCACTAGGCTGTGGTATCCCTGTAGTTCTTCTGGGAGCACTAACCCTGGAGGAGGGGCAGCGCGGATGATCTCCGATCGCCGCTGCAGCTCATCACGGATGTCATCTGAGATGAAGTAGCGGTGCACAAGAGACTCGGGGCGAGGGAGGGTGTATAAGTGGTAGTTGAGCTATGTGGCGTATTCAGTTTCGCCGCGTGTACCATGTCGAGCGTGAGACGTACAGGCTGACGCGGGAAGGTCATCGAAGGGGCATAGAAAGGGTCCAGCGTAGCGGTGTCATATCCCGGAGGTAGTTCGTACGGGTTGATTGGGGGCTGTGACTCAACATATCAGTGGTATGTAGAGCGCGGAGCGAGCAGCCATCAATCACCACTTGTCCTCCGTCCTCCGAGCCTTCGACCCCATGGCCTGCGTATGCGTAGGGATTGTAGGGATCGTACTGCTCAGGCTCCGGAGTAACTGCCTGTTCTACCTGCTGTTCCGTCTGTTGTTCCGTCTGAGGTTGCGGTGGCTGAGACGAAGATTGCTCGGAGAAAGTGTCTCTGGATGATTGTCGCCGCATGAGCCATGGGAAAGTGGCAAGATGGGGATCACGCACGATGATATAGACGATTGCTGTTGTATGGATGTCGGCACCGCTGCAAGGACAGCAGGAGAAGGAGTGGGGCTTCCGTGATTGATGGGAGTCTTTGGGACGAATACAGGAGCGTTGACTGCTTGCGCGGGAAGTGCGGCGCTCGGAGTGGGCGAATCAGGGGGCCTGCGGCATTCTGGGTCAAAATAAAGATGAAAAGAAGCTGAGAAGGAGCGTACGCCGGAGAAGGAGCGTCGCGCTAGATTGGGATGAGTGACGCCGACGGTAGATGGAAAGACGGAAACGCACGGGAGGATGATAGTAGATACAGCCTTTGTCCTGGAATTTACAGTGTCTGCGGCGAGGTCAGAATGCGGACACAAGACGCAAGGCTCTCACGGACCCGTAGATGAGAATATTCCTACACTGGCGTTGAGTGTTGTCTGTGAGGAAATGTGAAGGAGGTCGGCATGAGAGGGAAAGGAGTCACACGGACCCTTCTTCGAGGGCTTTGGACTAGACGGTTCATCTGAAGGGGGAGCGGAAATCTTGACTGCAGAAGAAGACGGCCTGGCGAAGAAGGACATGTCGCCGTGAGCCATCGTCGTGCCAGACTGGCGACTGGAACGGAGGACGCGGCGGACAGAGCGCAACCTCTTCCGCTGCGAGTTCTCGAGCACCTGAACTGTAACGCTCTCGGGCGCTTGTCATTCTCTGCAGCCAGACAGGCGCCCGCTCAGGTCACGGGGTTCTTCCCACGGTCTCCTATGCTCGCGCTGCAGTTCTTTTGGTCGCGGTCCGGGTCTATTAGTTTTATCTACTGGAGCGGCAGCGGCAACGTCTCTTCTCTGAACTACCATCACATATTCTTCTCTCTTCCGATGTCGAGTCTTGCTCGCGACGCTGCTGCGTTCAAAAGCGCACTGCATCGACAGGACTACACCTCTTGGCATTCGCAGCCACCAGCTCTCCCTGCAGCATCGTCAAGTGAAGCCGAGTCCTCAAAGAAGAAGAAGCGGCCAAAATCAAGCACGTCTCTCTTGCTCGACTTGTCTGCCCTTGGTTTTAACCTTGGCTGACCGGTCGATGCAGATGTCGTCTACTCTCAGCCGGCCGACACCGGCACCGGCACCAATATCAACACGCAGCTCGTCTATCTCGTTAACCACCTCAAACAAAATGGCAACCCTATGCGTCTGCAAGATCTTGCCATCCTCACCAATACGCCTGTAGATTCGGACAAGATCCTACTAGAAAAATTCAAAGCTCACGATCGTGTTATACACGATCCTAAAACGGACCTGTACTCCTATCGGGTGTGTGCGCTCTGTTTAGCCATCTCGAAAAGAGATGGCGTGCTGAGGTTCCCAAATGCGTAGCATGACTACAACGTACGCAACAAAGCAGCTTTGCTGACGGAGATTCAGCGCCAGACGCGGAAAGGCGGCGGTCTCTCCGTCCGGACACTAAAAGAGAGTTGGAAGGAGGCGCCGCAAGCGATCGAAGAGCTGGAGAAGGAGGGCGAGGTCTATGTCACCAGGACTTTGAAAGATGGGCAGATGCGCATGGTGTTCTGGAACGAGGTCAAGCCCACAGAGGAGCAGGGTGGCATGCCAGTCGAGAAAGGTGCGTTCCTCCCCGAGTTTGCCCCCCGACTGCGGCGGGCTGAGCTCGGAGCAGAGTTCCATGACCTCTGGCACGGACTCGAGGTACCCAACGACGTCGACTTACTCAAGGCCCTCGCCTCCGAAGGCCTGCAGGCCACCGCTTCAGCTGCGCCTGCCGCGAAGCCCAGTGCAGCGACGAAGAAAAAGGGGAAGAAGTCTGCCCCGCGCCAACGACAGGTCCGCATCACGAACACCCATCTGAAGGGTACGATCGACCTGTCGCGCGACTATGTTGCGCCGGGGACGACGAGCAAATAGGTTGCTCGGGTTTCGCTGTCTTCCTGGACGATCTCTGCTCGCATCAGGCATGTTCTCTATCATTTGTAAAGTAGACTAATACCCTGCATCTGCATAATGAGGATGGACTAGCACCACATTGCTGATTGCTCTGCATGGACGCGCTGATGGAACGACTGTGCACCATCTTAACCTTATGAACAACAGAGCTCATCCACGAGGATATGACAGAGATACCGCCATAGCAGGACGAGAGGCCGGTCTAAGGGGATGTGCAAATGTACTCCCAGAACTTGGTGGAAGTGTCGAGAATTAGCGCCCAATGCGGGGACTTGCGGGCGCGGGGGGTACGTACTGTATGTTCCTGCTGAGTCGCGACTCTTCGTTTGCGTACACGATGACTTCATTTGCTCATCAAGCGAGAGCGTGAGTCAGCCTCTGGAAGATTCAGTTGCACGTCAGCCTGTGGTTTGCGTAGGTATATAAGGGCCGTGGTCGCTACGCCTGCTCCTCAGCTAGAGCAAAGTCACAAGTCGAGCGTTCACGACCACTTTCTCTTCTCACCCACCCGATTCGTCCTTCTTCCTGTCTCCTCTTCACGACTTTCACGACTCGAGATGGCGCTTTCTACGTTCTTCACCGAGCCGTTCTACTCCCTTGCCGACTTCGACCGCCTCTTCGATGAGGCGTTCAACGCCCGCACTGGCTCGTCGGCGGTCGCGCCCCGCAACGAGAACACCGCATCACGGCCCATGCGGCCCAGGTATGTACCTCCTCACTCTTGCCATTGGTGAGAACGTGAGTGCTGACATGTAGGATTGACAGAATGGACCTGCATGAAGACCAGGAGAAGAACCTCGTGACGGCCACTTTCGAGCTCCCCGGCCTCACGAAGGAGAACGTCCAGATCGACGTTAAAGACAATGTCTTGACCGTCGCTGGCGAGTCCACCCTCTCCAACGAGCGCGACGAGAAGGGCTACACTGTCCGCGAGCGCCGGTACGGCAAGTTCTCGAGGTCACTCCCGCTCCCGCAGGGTATCAAGGTATGTAGATCCAGTTGGAGGGTGCACAGCGCACTGGGATCAGCTTCCTGACTTCTATTCTTGTAGCCTGAGGAGATCAAGGCTTCCATGAACAACGGAGTCCTGACGGTCACCTTCCCTCGGACGACCCCGGAGCTGGCGCCCAAGAGGATTACGATCCAGTAAATGCCCTGACTTCCTGTCGCTTCCCGTTGCATTGGGCTCTTTAGCTGTGTAGTTGGTTAATGGGACTGGGTTTCTTTCATGCGTTGCTTCAGCGTATGCGATCCATCAACGCCCTGACCTACAGTAAGCACACCGTCGACTTCCCGCAAATCAGATGGTACTATACTACTTCAGTTTGGGTACCCCCCAACTGAGCGATTCGAGACATTTGATCAAGTAGAACGCTGCTTTTGGGCAATGATGGGAGCCCGACATTGAACCCTGTCACTAAGACACTTCGCACAACGTGACGGAACGTTTCTGCATGTACCTCATTGCACTAGCATTCGCGTGATCACTGTCGTATGCCACTCAGTCCAATGGTGTACGATATGTATCGGCAACGCTGTTTGCCTACAGTTGCGTTCCATCAACATGAAAAGGAACGAGACAAAACAACCTCCCTCGTTGCCATGCTAGCCTTAGACGAAGCATGCCAGTAATGCCAAGTATGTATAGGCAGATGTTGTGCGCCTTGCGAATTCATCAGGGGTCGCGGAACAAATGGTATAAGTTTGGACACGTCATGGCGCAATCTGTGTGAGTGATATAAACAAGTTGGGAGTGAGCCGTGTCAGGCGAGCAAGACGTGTCGCGGATGCAGATCTCACTGGTAGCATATCAAGGACGCCCGAGATAAGACGATGGTATTGGCTGCGTTCGGTTCGGCGCATGCTAGCTTCGCCGTCCATGAGAGAACGGGTACTAGTCCCGGGTGCCACGGAGAGGCCTGCGCGAGGACCGACGACTTAGCAGGCGCTCCAACGGACATCATTCGCCCAACGACGCCGCAGTGGTTGCAATCTCGTGATGAGTCGGCCCTTAACGCGGGAACCCTTCCAACCAGCCGCCCCTCAACTTGTCGCCCTCTTCTTCAACACCTGTATGATGCTTTGCATATCTTCACCGGTGCTTGACTGGAAGGCCCGTCGATCGAGCCACCCGAACCGGCCCTTGCGCTTTCACTTATGATCACTTGTTTGCCTTTTGCTGTACGAGTGATGACGTTCAGCGAATCCGCGGTGCAAAAAAATCCGGTAGATTTTATAGGGACGTACTCAATGACATGTGTCAATTAAGCGACGGTCTTTCGAACTTGACACCATTAGCTTTGCGCTCAAACTCAACGTTCATGTCTAAAGAACGGTTCTGGGCAGCCCAATTGGCCTTGAAGCACGCTTAATAGTATCTTCTCAGTGAAGCTGGAAAGATCACGCCGGAAAATGCGGCTTTTGCTGTGCAAGAGTCGCTGTCATAGTCTTGACTCGGACGACCTCGACTTTGAGGCACACAGTCTGCCATGGTAGTCAGCCCTGTCGGCCCGCTGACATCGAAGGAAAAGCGTACACTTTTGACAGGAGTGTGCTGTGGAATGACGGTGAGTACTGCTTTACGTACCTGAGTTCAGCTCTTGCGCTGAGTTGGGAATCAGTGTCCATTTGGGCTCTGAAGTAAAAGCGAAGTGAAGAGTGCCTTTATAGAGGGATTCGTGTGGTAAGTAGCGAACTGAGGTACACGATGGGGGTCGAAACGCCGCTGCGAGGCAATTATCCATGAATAGACCCGAGTAATGGCATGCTACAGACAAAATTTGCTCCTTCCACTGGGGAGACGGCGCCGCATTGGAGGATGCGCAGGAGTAAGCAGGCCGAGACTTGTCTGGAGCCTCATAAGGAATGATGATCTTACCGTCCATCATTTTATTGCTACACTGGCACACGCGAATGATAGAGCATCGTAGTGGACGGATACGATCGGTTCGCGCCACCTGATCAGAAGGCGACAGAAGCAGTTGACGAAGCAGCCTTGAGATGACCGGTCACCGGAACCGTGGTACCGTCGGGCCCAGAAGTAACGAGCCTTATGCTTTTCCACACAGCACTGCGCAAGCTGATACGGTCATGCTCTCCGGCCTATCAGGTGAGAGTATCGCGTTCCCATAGCAGAGAGTGTACTGTATATCATCCTGCTAGAACTGGATAAGAGGCACTCACCAACTCGCGAGGCCCTGTACCACCACTGTGGTGCCATTCGACTTGGTCTATTTATGAGTCCGCGGCCTGGGGCCTGCTGGCAGGCCGAGGCAATTGAACTTCATCTGGTTCAATCGTTCTGACTGTCGAAACCTCATGGAGTCACTGGCCTTATGGCATCTATTCTGAGGCAGCGCTGCGTATGATGTTGTATCGTTGGCGTTCATAACAATCTCCTACCATCTGTATCACGATCTTGCGGTTTGCCGTATCGTCCAAGTTCTAGGATTATGCGGCTAATGCATCTCTGATCTTCAACCGTGCGCATCGCTGTTCACGCGGGCGGCCGGATGTAGAAGGAAGTGTATAGCTGGCTTTGCGCACATTAGGCTTTGTCCGAAGAAAGAGGCTTGACTTGTCGTAATGAAGGCATAGAGGGAGTCCAGCCGCCAAAAGACAGCATGTCAATTCGAGCATCCAGTGGCACTTACGGCCCCAATCAAGCCACTCGAGCAGCGCTACGGTAAAACGCAGGTGGATAGGGTCATAGCCGAATCTCATTGTAGACGCTCATCTATATACCACCGAACGCCACCTTCCCGTCTACAACCGTCGCTCTAACCCGAGTCTCCAGAATCTCACTGAACGGCCTGCTCTCGTCCATGATGTTCCGATCCAGGATGACGAAATCCGCACGTTTTCCAGGTACGAGCGAGCCGAGAGTGTCTTCAGCAAACGAGGCGTACGCGGCGTCGAGCGTCATGCCCTTGAGAGCCTGCGCACGGGTCAGGCGTTCAGAAGGGAACCTGGTGAGAAAGAGAATCGTTGGCTCTAACCACCTCTAAACAAGGACAACGTACCATCCACCTTCCCCATGGGGGCTTCTGCCCTCCGCATCGAGCCTCGCCACGGCGGCGTAAAATCCAAGCAGGGGGTTGATGCCTTCGACAGGAAAGTCCGACCCGAGAGGCAGAATGCCATTCTGGGATAACTTCAGCAAAGTCTGATATGCATAGGCACCGTTGATACGCTCTGGCCCCTGCGCCACCGTCAGCAGAAACTCTGTATCGAGAGATCATGCAAAGCATACAAGGCGGGTCTCGGCGTACCACATGTCACTCGTCCTTAAAGCCGAGTCAGCTTGAGCACAATCAGCGAAATCACGAGAGCTTGCACTGACGCATGTGTCGGCTGGACGCTTGTGAGCACTATTACACCAGTGGACATCATACGTCAGGCGTCGGACGTCATCCTCTCTCAGGAATGACAAACCTCCGAGCTCGCCAGGTCTCTTCAGATCTTCTACGCGCATGATCTGCGCATGCTCTATACGCGGCCTCCTCTCCGCCAGTTGACCTTTGTTGCCACTGGCATTGGCTATCTTCTCAAAGGCATCGAGAACTGCCTTGTTGGCACGATCGCCTATTGCATGGACGTTCTGCGAGCCACAGGAACACTTGCAATCAGTATGAATCGGGAAGGGGAATCAAGCGACGAAGCGTACAATGCCCCACCCCATATCCCACCAATCCCGCACTAGCTTCTCAAGGGCATCCTCTGGCAGACGCATGAGGCCGCGTGTTTTGGCATTGTCGGAATAGGGAGCAAGCAGCGCAGCACCCCAGGAACCGAGGGCACCATCGGTGAACAACTTCACGCTACGCATTCGGACGTGGGCCGCAGGGCTCGGATCATGTATATCGATAGCTTGCTTCTCGTCAGGGGAGATTCGATCCGAGTCAGCCATCGCGTATATCCGTATCTATGATTAGCTATAAGTAAACGGTAGCAAGCCCACAGTAGGAGGCACCCACAGGAAGTGCGTTCTCCTCATCCATCCTGAGAGCAGTTAGGGAGTCAGCAACGAAGTGGGGAGAACGCACTCACCGCTGAAAGAGCTCGAATTCCGCGAGGCTTGTGGCGGCGTCGTGGATGCTTGTCAAACCGACTGCAAGAGCGTCCTTCATGGTCCTATCCGCGTACTCGCGCATCTGCGAGGTCGACCACTTCGGTATCGGGACTAAGGACATCGCAGCATCTACGAAGATGCCGGTCGGCTCTCCGGTAGTTGAGTCACGAATGATTTCGCCGCCAGGTACAGAGTCCGGAAGGGTCCCGTTGAGATGCTCCTTAGTGAGAACTAGTGCTCGAGGCGACAACCACAGGGCGTGCACGTCTATGCGGTGCAGCGCAATGGGGAGCGATGCCAGAGATGGCCTAGATGCAAGGTCCGCCTACAAAGCCGTCAAACAGGCATATAGCAAACTACGTAGGGGAAGAACAGCTTACTGAGGTAGGGAAAGTACCGTTGGTATCGGCCCACCGGGTCTGGTCCCAACCCATGGCTTCTACCCAGGTATCTGGATTCGAAGGGTGGGAGCGGGTATAATTTTCTAGAAGATCAAGGAGCTCTGACAGAGTGCTAGCTTGGTCAAGGCGAAGCTGCATCTTGAACCCGTACTGAAGAATGTGAGCATGAGCGTCTTCAGACAAGGTCAGAGTTGTGATATATCACGCCATATGTCCAGACAAACCTGTTAAGCCAGGCACCACTACGGAACCGGGCGGCACATTGATTACGGGGAGCGGCTTCTTAGCAGATGGTTCATTTCCATAAAACGTGCGTATGAGCTCGTTTTGATAGTCGTTCCAGAAAGTTTGAATCTGCGCTGAGGTGGTGATATGAGCTGCTGGCGCTGAATGAGCAATGGGGACTACCGTACGAAGCGTTCCTGTAGCAGCGATGGTATGCTTGTTGACCAAGATACAGTCCACCAGTGGTCGCGGTAGGTCAACGGTGTAGATTCTCTGCTCTTGCGCACATAGAGCGTAAGAAGCAGGCAAGCATGTGATGGGACCCGGTCGCCTAGAAAAGGAGGCATAACACGCAGATAGCGCTACGACAGCAGATGCAAAGAAGGTCCATACGACCTGTCTCCTTCCCGAGGTTGGATTGTTTGGATGCGTCCCAGCAGCGACTCCGTCTGTCACCATGCTCATGCAGTTGCGGGGGACACTAGGATGACGAAGCTCTGGACTGGTACTATTCTCCGGACGGTAGTGTTGAACCTAGATCACCTGCTGGAGTTTCTCATGAAAATGACTCTTCAGCTCTGCCTAAAGTAAGGTTTTGGTATTTCTCTATTTTCTGCTCAAAAATGTGTCATAAAGGTCTGTATATTACATTATTCAAGCACACCATGACTATGTAAGGCATATGTAGCAGCAGTAGTGCAGAGAATAACCCCAATTTCCTATTTTTTTTTCATTTAGGAGCTTGCACTATGCACTTTGCAGTGCTGATACAGCAGAGGAGGCTCGCACTCCATACTTCACACCATATAGAGGCCACATGGCCAATGTGGCACTCATGTGCACTTCATGTGCTCTTCATGTGCATTTCTTTTGCATTTTGCATGCTCTCCACATGTCAGTTGTGTCCTGTCCTGCCCTTCTTTAATGATGATCAGCGTCCATGCAACTATTGGAGCCACCTGCTAGTGAAGGCTACATCCTATCCGCCCAATCATTGATATTGCTTCACATATACAGTACAAGGGTAGCCATGTACTGTATAGTATACAGTCACACCGTAAAGCTGGTTCATTGTCATGGGGTAGCCCCAGAGTACTCTCACTGGCCCACTAATGCAACTTTTCAGTTGCAACCCCTGTATCTCTTTCCTAACTTAATTCGGCACCTCTGGATCTTTTGTAGCTGATATTAGGGTGTCTTGAGAGCCTATGATTAAAATTTCAGACAATTCTGAAGAGAGATGCAGGCAGCATCAGGGAAAACCTCCCAAGTGAAAGAGTGCAAAAGAGCGATAATTATGGGGAATGGCATGTTAATGTTCATTACATAAGTCCCCTGCTAATTAGATGCTCATTTCGATGAATAGACAGCATTGAGCACCTACTATATGCAGAAATCGCTCGGTTGCACTCGTCAATCCTACACTAATCACTCAGTTCATTCAATAGTGTCTATTTAGTGTATTGGGAGCTGACTACCCAAGTACATGAGAAGCCGGCAATGTTTTACTACTCCTACAGCACATGAAACCCGTCTCGCAGCCCTACTCACCTATGCACCCAGAACTCCTAGCCAAAATGGTATGAGCTGCTTATCAATAAAAGACTTTGTTATGAGATGTTTAATTAGATGGGCATATGATAAACGCACCTAGGCCATTGTAGGACAAGGAGCAAGCTTTGAATAGGCAGAAGACCTGGATGAACAGGATCACTGAGTATGCAGTAGCAGAAAAAAGTGGATGGTATGTACTCAGATGACATTAGTGGGTGCAGGTGCCCACTGCCCTCTGTGAGAGACATTGCAGGATTCAGCTGTACAAACTACAAGGATGATATGGTGATTTAGCATATCTGATAACATCAAACAGTTGATACTCACCAAATTGATGACTGACTCAACTTTGGCGACATCAACCCGAGATTGGCAGAGAGGTTAGATCCACAGGCTGTACGTAGCCCTCTGGGGTGCCTCTTATACTCACTGGGGATGGTATGAACAGAGCCCTGACCTACCAATGGGCTAATTGTCACATGGATGTAAGACGTGCAGCGTGCATCGCCAATGATGGTGTCTCTGTGACACACTTAGAGGTGGCCTCAGAGATTCTATAGAGGTATGTCATACAGCAGTAAAGTCTTTCGAGACAAAGATGAAGAGTAGGCAGTGCCACTATGCTGAAGACTGTTAGACCAGCAGACGAGGAGGGAGACAGTGATGGTGGTGGTGCAGGGACAAGTTGTGTGGTGTCGGTACGGCACACAGTGCTCAAACATTCAATGAAGCGCCACATCGTGGTAACCTGCAAGCACTTATTACAGTAAGTACACACCAACCATACTCAGCGCTTACAGCCTCAGGCCAGAATGTGGTCCATGAGTTCTGTGAAAAGCACTCTCTATTCGCTTAACTTCTGACCTAAGTTATCCCTAAAGAGGCTTGAGAATATGTCTGCAGATCAGTGGCTACATTACCGTACATCAGGGACAAATTAGACAAATTAGCTGAAGTCATTATTTGACTTTCCTGTTTTTTCTCGGCAGAGTACTATTTTAGTGCTCATTTGCTAAGGAAGGTTTCCCTGATAAGGAGAGGACAAATGGTTGTTGTAAGAGATCTGCAACCTGCAAGCACCGACAGGTAACACTTCTGTTATGGGCATCTTTGTCAGCATAGATGGCATGTTCAATCTGTTGAACTTCTGAATTTGTGTACTGGCCATACCTGATCTGAATGTGCACTGTGGCGGTGACGCACCCCATGGTGGGCGGCAGAGTGCTGCATGGTGGCGGTGTAGCACTACATGGATGTTCCTTCTTCTATACTTGATATGGCAGTTCTACGGACAGTTCTATGATACACCTGTACTGTAGCATCCGGACATCTTTGTAGTGCGTTCTACGCTGTTCCGGACTTGTCTGGATTTCTCTAGACTATGGTGCGATACTTACACCATCCTCACACCATCGTCTTACTCAGTGTACTTAAAATCACATGCTCTCCTTTTCTTTGCTTACTCATGCATCCTCTGAACTTATATATAAGGAGGACATTCGCTGCCCCAGCTCTTCAGTCTTCGCTCATTGACTGAAGAGTAAGTACTATGACTTCTATGCGTACTTATGCAGATTACTTACTAAGTACTTGTAGTCTACTTGTGCGGCTCACAGGTACTTACGTATGCAATATAGTCTTCGCTCATTGACTGAAGATCTACTTGTGCGGCTCACAGAACTGATGTCGTGTTGAACTACAGTGCTGACAAATAGCAGTGTAGTAAGCAACTACTGACACGAGGCTACCGGTCACTTGGAGAAAGTTCCGGATACTGTGGCTACATGCTATATAGTATTACATCATAGCCCATGTACAGTAGTATATAAGACTGCTCTGTAGGAGCAGTTCAACAAGTCGCTCTTAACCATCAATCACTACGTGCGTGTTAAGAGCCAGGCCGAAGGGGCAGGGAGCCGGGGTTAAGCCGGAGTTCGGACTCGGGGTTCGGGCTTGGGACCTGGGGCAGGGAGGACTCTGGCGAAGCTATTAGCAACGCCTCGAGCTACTCGCCGGTGTCCTCTATTTGCGGGGCGGGGATCGCACAATCGGGAGGCCGGAGTTCGGACTTAGGAGTTGGCGGGAACGAGTGTATTGAGTTGAGTACGGAGCAAGGAATAGAGGTAACGAGACAGGTAACGAGGTAGCACGAGATAGGTAGCGAGAAGTAACACGGTAAGTAACGAGGTAGTAACGAGATATCCGAACTGAGGAATTCAGGCATTCCGGGCAGACTTAAATACTGCAAAGGTGTGAGCGGAAAAGGGGCAGGAGTCCGGAGTTGATCGAACTCCGGGCGGACATGTGGTAGGTCCGATATCCGGAGGTCGGAGTGCCGGAGTTACCAATGTCCGGGGATCGGGGTTGATCAGCCCCGAGCGAAATCTAACGTTACAAGAATATCTAAAGTGTCGGAGGGGACGAAGAGCCGAGGTCCGAACCGGAGTTGCATGGAGTTGAGGACCGGAGTTTGGAGTTGGTCCGGAGATGGTATTTGTACACATGGTCGTAACAGTGCCCCCCCTTTTAGGACCGAACCCTTGAGGTCCTCTAGATCCGATCGGAGATTCCATCAGAGGCCAGAGTTAAAGGCTCCAGTTGGCGTCAGGGTCAGAGTTCACCTCTTGAACTCCAACCACGACCTACACCCCAGCACCTTCGACCATGCCCGCCAGCAACGAGGACCACGCGACCAGCCCGACCGAGTCGGAGCTGGAGGCCCAACTCCGGGCGAAGCGCGAGCGGAAGGTTCAGCGCGAGGAAGAGGAGCGCGCGCGGCGAGAGGCAGAGGAGGCTGCAACGCGCGAGGAGGAGCGTGCACGACGGGAGGAGGAGGAGCGTGCACGTCGGGAGGTAGAGGCGCGGGGGCAGGCGAAGTCGGCGGCGCGCAAGTCGACCACGAGGAAACGGAAGCGGACAGAGAGTGAGGTGGCGAGCGGGTCCGACGTGACCCCCAGGTGAGTCCCGGTCCTGGGGTTCGGAGTCCGGGGGGTACTCATGATTTTTTGCAGCGAGCCTTGCCAAATCTGCAAGGCCTGGGGCGCCCCTGCGTGTTCAGCGCGGGGGCGCGGACCTCGTCATGCCGCTCCTGCCAGCAGGAGCGGAAGTCCTGCGTGGGCGTGCGGGGCTTGCCGGAGGCCCTCCAGGCCCGGCATGACCGCAAGGCCAAAAGGGCGAAGACAGTGCCCCAGGTCGCAGACGACGAGAAGCCGGAGGCGGAGGAGACCCCCGCACCGCGGTCTCCGCCGAAGAAGACCGCGGGGGCTAAGGGGAAGGGAAGGGCACCGGAGCAACCAGCTCCGGTAGCGTCGGGATCCGGTGCCCAGAGGTCGGGCATCGGAGGTGGTCCTTGGGCCACCAACCCGAAGAGGGGGCTGTCTTCGGACGGCCTCCTGTTGCGCCTCCTCTCGGAGGTGCAACAACTCCAGGCCACCATGGCCCGTCATGAGCGGCGGCTAGATGCCGTCACTCAGGCCATGGAGGTGCTGGGGGACAAGCTCCAGCTTGTCACCCCGGTGGTGCGGGATGCGGAGGAGCGCGGGCGGGCCCTGGAGGAGTACCTCCAGGGCATGGGCGAGGGTGAGAATGGGGAGTACGAGGAGGAGGAGGAGGAGGCTGAGAGTGCGGGGAGCTCAGAGGAAGCGGAGGAGGAAGGAGCGGAATTGTAGTCCGAAGTCCGGGACCGGACTTCGGAGTAGACACCTGTAAATAGAAAAATAGACTCTTCTTGATGCGTGCTACCGGTCTGAAGGCAAAGACTCCAGAGGTCCGGGCTTCTCCGGATAACTCCGGTGGAAGTCCGAGACCAGCTCCTGCGCGTGCCCAAGCTCCGTGGCTAAAATCCAGGAGGTTTCCTCATCGGTTCCTTCATAGCCAGCCCATCGGACTAGGTAGAGGAGTTTACAGGTCCGCCGTCGCCGGTCTACCTTGGAGTCCAGGATTTCCGAGATTTCATACTCCGGTTCTCCATCCACTATGACCGGAGGTGGCGGGGGTTGAGTACGTCCGGGGATGGAGTTCGGAGTTGCAGGCTCCAACTGAGAGACATGGAAGACCGGGTGTACCGCGCGCATGGAGTCTGGAAGTCGGAGGGTGAACGAGTGAGTCCCAACCTTAGCAATGATGGTGTATGGCCCGAGGTACTTTTCGGAAAGCTTCTTGGAGGGGCGCGTCGAGCGGATGTGCTCCGCACGGACATAGACTTGATCACCGACTTTGAAGTCCGGGGCTGGTAGGCGGTGTTTGTCCGCTTGCCTTTGGTACCGGACTTGGGCTTCAGCAATGGTGGTGCGGAGTACTGCGTGGAGCTCATCAAGGTCCACAGCGTATTCTCGGGCGCGGGCGGAGGTGAGGTCCCGTTCCGGGTGTACGGAGATCGCGGGGTTGTAGCCCTTGTTGGCGAAGAAGGGCGAGACACCAGTGGTTGCGTTCGGGGCGTTGTTGTAAGCGAACTCTGCGAGGGGTAGGAGGCGGGACCAGTTGTCTTGCTGGTAGTTGCAGTATATCCGGAGGTACTGCTCCAGCGTTTGGTTGACTCGCTCGGTTTGACCGTCGCCTTCGGGGTGGTAACTGGAGGTGAAGTGAAGGCGCATGTCCAGGGCCTTTCCGAGTGATTGGAAGAAGTGCAAAATGAACTCCGAACCCCGGTCGGACGTGACGTGCGATGGAACTCCGTGCTTGGAGAAGACGTGCAGGATGAACAAGTCCACAAGCTCCTGGGCGTTGAGCGTATCGTGCGTCGGGATGAAGATGGCTTGCTTGGTGAAGCGATCCACCACAACGAGAATTGCTGTATAGCCTCCGGAGTTGGGGAGTTGCTCAATGAGGTCCATGGAGATGGAGTTCCAGGGGCGTTCGGGGATCGGGAGTTGTTTCAGCGTACCGTAGGGGAGGTGCCTGGGCACCTTGGCTCAGGCGCAGGCCGTGCAGGACTTGCAGTAGTCGCGGACTAGTAGTCGGAGTCCGGGCCATGCGTAGTCCCGAAGAATCAAGGCCTGAGTCTTGTTCTGGCCCCAGTGTCCTGCGGTCGGGTGGTCGTGACGGGATCGGAGTACGCGGAGTCGGAGGTCACCAACGTCCGGTACATAGATATGACCATTGTGTCGGAGCCAGCCTTCTTCATCCTTGGACCACCGGGGGTTGCCTTCGGCTGCAAGTGCGAGGCCTTTGGCAAGCTCCGGAGTTGGGGACTCGGAGTTGAGGGCTGACCGGATGTCAGATCGGAGTTGTTCCTCATCCAGGAGGAACAAAGCTCGGAGTACGGGGCATTGTAGGATGGTCGCACGAAGCGAGGAAGCCAGCTGCTCCTGCGTAAACACCGGCTGGAAGTTGTGTGGGTTGACTACAGCGTAGTCACCATCCCCCTCTTTTGGGTAAACGTCCGGTCGACGGGTGAGAGCGTCTGGCTTCGCGCCTAGCTTTCCAGGGCGGAAACGGATAACCAGGTTGAACTGCGACAGGTATTCCGACCATCGGGCTTGGCGGCGGGTCAGGAGTTTGGTGGTGGAGAAGTACTCCAGGTTCTTGTGGTCCGTGACAACGTCGATCGGAGTTCCGGATCCTTCAAGGTAGTGCCGCCAAGTGTTAAACGCTTCGAAGATGGCCAGGAGTTCCTTGTCGTGCGTGTCGTAGTTCAACTCCGCGCTGGACAAGGTGTGGGAGTAGAACGCAACCGGGTGGAGTTCACCGGAGTCGGACATGATGGAGAGGATACCGGCGATGGCATAGTCCGACGCGTCGGTCTCAACCGTAATTTGGCGGTCCGGGACCCAGTGGTGCAGGACTGGCGCGGTCGTAAACGCCTTTTTCAAAGTGTTAAACGAAGTCCGGCACTTCTCATCAAAGTTCCAGGGAACTCCCTTGCGGGTCAAGCGGGTGAGCGGTAGGACGATCTCGGAGTAGTTATGGATGAATCTCCGGTAGAAGTTAGCAAATCCAAGGAACGACTGGATGTCCCGGACTTTGCAGGGTTCAGGCCAGTCTAGGATAGCTTTCACCTTAGATTCCGCCATAGTGAGACCATCCGGAGATAGGATGTAACCAAGGTACTCCACGGAGTTGGTGTGGAATTCGCACTTGTCCGCGCGAGCGTACAAGTGGTTCTTCCGGAGTTGTCGGAGTACTTCCCGGACATGTTTCCGGTGTTCGTCGGGGGTGTCGGAGTACACCAGGATGTCGTCCAGGTAGACCACAACGCATACGTCTAGAAGGTCCGCAAAGATCTCATTGACGAAGCGCTGGAAGGCTGCAGGCGCGTTGGAAAGTCCGAAAGGCATAACAAACCATTCAAACGAGCCGTAGCGGGTACGGAAGGCTGTCTTCCACTCATCTCCGGGGGCTATTCGGACCAGGTTGTACGCGTGTCTGAGGTCAATCTTGGTGTAGAGTCGGGCCTTCCGGGGCGCATCTAACAAGTCCGAAACGAGTGGGAGGGGGTAGCGGTCTTTGCGCGTAATTTTGTTGAGTCCGCGATAGTCCACGCACAGCCGTAGGGATCCGTCCTTCTTCTTCACGAAGAGGACCGGAGCTCCGCAAGGGGACTTGGAGGGCCGGATGAATCCCGAGCGGAGGTTCTCCTCTATGTACTCCCGGAGCGTCTCCAGCTCCAGTTTTGATAGGGAGTAAATCAGACCAAGCGGAGGGGTAGCACCGTCTTCGAGTTCAATCTTGAGGTCGTAAGGGCGGTGCTCCGGTAGGACGTCAGCCTTGGTCTTGCTGAAGACGTCTGCAAAGTCATGGTATTCCTCCGGAACTCCGGTGAGGTCCGGTGGGGACTCCGAGACGCTGGCAGCACGGCCTTGAAGGGACATCGCAGACAGATTGAGCGTAAAGCTCTCGGAACCAGAAAGCTTGCAGGCGCGGACAAAGGCCGCAGCACTGACAAGGGATACCTGGGGGACAGACTTCGGGAGTCCGGAGTTTGGAGTAGTCGGAGTAGTCGGAGTAGGCTCTAGGAGAGCCTCAGAGTTTCGTGGTACCGGGTCAGATACGGGACGAGTCGGAGGTGCGGTTCGGAATTGAATGCTGCGCTTCTTCCAGTCAATCAACAGATTGTAGTCGGAGAGCCAGCTGTATCCCAGAACGGCAGACACAGACTTGTCGAGCGGAGTAACATAGAAGTCAACGGAGATGACTTCTCCCGAAGGAAAATGTAACGGAAGGGTTGCCCTTTGTGTGATGGTGTGATTAGACGAACCATCGAAGAGCTGCAGACGGAGGGGCGGAGTTCCGGAAGTCGGAACTCCGTGCCTAGAGACAAAGTCCGAGTCGAGGAAACAGTGAGAGGAACCGGAATCAACCAGGGCAAGGAACTGAGTGGGGACAGAATCGGAGTACAAGGAGACTACGAAAGAGGACGGGTCAGAGAGAGCAGACGCATTGAGTCTAAGGAGCGGATCCGCGCGGGGAAGTTCAACGCAGCTTTCTCCACGCGCGGAGGTTGGAGGGCTGCGGACTAGTTTTTTGGCTCCTCCGGAGCCTCAGCGGCTTTCGGAGTTGCCTCGGGGTTGGCTTGGGCCGCTTGGGCCTTGGCCGCAGACGAGGTCTTCCTGGGGCAAGCTCCTACCATATGTCCGGGTTCACCGCAGAAGAGGCAGAGGTTGTTTGCGAAGTGGCGCTGCCTTTCTTCTTGGGTCAGTTTGCCATCCTTGCCCAGCCTGTCGGAGTAGGGCTTGGAGGGTTTGGCTGACTTGGGTGGGCCACTGGAGGACCTGCCAGACTTGGCTGGAGTTGCCGCCAGGTTGGGCATGGGGTTCTGGGAGGCCTTCTGAGAGGAGTAGGACCTGGTGTCAGAGTTCGAGGTCCTGGTGCCGGACTTGGTGGGGGCCGAGTGTTCGCGCGACTGTTCAGCCTTGCGCTCCCAGTAGCGGTGGTCCAGTGACTGTGCAAGGTTGCGCAGGCCTTCAAGGGTGTCGGGCTTGCCAACCTCGGAGATGCGGTCCTTGAGGCGAGCCGGGAGCCCCTTGTAGAACTGGTATCGGAGGGCGGCGGTGCCCCAGCGGACTTGGGTGGCTAGGCGGTTAAACTGGGTAATGTACCGTGTAATCTGCTGGTTGTCGGCCATGCGGAGATTCTCCAAGTCGTGCTCCGCAGTTCCGGTAGCGTCGTAAGGTCTGAAATTAACCCGGAGTTCATCCTGGAAGGCCTCGTAGGAGTACAGGAAAAGCGGAGGCTCCTCCTAGTAGCCTTCTAGGAGGTAAGGCTCGAACCACTGTAGCGCAGTGCCCTTGAGGTAGGACAGTGCGTAGGTGACCTTGCGCTCGTCGGAGTCGAAGGTCCGGGGCCGCGCCTTGAAGACCAGTTCCAGCTGAGCGAAATCTCATCTTTTCTGTCGGCAACTTGTTCTGTCTGGTGAGAGAGCACGTCCCAGGCGAAGATCTGCAATGCTGCTGGGCTACCTTGGACAATACGCTCAAACAGTCGGTATTCGAGCAGATCAGACGTTACCTCCATGAACTTCGCCGCTTGTCCCCTCCTAGCGAGACTCCTGGCCCACCGGATGGAGGCTTATGTCAGGGTAGACTGTGGTTCTCGGAATGGGGGGCAGGTCCGTTCGCCACTCACCAGGATCTCGTCGACTTCTGGAACTCGCTATATCCTACCAGCAACGATCATTCCAGCATCATCGAAAGTGTGAACGGGCCGTTCCATACCGACTATCCTCTAGTCTTCGTGCACGGAAACCTCTCGCCTCTAAATTTCATATGGAGTCCGGCCGAACGCGTGCTTTGGGCCGTGGATTGGGCTCAGGCAGGATGGTACCCCGAATACCTAGAGTACGCCCAGGTCGCTGCGTCCAGCTCTGTCAAGGATCAGAGCGAGGTTCCTGAAGATTGGGAGAGGACATTACTGTCCTTCTTCCCCGACTACTCTCACGAGTCCGGATGGCTGCAGGCCTTGTCGCCGAATGCCATGAGATGGTTGACTCTCGAGAAACCGTGCGCCATTGTGGCTAAATCTAGGGACGCCGTTCGATCGAAGGCGGCTTCCTCTGGTTAATGACAAGAACAGCGGTACGTATGCTCGCATCTCTTCGATCTCCATACCCATAATATTGTTGAAGAAGCATCTTTCCTTTCCGACGATGATCATCGCCTGAAACAACGGCTGGTTGTCAAATCACAGACCGCCATAAAGATGCTGCCTAGTCATCATCTTAGAAGCTTCTTTACGTTCTACTGCCGACCGGAATTACTGGCCACATCGCTTTCATTTACGCTCTCCCCTTGCTTTTGCGTTGTATCAGTGTGCTGTGAAGTATGTATTGCTTTCCTGCCCCGGGTTCATCTTCGCGATATATGAAGCTCTGCGATTCAGTTTGTTGCTCGAACGTTGAGTCATGTACTATCTTCCCGGCAGAATCGGGAAAATGGTGAACTTGGGCATGTCAATGCATTATCACGTTGAGCCATGAGAGAAACGATTCGTGATTCACAAATGGACCCAGGGATACAAGGTGTGCACGCCGACAGCGATAGAGATCAACGCTACGATAGGCAACTGGCTCAGAGGCGAGATGATAGGGGAATGAGTTCGAGGCGAACGAGATATACGCGAATGGTACTATGTCCTATGGACACCAAAGCGGTGGTGCAACGGATGGGGCTGCGGCGGCTTCTACAACATATGCGGCATGCGATCATTACGAGAGTGAGATGCGACTGGCCCTCCTTCAGAGGGCGATTGCTGGGTACGTGGCTTGGGTGAGTAGAGATGAAAGATGTAAGATGAGACAGAGAAAATGAGAAATATGGTATTCTGTGATGACACTCCGAAACTGAGGCACGCACTCTACGCGGTGGCGCGCTTGACCATCTGTCATATGGAAAGTCAATAGGAGCATGGTTATAAAGAGGTGATACCATCGCGTACCTCCCGGGCCCACCTCACGGTCTTCTTGGTCTCCGGCGAGACACGGCTCTTCATGCGGAGTTCACTTGCGATCCAGTCAGACAAGAGGTATTGCTTGATTTGGCCATTAGGGAACGCATCAGCAAGGTCGCCGATGAGGCCCACAGCAAGCTTGATCGTGTTTTCGGTGCGTTCAGAATCGGCCAGACACCGTTGTATGAGCTCAAGGATGGAGGGTACATGCGGCAGGAGCAAGTCGACCTTTGCCGTGTTCTTAAACCCAGCCACAATACCGGTGTAGGCCTCGAGAATGCCGTCGCGCAGGTTGCTGACGTACTCCACAAGGTCGATGTCAAGCTATTCCGCTGATCAATCACCTGTTCTCGGAGAAGATGCAAGTAGACATACTGGGTTCGGCTGTACTGAGCCTGCTTGCCTCAAGACACCCATCGTTGCCGCCAAATAAGGCTCAAAGGCAGGGCCGATCGCCATCGCGATGTCACCGAAGCACGACAGGATGGAAATCTTGACGTTGCGGTTGAGCACGTCGCTCTGCAGGTTCTCAAGCAGCACGTTCATGAAAGCGCTCGAGTACTGCGCGGTTTGGTCGCCCAACGCACGGGAGATATCGCCGATTATGCCGACAGCGACCGTACACAGCTGCGTGTCCTCGTGGGCTTTGAGCGCAGGGTATAGGTGGGGCAAGAACGCTGGAATGTAGGGAGCGAAGCCCTGCTCAAGCGCTGCAGAGAGAGCACCCACGACAAGGAAGGCGTCTTCAAGTAGAGTCGAGGTCTTGCCGGCCGCATTAATGAGCTGTAGAATTACAGTCATAATGCGATCGGCCAAAGGTTGAATACCGTCATTGAGCTTGCGGACGACGCTCTGAGGGTGCAATTATGAGCAAACCGCATAACGAAATCTGAGAAGCATCACTCACGGTGATCACAGCGCAGAAGTTGCTCATGAGATCGTTCCAATTATTACGGTCGTCAGCACCAACAATCTGATTCTGAAAGGAGCATGAGCACTTGTGCCAAGAAGGGGTGCCATAGTTCTGCTTACCTGCATGTTCAGCAGTTGCTCCATGCGAACGAGGATAGTGACCGCTGTGTTCTGGACGACAGGGATGGTATCGAGCGTGGCATGGGTTACAAAAGAGGTAATCGCTTCGTAAGCAGCAGTCCTGTGCTGACCCTCGCTCGTAGTACTGGTAACAGATCTCAGTTAGAACATAGGATGCAAGAAGGCTGCTCAGACACTCACGTCTCTGTCAGACGGAGCAGGGCCTGCACAACGACCTCATAATAGGGCGAAAGCGGACTGGGCTGGTTAAAGCTCTCCGGATCATCGCCCTCAATGTAGCCAAGCTGGTCGGCGAGGTTCATTAACGCCCAGCAGCAGTTGGCGGCGATGCGCGGGTTGTCCTGCAGACCGGCCACAAGGGCGAAGATGAGCGGGTTGAGGTGGACATCAAGTTGAATGGTCGAAATGAGCAGGTCGCAAATGCGGCCAAGAGTCCAAGCAACAGTGTCCTTCACGTGGACATTCGGGTCTGTCATCATGCCGATGAGGATAGGGAAAGCCTGGTTCACGAGCGGTGTTAAGACGTTAGGGTCAGGTCCGTCGAGGATGGAGCCGAACGTCATCACAGCAGCCTCGCGCAAGTGCCAATCCGTAGCTCGAATGTTGGCCTCGATGAACGGAATGACTGCGGCGACGATTGTGTCCTGCACGGCCTGCGCGAGCAGCCCAAGACAGGTGGCAGCGGCCTTGGACACGTCCCACTCGTCCTCATCAGCATCCTCGTCCTGGTGCGTAAGCAAATCAAGCAGGACAGGCACAATCTCGGGCATTGCGATTTTCGCGAAGAACCTGCTTTCATTTTCGGGCACTTCGCCGTACTCGTTGGCCTGTCGGCGTAAGATTACACTTCAATGAGAATCACTGGTGACGTTGCAGTGAGGAGAATGAACATACCTCGGACGCCTCCCATGCCAGTTCGCTCTCCAGCTCGCATACCGTTGACCAGAATTCGATGGCTTGCAGCGCGATCTCTGGCTCGCTGTGCTTCATGCCCATTACCGTGAGCTAAGCGAATGCGTCTTATCAGTGCCCGCAGAAAGATCGATCAGGCTGGGACCGACCCCAAAGAGCGCACGCTCCATGTAGTAGCTCATCTTGTCATAGTACAGGGGCATGATCTTCACGAGACATTCAAAGGCGCCGACCTGAACAGGAACCGAGGGATTTTGCGTCGCTTCACAGACCACTTGCATGATATAATTCCTCTCGCCCTGCAGATGCTTTGAGAAGGAAGTTTCGGCTAGGATCAACACGACCTTACCTCACGCTCGAAATTGTCCCGAACGAACTGTAACGAGTTGCACAATGCTTGGATCGCTGCGAGCTGAACCTCTTGAGAGGGTTCCTCCTTGCGAGCGCCATGAATCACGGCCGTCAAGATCTCGTTTGAGCGCATCGAGAGGATCTCGGGTTTCTAGCACAACACAGTTAGATGACATCCAGAGTCACAAGCGAGCACGCACATTTTGCAGCGCTTCGCAGATGAAACCGATTGCTTGGAGGGTAGCGACGCGGAGGTTCGTATTCGACTGCTCGCTCACGAAGCCCAACAAGAGCGTGATGACGTCCATCCACTGCCCCTGTGGTAGCTCGACGGCCGCTATGGAAGACACAACCTGGGCAGCGACCGTGCCGACCTTGCCAGCAGTGGAGGCGAGAGCCAGAAGTGCATCCTGCTTCACTTTGCTCCGCGTACCCTCATCAAGGGCAAGCCAGCGGTTGGCGTAATCGGTCTGCCGCGCGATTTCCTACAGAAATGATGATTGACATTGTGGCGCAGGGTCGAGCTAGATGGCTGGGAGACATACTCGTGCTGATAGGGAATTCTTCAGCGCAAGGCCGGCGGCATTCCTCACATGTGGGGGAGAGGTTTCATTGACGAGCTCAGACGAGAGCATCATCACGTATGCGGGCTAGATGAGAGGGCATGATGAGCGTGCTCTGCCGCGTCAGTCCGGATCAGACTGAGAGCCTCACAAAGTTCTCCCTGGCTGCACTCTCGAGCTTTTGGGTCGCATCGTCACGCGTATGTGCGTCTGCAGAGTGCAAGAAGGATAGGAATGAGCATGGATTGCAGAGGGAGACGCGCCATCTGCGACTTGGGACCCGGTGGACGAAAAAAAGACGTACCAGGCGAGAGCGTATTCGCGAGGAGTTCCGTTGCGTTCATGGTCGTGAGCAAGGACGGGACAGATGAGTTGGACTGATTAGACGAGACTCGCTGGGCGGTGGTGGCAGTGGTGGGGGTCGAAGAGGAAGGCGGGGAGAGGACGAGTGGCGGGCTTGGAGGAGCAGGGTCAAGGGAACGGAACGAAACGAGGTCGTTCCAACGCCCGGCGTCTCTTTGCAGGCGGTCCTCGAGCACTGCAGCCGCTCGACTCCCGTTCCTTCATCCCGCAACAGCAGCAGCACCCCGCAGAAAACATAGAGCACCGCAGGCACGTCTGTTCTTTGGTCTGTGCAAAGACCTGCATCCTCATTCGTGTTATCCTTGCTTTCCAGCTCTGGTCCACCTCGCACATCCCCGCACCTTTGCACATGATGGCTGAAAGAGTACGTCTGACCCTTCCTTGTCACCCAGTCGCCAATGACCCTGAGTGCTGAAGGGTCGTGGCGGAAACAGAGGGGCAGCGAGAGGAGGTGCGACCCCTTCTGCTAGAGGCGGCAAAAATGGGCCGTACGTCTCAAGCGTTCCCGTTACAAGCGCTTTCTGCTCACTGTCGTGGCAGGGTCCAACCGACGATGGATAAGCCAAAACGTGAAGCCATCCTCGACCTTGCGAAGTACGTGAACGAACGCATCCGTGTAAAGTTCACCGGAGGGCGAGAAGGTCAGTCGTTCCCATTCCTAGGTCCTTGAACATGCACTCACGACCGTCAATTCGCAGTCACGGGCGTCTTGAAGGGCTATGATCAGCTCCTCAACCTCGTGCTGGATGAAGTACAAGAAAATCTCCAGGGAGGTAAGCAGGCCGTCTCAAGACGTCAACCATCTGTTGATGCTCATCATGCGTGACAGTGCCAGAAGGACAGCCTTCAACACGCAACCTGGGCTTAGTCGTTCTTCGAGGACCCACAATCACTCTCCTCAGTCCCGTGGATGGCTTTGAGGAGATTTCCAATCCATTCGTCGCGCAAGAATGAGGCGCAGCATTTGCGGACTATAGCCATACGTACTTGCAGACCGCAGGTCGCAAGAACTGTATCATTACCGTACGCTTTGTGTCTATCGCATGGTTTCTCTTTGGTATCACTCTCCTCTCGACACCGCACGTTGATGGCCGCCGTACTCTTATCGCGGCGTACTTTCATCTGGCTGACTCCAGGCAACTTCCCTTGGTACGTGACAGTCGACACACTCCGAGACGCCCTGAGTAAAGCATACTATCAATGGCTCTTCCTGATGGGGAGAGAGCGGACACCTTGGGGAGCGCAGTCGGAAAACTTTCAGCCCGTGTCAAATCGGTGCCGACAAGATTCGCTTTCCCCGTACGGATCGCCGCTTGTCGGTAGCCGGGTAGGCACGAGTGCGTGAGTACATTCGTAAGAGTAAGCATCGATTACGACCTCATCGTACCGTAGTGTGGTTGAAAGGCAGTCTGCTGATCTCGAACGTTGGGAGCACTCATGCCGGCGAGACATTACATTGGCACCTCTCGATGCGTCAATATCTTCAGCTTCTACGTCTCTCAATGGGCAGATATTGCTCTTCTGGCCCTTGTGGACCGGCTGACTGAGGTGCAAGCATACGTACATGCTGCCCCTTGCAATGTTGCATGTCTCCTACTGTGAGAACACTGTAAGCTGGATGCGGCCCCCACTTGAAAAACGGATCCTTCGAGCCCGCGGCAGATTGGATCGACTGCATGTGCGTGTTCATAATCTCCAGCTGAATGATCGATGATCCAGAATGTTGACAAGACACATATGTACATGCATCAATGAACAGACAAGATGGACTCCCGAGATGCGATAGCGAGAATGGACCGGTAGGCTCATATGCAAGCGGGAAGAATGAGACGATGATGCCACGAACGAAGCCCGACTACGCGAATACCACCCCGTGGAAGCAGCCGAAGCAACGGACCGATGGTGAGACGGGAAAAGGTGCAGAAAAATGAGTGTGGGCCCAAAAAGATACGGAAAAAGAGCATGGCGAGCCGAGGATGGCGCTTCACGATGAGTGTAGCTCATCGTGCTGGGCGCAGTTGGCGCCGTCCTCGTCGCCGAGTAGTCATACATGCGCTGCACTTTCCAAGCCTGCCTTACTCACGCGACGCATAGGTTGCAGCGTCGCCTCATCCACTGGCGCTCGCCGTGCGTGACGATAGCGCCCGGTAGCGTCCTTGATTTCCGTCTCCTGCGCAGAGTCGCCGATCTGAGTTGCGTCCAAGACAGGTGGCCCTGTCACCCCGGCAAACGAGTGCGGCATAGAGAACAAGGGGGGGAGGCTTTCTCGTATGTGCTGAGGACGCCGCCCTCCCAGCGCGACCGCGTAGTTCGTCCCGCCGGCCATGCTAGGATGGTTGTGATCTGCGTCGGACTCCGTCTCTCCCCCTGCAGAAGACGGCATTTTGACGACGCCAACAGACTTGCCGCCGAGCTCTTGCTCCTCGAAAGTCATAAGTTCAGAGACGAAACCAATATTGGGCGAGATTCCTTTGCGCCGCTCGAGCACGAATGAGTATGCTCGCGATAGTGTCCAGTGGTTTGCGTGAATGAGATACGCCATCACCGCTGTCACTGAACGAGACTTTCCCGCTTTGCAGTGTACGTAGGTAGGAGAAGAGTGCAATCGTGCGTCATCTGTCACAGACAAGATGAAACCCGGAAGGCAATCTCAGTGTGTGGCATGAACGAACCTAAAATCTCACAAACTTCACGCACACCCCGCGTGATGTTGTCTTCCTCGACTGTATCCCTCATGGGAATCCGAATATAACGCTCGAAGCGTTCCCGCAGTCGCAGCCCGTGATCATCATCACACTCGGCGGCGATATTGAGGATTCGTTTGACACCCAGTGAGAGCAGCTCGTCCACATGCTCCTCAGCGGTCAGTTCGGGGCCAAGGAACAGGAAGTTGGGTAGGATCGTGGACACCGTGAAAACAGGGAATGGCTCTTCCGTAGTTGGCGGTTGTGAGGAATCTGGACGAGCGGTCGAGGGAGAACGGGAGATCGGTGTTCGGGGAGAATGGGGTGTGCGGGGTGTGCGAGGAGTGCTTGGCTGAGTCCAAGACGGCGACGGAGGAGAGAGAGAGTCCGGACCATATGCAGACGTTGCGGAGAGTAGGCGTGCGGAACCTGGAGGCGATGGAGGTGGCAGGTCCAGGCGAAGGTGGGACGGTGATCGAGAGCGTGAGCGGAGAGCGGAAGGAGGAGCAGCGAGTGTGTTGGCTTTCTGGGGCATTTGTAGCCTGGGAAGGCCAGCATTGAGCCGTTCTGCGGAGGTCGTATCGAGTTCACGGAGCGCAGGGACGCTAGGTCGGCGAGGTGGAGGAGGGCGGGAGAAGGCTAATTGCGAAGGAGCAGGCGAGGGTGTGGTATGATCAGATGGCCCGTCCCAGGGGGTTATTGCGGCAGGCATAATGGGTTTTGGAGAGACGGCGGAAAACTCAACTTCGGGAAGGTCTCTGGAACGAGTTGCAACGGAGATGTCCAGCTGAAATAATCCACCACCGAGCTTGCCGTTAGCCTTTTGGGCTTTGGCTGAGGGTCGGACGTCGGGCCGGGCGTGGTCGGAAAGAATGCGCTGCCGTAGGTAAGGGTGCTGCTGTGCGGCAGAGAATCCGCCATGGAGGTAGTCCGCGGTGCCGCGCTCAAGAACGGGCTCCACGAGGGTGAGCAATGTCCAGGCGGTTGCCTGCGGGTTACTCCTGTCTCGTTCGTCCATTTTGTCGTCGTACACGATGACGTCCCCGTCCCAATCGCCGCTGTTCATCATGTCATCCCACGAATGCTTGCCCTCCTCGGTGGTGATCCATTGACGAAGAGCCGAGATGTCATGCAGGCCACCGTTGGGCTTCTTGGACCGTTTGAGGATGAGGGATGGTATCGTATGGATATTTACACTATGCTCGAGGCGATCGGCGAGGTATGCCGCGGTCGGGCGGGTATCTATGAGAATGGGTCGAGCAGGGGACGAGATGCGAGCGAGAAGTAAAGCGGGGTCAAGACCACCGACGACTGATGAAGAGGAAGAGGAAGAGGACCGCCAATCATCGGGTTCGCTGTACAGAGCAGAGGTCGGGGTGTAGTATACACTGGCTGGACTGAGGCTGGAGGTAGGACTGGGCGAGCGGTTATCGGATAGTTCTGGAGGAGAGCCATTGTATGGAGGCGCAGCCTGAGCCTGAGCACGGAGACTAGACGAAGCAGAGCGTATAGGACGCAATTTCAGATTGCGATGGACGCTCCGCCTTAGTTTCTCAAGAGCAGCGAGATCTCTTGAGATGTCATCCGAGTTGGGGTCCGAGTCTGTCTCGAGAGTGGAGAAAGAGTCAACGGGTGAGTCAGACGAGGTGGGTGAAGGCGAAGACAGTTGGAGGATGTCTTCGTCGTCTTGTTGCTCGACAGGGGTCTCAAGTTCGATGATGGTGGTGGGATGGGGTGGATGCTTAACGGCGTCAGTCTGGAGGCGGAGGTTCGGCGGCCGGCCCTTGGCGGGGGGCATGGTGAAACGCGTATGACGTGCTGCGCAGAGCCAGAAACGTCGAGGACGTGGAGGCAGACAGCGAGAAGAGACACAAGGGCGAAAGGCGGTGTGTCAGTGTCGGCGGTCGGGTGTCGGTGTCGTTGAGTGATGGGGATGGACCGAGTGTGGGACGGGCAATTACGGCACGGCATCATTTACTATTGATTATTATCACCCCTGCAAGGACCTTATCGGTGGATGTTAGGTGCCAAGCAACTCAAAAGCGTAAATTTAGTGCGAAACGAGGCAGGGGATACAGCATCGCGGCAAATAGACGCCCCTGCCTCCTCACCGCGTTCGTGTCCTCGTCTCCAGCAGGAAAAAAACCGTCCCTCCCCCTTCTGCTCCCTCCGCCATGTACAAGTCCTCCAATTTTCGCAAGGCTCAGCCTCAGCAAGACTCTGTCTCTAGCAAATACGCCGCTCAAGTAAAGCAGCTCAAAGAAGCGTTCCCAACATGGTCAGACCTGGGTACGTCACGCATTCTCCCGGAGACACGCTCGCTCGCCGCTCATACGCGTTCCCTGCCTTCAGACCTCGAGTCGCTGCTGATTGAAGTGAATGGAGATGCAGAGATCGCCTCTGTGCGGATTCTCGAGGGTAGGTTACTCTTCGTCGAACTCGTTCAGTCGTGTGGCCAACAGCATTCACCATTCCTTCCAGGCCACGCGGAGCAGTGGGGCAATGTCACCCGCAAGAAAGAGAAGAAGCCGTCCGCCCCTGCCTCGTCTCATTCCAAGGATTCGTCTGCTGGCAGAGAGCGCGGTGACTTCCGTGGTGGCAGAGGCGGACGCGCCGCTAGGGGTGGTTCTGGTCGTGGCGGCTCACGTGGTGTCTCAGCTAAAGGTGGTCATCAAGAGGTCAATGGCCATAGGGCGAAGCCATCTCAATC
Organism: Trametes punicea; assembly: GCA_025528855.1. Classification (NCBI taxonomy): domain Eukaryota; kingdom Fungi; phylum Basidiomycota; class Agaricomycetes; order Polyporales; family Polyporaceae; genus Trametes; species Trametes punicea. The sequence goes on from VICQ01000031.1 coordinate 277,145, forward strand.
TGCTGAGGTTGCCAAGGACGCATCTTTGCCCGATAGTGCACCCTCTGCTGCCGCCAATGGCGAAGCCACCGACGCCGATGCAGAGGCCGCGTCGGCTTGGACTTCCAGCACTCCTGCCACATGGGGAGCGGATACTGCCGCCATCGACGGTGCAGCCTCTCGGCCTACACCTTCCACTGCTGCTGCTACCGCTCCGCCTCCTGTACCTGCAACTAGTCAGACTTCTGCGTCTGCACCTGCGAAGGTCGGCAGTACCCCAGCGACGTCTAAGCTATCCTGGGCGCAGATTGCACGGTATGTATCTCTTTCCGCGTAGTTCACTGAATTCTCACGCCGCTCCCCCCCCCCCCCCCCCCAGCAAACCTCAAGAGAAGCCTGCCACAGTCCCGGCACATGCGTCGGCACTGCCATCTGCCGCTCCTTCTACCTCTGCTCCGGCCCCTGCTCCAGCGCAGCCGTCTGAAGCAGTCCCTTCAACGGAGCCGACTGAAGCAGCTCCTCCATCAACGGGATGGGAGGAACCGACGACAGTGCAGGCGCCAACATGGGAGGATGACCCTCGTCCCTCACAGCCTGCTGAGGCGGCCCCTCCTCCTGTAGAGGAACCGAAGCCTGCTCTGCCGGAGTCCAAACCTGTAGAGGAAACTGCCCCGGAACGTACGGCACCTTCAGTTCCACCTCCTATGCAGCAACAAGCATCCCCCGAATCACCCACTACTCTTCCCTCCAAGCCCCTTACTCCCTCCGTTCAGACTCGTCCTACCCCCATCTCACACCGTACGAACCCTAAATTTAAGACCACGGACCAACCTGTCGTCATGCCCGCCAGCTTTGGGTCTGGTGTTGAGAAGATCGGCATGCAATTTGGAAGCCTAAGCCTTGGTGGAGAGGATCTCGATGCGTATGTTGCTTTCACCAAACGTCAATTGTGTCATCCTGATTCGTTATGTAGGCATGAGTCTCCAGCAGAGCAGAAGCCTATCCCGCCTGCTCCTGAAGCTGTAGCCGCACCTGCACCTCCCTCCCAACCCCAGGAACCTGCAGCTCCAGTTGCATCACCTCCGTCACAACCTCCTCTCACTTCCGGAGCTCTGTTCCAGACCTCACACGCTCAGCAACAAACCTCCCAGCCGCCCCAGCAACCAGCTCAGCCGCCGCACCTTCCAGTGCCTGCACAACCTCAGCAAGCATCTCTTCCCACTTCTCTAACGCAGCCTTCTCTCTCCACTCAAACCACTCTCTCATCATCAACCTCGAATGCGGCTATATCCCCTTATAGCCAGCAGTCGCAGGCCATCTCCCAACCTTCCCTTGCCAGTCACCAACCTCAGCAGGCGCCCACCCAGTCTCATCATGCATTCGGACAACATGGGCTGCCTACGCACCTGGAGCAGGTCCAGGCTCAGCAGCAGCAACAGCACCAGACGCCGGTGTCGCAGCCTCAGCAGCAGCAGCCTGCTCAAGCCCAGAACCTTGGTGGGCCGTCAACCTACTTCCGCCAGCCCGATGCGCCGTATTTCCATGCACCCACGCCGCCTGTTGGTCAGAACCAGGATAGCCCATACGGCTCGTTCGGACAGCTCGGTCAACAAGTGCCGCACCAGGGCCAGGGATCTCACCTCGGCAACTTCGGCAGTCCCGACTACGGGTATGGCGAGAGCCAGAGGGTATGTGCAGATCTGATCGTACATCTATTCCAAGCTTGGTCGCTCACCTTCATCTGCAGCAGAACTTCTACGATTCCTACTCTGGTCCTACGGGCTTTGGCAACCGTAGTGTCCTTGGACACGATGATCTCAAGGGCCTCCCCGGTTCTCAGCAGCCGCACGGCGCCCCCGGATTGCCGCCCGCGAACGCCCAATCCTCCCAGCAACACCCTCCGTCTTCTCAAGCCAGCAGCCAGGGTCAGCCCAGCGCCGGTCAAGGCCCGCAGCAGAATTACCCTCCGCCTCTCCCCTATTACTACCCTTATCCTCAGAGCCAGTACTACGGGTCGCCGTACAACTCCGGCTATACTGTTCCTCAGCCTTTCGTCAAGTATCCCACCGTCTTTCAGGGTCCCCCTGGCCCGCAATCGGCTCCCTCACCGGCGGCGAAGCAGGGCCCCAGCGCCGTGCAGCCGCAGTCGCCCTACGGCCAGAGCCTGTACGGCCAGCAGCACCCTTCGAGTACCTACGACGATCTTGGGTACCAGCACCACACGCAGCACTCGGTCGGCCAGAACGTGAACGTGGGCAGCAGCCTGCCTTCGTCTGAGTACGGCAAGCACCAGTCGCTGTACGGCTCGGGTGCGCAGGGCATGCAGGGCTTCATAGGCCTCGGCCAGACCTCTGGACCCTCGTCGGGACCCCCTCTCGGCCAGCGGGCGGCGGGAGGCTCGCCCGAGGCTGCGTACAAGCCTTACGGCGGCAACGTGGGTGTCAAAGACGTCGGTGCCGGAGTGGGGGTGGGCCAAGGTGGTGTCGGCCAGGGCCCGCAAGGCCGTGGTGGCGTGCAGCAGCCCGGGCAGGGCAGCTTCTACACCCAGCGGTTCGCGGCGAGCCAGGCGGGCGGGCCTCAAGGGCAGCAGGGCCAGCAGCCTCAGGGTCAGGGCCCGCAGGGACACCTTGGGTACCCGCAGGGCGGCTCTGACAGCAGCACGTTCTACGCTTACCAGCCGCGGCAGCAGCAGGGGTACTGGCAGTGAAGGGCCAGGGCTGTGTAATGCACGAAAGGCTTGAGTGCTGAACGTGCCGAGGACATGTGTTCTGGATGCATGGGTTGTGCGCGTACGAGTACGATACGACGGTAGTCTGTCTCCATATACTGCTAGTAGTGCGCCCTGTCTCGCTGCTCTTGTTTCGCGCGCTCGTCCTCCTCTCCGTCTCTGCTTTTGTTTCTATGTGCAGCTTGTTCTCTCTCTCTCACCCTCTCCCAGTGTCTCTCGTCTGTGATCTCTTCATCATACGTCTGTCTCCACATTGTCTGTCTGTCCCACTCTCATCTCCGTCTTTTCATTCTTCCATCTCATCGCGCTCTGTACGTTTACGACCTAGTTGGCTGCGATCCGCGAGGTGATGATAAAGTAAGATAAAGCTGCGCAAACGACGTGCCATTCTTGCGTGGGTCGAGTTCCGCCTGCCAGTGTGCGGTTGTGATACGTAAGGAAAGACGAAGTGTATCTTGACGGCCCGACGAGAGCGACGTGAAAGCAAGCAAAGCAGACAACAAGGATGGATAGTATACAAATGAGGTGCCAGCTGGAAATACCCTAGTGCTTTTTACCGAAAAAAGAGGTGATCTTGGCGGACGAGTCCGGCTTCTCGGCTGCTTTGGGTTTACGCTGGGCATGCGAAAGGTTGGTTCGATTGAACGAGGTCCAGAAAGGACGACTGCCTCGAGGGGACGCACCTTGGAAGACTTGCTGCCATCGGCCTTGGATGGCTGTCAAGCAGGGCATGGGACACCTGAAGCCAATGGGGCATGCAGTCGAGGGACGCTACCTTGCGCGGCGATCCCGTGTTTCCCTTTGCTGCAGATGGATGGCCGTCTCTCTTCTGGGTGGATTCTGTTGAGGCCTGGCACGCATCCCACGGGCGAATGCCAAGAACGCGCGAAGATCAGCGTCGAAACCGTGGATGAGCTGATGTGTACTGTGCGATCGAAGCTCACAGGAAGAGATGGGGTCGTGCTCTTTGCGGCGTGTTCTGGAGGAGGATCGTCGACGTACTCGACGTCGGAATCGTCCTCCCACGCGTTGACCTTTTCGACCGTTGGCCTCTTCTTCGCAGGAGTGTCCTGCGCAGTCTCGACTGGCGACGCGCTCCGTTTCGGGCGCTGGGAGGAGGACGAGTCGGAGGGGGCGGTCTGCTTGGCGAAGAGGGCCTGGATGCCGTCCTTGCGGTGCTCGATCGGCTGCACAAACGTCGGAGACTCGGTGCCGATCTTGCCGACTTCCTTTGGCACTTGGTAGCTGTCGACCGCCGCCGTCACGCGTCAGTCCCCGCCAGAGCCAGAGCAGCTCCGCGACCGGAGACGGCTGGGAACAGGACACGCACCAGACCAACGGGTGCCGCTCCGCGTGGCGATAGGGCGCGCAGAGCTCGCTCAACGCCGCCGTCCACTTGCCCGAGGTCGTCTCCAGCCACGTCTCCAGCGCAGCCTCGTCTGGCAGGATGACCGGCTGTCGGTCATGCAGCCAGCTCAATTCTTTGCTCGCGTCCGTCGTCACAATCGTGAACGTCCACAGCGACTCGGTGCTGCCTGCGTTCCGTCAGCACGCTCCATCGCAGACCGTTCAATGCCTCCTAGTCAGCGCCAACCTTTGAGCACAGCGCAATCCCAAAGCCCGGCGAGGAGCATCAGTCTCCCGTCCTTGTGCCTCGTAAAGTGCGGAAGTCGCTCCTTGCCCTTCTTCAGCCACTCGTAGTATCTGTTATATGTCATACAATTGACTACCCACGGCATCGAGCCCCGAGCAGAGGCAGAACGGGTACCTACCCCTCACAGACAACGACGCAACGCTTTCGACCCTTGATGCTGGCCCACATCCCAGCCTGACCTTCGATGAGCGCTTCGCAGCGCGCGTTGATCGTCTTCAGAGACCCATCTTCGTGCTTGCTGTAGTGCGGGACGAGCCCCCATCTCATCGTATGCAGGATCAGCTCGGACCGGCCTTCTGCAGGAACTTCCCCCTGAGAGGATCCGCCGGGAGCACCCAGGTCGGCCGTCTGCACCGGCGCACTTGCAGAGGATGCCTTAGCGGGTGCAGTCTCCCGGGTTCGACGAGCATCGCTGGGGTCTGCGTCAGCTGCAGACACAGAGGTTGAAGGCGCGCCCCGCTGGCGGGAGGGCCCGGCTGCGTCCCCGTGCGCGTCTCGGCGGCGTATAACGGGTGCTTGTGACCGGGGAGCGATGTTGTGTCTAGAGTGCAGGCGGTTCAGATTGTGACATAGACTCACACCCTGCTGAACGGCCTGACGGCGAGCGTACCTGGGGACAAAGTTATCGCGGCCGACCCATTCTCCTATGTGGACGTTGTAGCCGTGCAGCTGCTGAATCTCGTCGTGCTGCAGGGAAGTGGCGACGTTCATTGGCTGGCATGGGATGTAGGCGTAGTATGAGCAGTAACCCACCGGAAGACCCAAGGAATATCGTCCACACATTCTTGCAACTACTACCTCACGCTGTTGTCGGTCGAAGAAGCGCAGTACTTGGCTGTGACACTAGAATCAACCGGGGTTGAACATCAACAATCACAGGCAAGAGCCCTTCATGTACTGTTCAGTACTGCGATGTTTCGGTCTAGAGAGGTGGGAGTCTAGAAGCAGACAGACTGAACATGCAACGATGGATGGGCACTAGCATCCATAGCACAGTCCATCATGATCAACCAGCTTGTTTGCAGCAAGAAGGCGCGAGCGTAACATGTGGCAGTGCCAGTGCGTCATTGGTACTTCGCAGCCAAGTTCCGCTAAACCAGTGCCGAACGTAGCCAGCCAGGATAGTAGGCACGCATGGCCAGTATAGACGTGTATGACCGTCTACGCAACGCACCGTCCCTCGAACACGGTCTTCGCGAGGTATACGAGAAGTACCAGACAGCACATGCTTGCTACATGGGTGAGGGCTCGTCAATTCTGCGAACTTGTATAGCGATATCCGACGCGTCTATCCCAAGCGGCCGCTGTTGGCGCAATACCACGTGTGTTGTACAGTATTTCTTCTGGTGAAACAACGTCAAGTCGTCTCCTTTCACCCTCAAAAGCAAAGAGAGTACGCTAGTCGAAGATCACGGCTCATGACGAGCGTTTTGAGGGAGAGACGCGCCCTGACGCTGGTGCACTCCCACCCGCGACGCTGTCGTCGTAGTCGCTCCCCTCGGCCATGAGCTCCGCGTGCCCCATGCGCGCGAGCTTCTTGTCGAACAGGCGATGCCGGTACCCGCTGACGATGCGCTCGAGCAGATCGGACGTCGACACGCCTGGCGTACGGCGCGTCGGCAGGAATTTTCCTTGGATAATAATGAGCGTGGTGTGGCTCTGAGGGGTTGAAATCGGGCATACCTTGGCTCTTCACGAAGGCGTAGACGTCGTCGTGCCCGGATGACGCGTATGGATCCTCGTCGTGCGCGACGTAGTCAATTTGATACTGCGAATGGTTAGCAGTTTATGAAGCGCAAGTTGCTACCAACGTACCTAAGGGAGAAGGTATCAGCACACCCATTTACGGCAAAAAGGACCGGCAAGCAAGAGGACATCGCGCGGGCGGAACGCGACCGCACACTCAACCGAGTCAAAGCTCACGTACCTTCTCGATGAACGCCGCGTCGATCACCCACGGGGCTTCCGGAACTACCTCATCAACCCACCTACAATGTCTCACCGCTTCGCACCTTCACGCGCATCAACGACAGGGCCAGAGAGCGCGTTCCACGCAGCGACATACCTTTCGGCGTGGGACATGATGGTGATGTTCTTGTGCTGAGCACACTGTTCATCCGAGTTGACACCTACCAACAGATGCACGCCCGAGACGACATGCGGGGGGGCGTCCGGAGCCGCGGGGAACGCGAGCTTGGCCTGGCGCAGCTGGAGGGCGTGGCCAAAATGGAACAGATCGTACACCCCGTCGGCATAGACGCGGACGGGGCGGCGGTCGACAGGCGGCGGGTTGATGGGATATTTGCGGGCGCTACCGAGGGGATCGGTGCCGGCGATGCAGGCACGGACGAATTCCTGGATGTCGGCGGGTGAGAGGTGGGCGGGATTGAAGCCCTTTGCACCGATCGTTGAAGGTGCGGGTTCCGAGATGGACAGTGACGGGGGCTGGATGGCGGGAGGGCCCTGCTGAGGCGCGGGACCGGATGGAGCGGAGGGTGGAGACGTTTGAGGAGGAGAGGCATCGGGTGTCTCGGGGCCGTCGCTTTCATGCAGGTTTGACGAGGATAGCAGGGGCGAAGTGAGAGTGGATGCGATGGAGGAGGGGTAGTGAGCGGAGGACCCAGGGGTGTCGCGACCGAGACCGCGGGTGGTGGTGATGCTCTCGACGTCGCCGTCGTAGGTGGGTGAGTCGACGCCGCCATCGTCTGAGGAGACGACATTGGCGGCGAGGGCGTGGCGGGGTCGAGGACGAAGGGTATTCGCACCTACAGATGGGTGAGAGCGGGAAGAGGTAGAGGAGCCAGGCGGAGCGCGAGGATGAGAGGGGGAGACGGTGACGGAGATGGCGGACGCGCCATCGTCTGTGAGGGGATCGTTGTCTTCCTCGGAGGCGTCGTAGGCGGGAGAGTCGAGGACGGGGCGATTATGGGCGAGGGAGTGTTTGGTGCCGAAGGATCTCTTTGAGTGGAGGACCTTTTTGGGCGCTGGGGGAGCAGCAGCGGTGGCTGGTGCTGGTGCTGGGGCCGAGGCGAGGGCAGGGGTGGGAGGGGTAGCGCTAGAGGGGGCGGAGACGGACGATGTGTCCATCGTCGTTGTGGGCGGGGGCGGAGGGAGGAAGAGAGAGAAGAGGAAGAGACAGGGACGAGAGGCGGAACGGGACGCGGAGGGACGGATCTGCGATGGAGAGGACTCGGGCGAGATGAAGATGAAGATGAAGATCAAAGACGACGCTCTTGGCTCGCTGGATCATCTTTCTCCATCTCCATAATCTCTTCGCCGCTGCCCTCACGCTCACTTCGGCTGCGACGACACATCCGGGGCGTGCGTCGTCTTCGGTGATGCATCCACCTCTCTCCAATCCCGCTCTCATTCCACCCAGCGCTGCCAGGGCCACACCACCCTCTATTTCCAACTCCGCGAGGGCGGGGTTATGTCAGCTCCGCTCGAATACTGCCCCTGTAGATTAGAGCGGAGTACTAATACGCGCCCTTAGAGCGCCCGATCTGGACGTGAACCAACGCGGAGTCCTGAGTCGCAGCTGCAGCCATCTCGTCTACAGCACCATATTGCTCGTCGCTATCGCTCTTGCTCTTCTGCCGCTGCTGCACTCGGGTCTCGCTTGCTTACCCTTTGCTATCTCCATGGACAGCGGCGCAAAGAAGATCCTCGAGACCGTCACCATTAAGACCCTCCATGCTCACAACTTCTCTCGCTCCTCAACTCAGGCCAACCAGGTCCTCACAGAGCTCCTCTCCAGATACCTCGTCCTCTTCGCTTCCACCTGTGCAAAGTATGCTGAGCACGCAGGCCGCCTCCGTCTATCCGTACACGATGCCGTTCACGCCATGGACGAACTCGGCACGAGCGTCGAGGAGCTCAGCGAATATTGCACAACGGAGGCGAAGGAGATGGCTCGCTATGCCCTCCACTCTGCCAAACGCCTCGAGGACCTTCACGATTTCAAAGGTGTGTCCGATCTAACCTCACGTCTGCCTGCCCTGATCTGCCGTCCCACAAGCTCAACTAGCCATCGGGCTCAGCTCCGACCAAGACGACCGCATCCCGTTGGAGTGGGGCCCTATCCCAGATGATTTGCCCTCAGAGGAAGAGGAGGAGAGCGACTTCGACGAAGTAGAGACACCGGAAGAGGACCATGTCAATGCAGACGTGAAGATGGTTGACCACCATGAAGACCAGGATGTCGCCATGTCGGAGCACCATCTCATTCCGCCCAAAGATCCATTGACACGCCCGCCTCCTACGCCCCCTTTACCGCTATCGCCGGTTTCGAATCCTTCGACCCCTCCTCCGCGCAAACGGCAGAGAACCGCGAGTTGGCACCCCCCAGAATATATACCCGATTTCTTGCCACCGTTCCCCACCGACGAGCCACGTCGCTCGTCTAGCCCTCCTCCCCCGCTGGCTGATCCTGCAGCCATGACTGCCAATTCAGTGAAGGTAGAGCGTCCAAACACACCGCCTCTACAACAGGCGGAAGCTGCAGCAGCCACTACGACTTCCTCGGCCAATCCTTCCGCCGACTACCTCACACAAATTCCCTATGAAGAGTCTACGTTGAGCAAGCAGCCAGCGTGGCATCTCCCTCAACCACCACCACGTGATGCAGTGTCGTTGGACAGGTCGTCAGAATCGCTGCCTCAGACGCAGCGCGAGCTGCTCGGTGCGTATCATCATATCCTCACCCATCCGCCGCCACCGCGCGTGACTTCGGTCAACCCTGCACGGTACCGCGCGGCACTGGCGCTACTAGTCGAGTCGGAGGCCGTTCCGCGGTGGGACGCGCCCACGACGCTCTTCTCTTCGACAGCACCCAATCCTCCGCGCGTCGCGCCCATGCCGCCGTCGTACGCCGTCCCGATTGGGAAGGGTCCAGGGACGCCGGAAGGGAAGGAGAAGGAAGAGGAGAAGCGGCCGAACCTTCCGGGAGCGCCACCGAGGACGATTGTGCCCTGCGACCGCCTCACGCCGACGGTCAGCCAGCCAGGGTCGAGGTTGCCGAAGTTGGCGCGGCAGGTGCTGTCCGTAAGTGCCTTCAGGATGAATGCTCATCGCTGGCTCGGTGCTAAACTTGGGCGTGCGATGACGATCAGGGACCGGTCTATGCGCGCACGACGCGGATCGCGCATCCGCCTGTCTTGCAGCGGGGCAACCAGAAGCTGACGTACGGCCCTGGAGTGAACGCGCCATGGAACGCGAGCTTTTCGCCGATGCCGGCGTCGACGCCCGCGCCGGGGAAGAGCAAGGAGGCGGGAGCGAACGGAATAGCAAACGGCAAGGAGAAGGAGAAGGAACCTCCACGGCCGCTTCCGGATGCGCGGCTGTACGCGACGTGGAACTACGAGCAGAAGCAATTCGACGAACCGCTGGTGATCAGACGGCGGATGGGGAGCGTTCATGCACCTGGACGGGCGAAGAGCGAGTCCGGGAGCTGAGGATTTGCTGTGTGAACCGGGTCGTGCTAGCACAGGGGAGACGTAAGAGAGCTGTGTGACGTGTTGGTGATGGGCGTGGTGCTGATGGACTGTTTGCATTGACGGACGGGATATGTTCGGGAGCGGTTTTACACTGTGCGGTACAGTACCAAATGTGTGTATGCACGCGCACTGACGCAGCCGCATTGTCGCTGTGTATTGTTAACGAGCAGTATGTGATTTGCTCCCCAGAATTTCTTTGCGCATGACGGAACGCAATGTTAGTCAGGATCGCATTCTCATGGGCTGGAGGTGGCGTCGGGCGTTGAGTAGAATGACGAAGTCAAAGGGAATATTGATGTGATGGGCTAGGAATCGGATTGCTATGGAAGCGACCATCCCCTCGGGCGTCTCGTTTGCCTCCATCCTTGCCTCCGCTCCGCCACCTCCTCCGTCCACCTCGCCCTCTCTTTTCTTCCTACAGCCTCTGGAAGGTTTTCTTTGTGCTTTTGCTCGCTCGCTTTCTCTCGCCCTCTCGTTCTCGCTGCTGCACACACCTGGTTTCTTTCTCTCAAGCAACCTCAAACATCATGCGCTTCTTCCTCCTTGCTGCCTTCTTTGCGTTCTTCGCCGGCCAAGGTCACAGCCCTCACCACCCATTGACGATGTATTATGGGTACTGACGCAGGCTTCCGTGCGCGTTCAGCTCTTGCAAGGCTCAACATAACCATTGACGGCCTCGGGGTCATTCCTGCATCTCAATTCTTGTCCGTCAACGATCCCGTTCGCAACGACGTACGCTCTTCCAGTTGTTCACGACAACCTTTCGTACCAGTGCTGACAGTCTGCCCATGGCACAGTGCAGCAACGATTGTGACCCTGCGAACGCCGCAATCCAGGTATGTCTCCGATCCGAGTCCCTCGCTGGTCCCAGTGCTCAGGCTCAGTTGTCATCGCGTGTAGGGATGCGGAGATGACAACGACTCGTGCCTCTGCCGCAACGATACCGTGTCGGCGATCCTTAACTGCCAAGAGTGCATGTTCACGCAGCTCATCCACCTCAACCGCCGCCCCGAGGACCCGCGTGCGGGCCAGGCCACCGCGCTCACCGGTACGTCTCCGCCATTCTCGCTTATCGGCTTGTGTTTGCTTGGTTGTGACCGTGGCGCTGACGCCGGGTGGTTCTGTGGGACAGCGTACTCAACTGCGTGCAACAACAGTCTGGGCAGTCCGTTGGCGACGAGCCAGATCACGCTCACGGTCCCGTCGGACTGGGACGGCCCGTTCGGCCAGGGCCTCAACACGTTTGGCACGGTGGTGAGCGTCGCCGCGGCAGCGATCCTGGGCAGCGGCTTGATTGCGGTGGTCAACACGATGTGAGGACACAGCGCGTGCGAATGGAAGAGAGACCGAGGTGTTGCTGGGCTGGGCCTGGCTTGCAATTCAGAATGGCGATTTCTTGGCGCCTTGCATTAGCGTTGCATGCAGAGTTTCGGTCATGTACTGTGCATTACCAGCAAGTGTCGCGTGCAATTGCAGTGCAGAGTTGGCGGAGCTGTTCTGCAGTCGCTTGGCATGGCGTCATGCGTCATGGTCTATTTCATCCTCTCAGACAGATTGGACAACAGTTAAAGTATTCCTAAAGGTAGGATGGACCTCGCGACAATCCATTGTATGACACACAGCGTGAGGTGATACAAGGTGCGCAGAAGCGTGGTAGTGGGTACATGCACGGTGACAGGTGGAAGAGTACTGCTACGTGATACTGATGCCTAACAACTACGGCGGGCGTGTCAACGGAACTAAGACAACAACAGCAAAAGGACCGGAAGGAGGACAGGGGACCTGCTCAATGGCGCAAAGTGAGCGAAAATGTCTAGAACTGTTCTACGCCGAACCTACGCACGATACGGGAGAAAGCTCTCAGGACGAGCCCTTGGGAGCCTCCTTGTAGGAAATTGCCTGCTCCTCACCCATGGCGGAGACGATAGTGACAAGAAGATCCTTGCCCTCATCGAATTCGGCCTGAATCTGCTTGCCAAGGTCACCCTCGGGAAGCTTGACGTCGTCCTTCGGGGTACCATCCTGAGTCATGAGGTTGAGGAAGCCATCGTCGATGTTGACCTGGGGAAAGCGTTACGTTACTCAATGTCAGACTAAGGAAGCATGATAAGACTCACGAGCTGGTATTCGTTACGGGTGACGTTGGGGACGTCGACGTTGTGAGTGGAGGGGGAGATATCCTCCTGTTGAACGGGAGATAGTGAGATCAAGATCTGATCAGCGCCTATTCCGAGCGGTACTAACCAGTTTTTTGCCGGTGAAGATCTAGTGCGGGAAATGAGCATGGAGCAGGGAAGAAAGGAGAGGAGAGAGGACGTACATCGATGCCAACCAAGTGGACCTTAGCGTGACCGTGCTTGCCCGTCTTAGAGGTGGACATCTCGACGATCTTGCAAGGACGGCCTGAAGTACCGCAGCGGGAGCGTCAGTGATGCCCTGGGTCGTCAAAACGAGGAGTTTGGGGGACTCACCCTTGATGACGACGTGCCCGTTCTTGCGAAGAGCAGAGCATTGCATGGGGTAGGTGAGCGAGGCCCCAGCGCTGGCCTGCGGGTTGGGCGGAAACGATCAGCGCTCGCGTTCTTTGGTTTGCACATGACAAGGGGGGAGAAAGAAAGGGACGGACCTGCTCGAAGTTGTGGTTGTGCTGCTCGTCGTCGGACATGGTTGGCAGAGAAGGAGAGAGGGAGGTAGAGAGAGAGAGAAGAAGAGGTGGGAGAGAGCCTAGGCGAGATGGCGGAGGAGGAAGAGGAGAAGGATGAGATGAGGAGAGAGAGAGATGCGATGAGCAGAGCCAATCCCACAAAAAATCCCGCCCTCAATCAATTTTCGATCTCCGAATCACGCGTGGGACTTTATCCGGACATCCCCGACTCCCTCCGGCCGCCCTTCCAAATGGAGTCCCTGCTCCCTCCGTTCCGGCCGGTCCGCAGCGCTCGCTGCATTCTGTCGTCGCCGGGGCGGTGGCGGCGAACGCAACGCACTCTCTTCGTGCGCAACGACGACGACGACCGCGATAACGACGACCACAGACGCAGCGACATGCATCCGTTCGGAGGCACACCCATATGCCCAAGATGCAGCAAGGCTGTTTACGCCGCAGAGCAGGTGCGCTTGCCTTGTGCTGTTCGCCACGGCTCGTGCTGATCGGGCCTCGGTTAGATCATGGGCCCGGGACGCAAGGTACGAGAACCATACCTACTTCTGCCTTGTCCTGCGCTAATTCTGTCCTAGTTGTACCACAAGGCAAGGAGACATTCGTTCTATATTGCTGTCAACTGCTGATTGTCGATTGCCAGCCCTGTTTGGCCTGCAAGAACTGCGGCAAACGACTGGATTCGCTCAGTCTAGTAGAGCACGATGAGGAGGTTCGCTCGTTCGTCGTACTAGATGTATAGTCTACTTACGTCTCTCTGTCAGCCTTACTGGTACGTCACGGCCACCATGACCACTTCGCACATTAACCCAGTCTGTCTCTCTAGCAAGAATTGTCATGTTAAGCTCTTCGGTACTCGCGACCTCCGACACGCCAACCTTCCCCATCGCGACGAGCTTCTCCACTCCCCTCCCTCGTCTCCCGTGCGCGCCAACACATTCGGTATCAACCGCGCCGCATCTCCCCCTGCTTTCGCATCGCGAGCCAACTCGGCTGGGAACGAGGCCTCAAACGGTGTTCGAGCAGCCAACAGCATCGCTCCGCCCCTGCCTGTCCGCCGGCACGCTACTGGGGGTGCCACGTTGGATAGGGGCGCGTCGCCACCGCCAACGCTGCTCAAGCCGACGCGCACGTTGAGCCCTGGAAGGGAGCAGCGCTCTCGTCCAACGTCGCTTCTGCAAGCCACGGAGCAAATGCAAAACCTGCGCGACGTCGTGGAGGAGACGTCCGGATCGGAAGTGCCTGCACCGAGTGGCAACGACGATAGTCATGAGGAAGTCCGGCCGGCTGTTACGCCAACTTATGTCAGCCGAAGTGCGGGCGGCCTGCCGCGTACGATTCCGCTCGCACCCAGTGCTGGCGCCTCAGCGTCGCAGCCTACGACGCCTGCTTCTGGAGAGATTGGAGACCGCGGCAGACGCACGGTGCCTCTTCCGCTGGCGCCGTCGATGACCGGCACGCGGTACGGTGCGGCGCTTGGGGGCACAGTCCCGCTCTCCCCGACGATGACGGGAGCTGGGGGACGTCAGTGGGGCGGGGGGACGCCGCGCTGCGGGCGCTGCTCGCAGCCGGTGTACTTTGCGGAGCAGGTGAAGGCGGTCGGGAAGACGTGGCACAAGGCATGCTTGAGGTGCACTGAGTGCGGACATACCCTCGACAGTGGGCGACTGTCGGAGAAGGATGGAGACCCGTTCTGTCATCGGTGCTATGCGAAGGTGGGTGTAGGTTGCGTGGTGTTGTCTATCGCAAGCTGATTGTGCATGGTCGGCAGCGCTTTGGACCTCAGGGGAGTGGATATGCGTTGTTGGGCAAGCCGGGTGGCTGAGAGGGAGTCTTTGGTTGCCCCTCTTGCTTGCGCTGCTATGTGATGACTACTTCTAGATTCTTGTACTATCCCTATTGCAATTGAGTTTTGTCTTTTGCTGGATTTGGGCGACCTGTCTCAGGCCATGGATCTGCAGGTGGCGAACGAGGCCGCCGTCCTGTGATGTCTGGTCTTCCTGCTGGGAAAATCGAGACACAGAACGGGGGAAGGCATCGGATAGTACCGGCTTTCAGGTGTCTGTTGCCGACGGGCGGACACCGACGTCGATGGAGCTCTTACTGGCTATAGGAAGAGGGCAAGGGAATGCCACGTCGTTCGCCTCCCACTGCGCGGCCAGTAGGGCGGGTGGGGGTCTGCGCCATGGACGGGGTCGGACGAGTCGTGCGCGTGGGCAGCGCGAGGGGCGAGACGAGAGCACGGGAACGTTGAGTGGTGGTGCACGGCGTGAGACCTGAGAGCACGCGTTGTCCGGGGAACTAGTGAGAGGAAGGGCACCCGCTGGCTGGTATTCTACGCGCCACACGCAGCTGCGAGCCGTCGTCGTCTGGCCTTTCGAGGCCGATCGCGGTATGGTGGCTGTGCAGAGTTTGCGAAAATGAGAAAGGATCCGAGTCATCCGCCGGTGATGGACCGTAGTGCCGTACATACAGCAACACGGTTGCAACAATCTGGACTTGCATCTTCTGTCCTCTCTCTCTCCCGCGCCCTCTACCGCTGCGACCGGTGCTGCCCTGCACGTTCCCTCACGTCGTCCCGCTCGCGTACCACAGCCATGGCCTCGTCCTCCCCTATATCTCACCAGCAACCGCAGCGGGCTCCCTTCAGATTCCGTATGCTCTCTCTCTTCCGCCTCCCTCCCACCGCGCGCTGCTCACCGGCCACGTCCTTCTCCAGCGCTCCCGGAGCACGACATGTACACGAAGCAGAACGGGTCGGACACGACGCCGATGCCAGAGGATGAGCAGAAGATGCAGATGTACATCCAGGATCGTCGCGTCATCGGCGTACGTCTTCCCATCTCCGTCCCCTCCTCGCTCTCTTCTGACGTGATCCCTTACAACGCATCTTCCTCGTCCGTTTGCGATGATGTCTGCTCCGCGTTCGATCTGCGTGTGCGCTGCAGTATGAGCCTCTGGTGCAGCCTGCGCTCCTGCGACATGAGATCGTGTCGTCGCCCGAGTCCCTGCGGACCATCGCCTCTGCGCGCTACGCCGCGGCGAGGATTCTTGCCGGGAAAGACGATCGGGTGCTCGTCGTCGTCGGCCCTTGCTCCATCCACTCGCCTGCGCAGGCGATCGAATACGCGAACCTGCTGAAGCAGAAGATCCCAGACTGGACCAACCTTCTCATCATCATGCGCGCCTACTTGTACGTCCCTGCCGTTTCTGAACGCGGACACGGCCGCCGATCTTTGCTGACGACTCGTGCAGCGAGGTAAATGAGCCCGCCCGTGCCCTGCACTGCTAAACGCCGTGACCGACCGTGCTGTTGCAGAAACCGCGCACCACCGTCGGCTGGAAAGGTCTCATCAACGACCCGGACATTGACGGCTCCTTCAAGATCAACAAGGGCCTCCGCCTGGCGCGGCAGCTGCTCTGCGATCTGACGGCGATGGGCGTCCCCGTCGGCTCGGAGCTGCTCGACACGATCTCTCCGCAGTACATCTCCGACCTCATCTCCTGGGGGGCCATTGGGGCGCGGACGACGGAGTCGCAGCTGCACCGCGAGCTCGCCAGCGGCGTGTCGTTCCCCATCGGCTTCAAGAACGGCACCGACGGCTCGGTGCGTGTCGACGTTTTCTCGCTTCTGGCTCGGTGCGCGTCACGTCAGCTCAAACGCGGTGACAGGTGACGGTGGCTGTCGATGCGATGCGGTCTGCTTCGAATCCCCACGCGTTCATGGGCGTCACCGAGCAAGGCCTCGCCGCCATCGTCAAGACCCGCGGAAACCAGGTCCGTCCCACCCACCCCCCACCCACCCCCCGCCGTCCTCGCTGCGACGCTCGCTGCTGACGGTCGTCTGCAGGATGTGCATGTCATCCTCCGCGGCGGTTCCAAGGGCCCCAACTACGCCGCAGAGCACGTCAAGGCCGCCGCCTCCGCCATCGAAAAGGCCCGTCCCCAGCACCATCCGTCCATCATGATCGACTGCTCCCGTACGTCGCCCCCCTCTCCTCCTTCGCCGCTCTCCGTACACCACGTGCTCATCCATCGCCCAACCGCGCACCCGCCGCCCAGACGGCAACTCGCAAAAGAACCACATGAACCAGCCCAAGGTCCTCGCCGACATCTGCCAGCAGCTCCTCGACGGCCAGCGCCACATCACCGGCGTCATGATCGAGTCCCACATCAACGCCGGCCGTCAGGACGTGCCCCCAGAGGGCCCCGCCGCCCTCAAGCACGGCGTCTCCATCACAGACGCCTGCGTCGACTGGGACACCACCGTCCGCATGCTCGACCAGCTCAACGTCGCCGTCGGTCGCAGGAGAGAGACCCTCCTCCAAAACGGTCTCGCCAGGGCGTAGAATGCCTACCCCCATCGACGGGTGGACTCCCATCATGCGTGAGATGCGCAGAGGTCCTGTACGAGACGTATCGCTTGACTTAGATGTTGTAGAAGTAGCCCTTTGCTTGCTTCGTAAAAATCTATGCGGTCCTAGCCTGCACTACCGAACATCGGAGCCGTGATCAGATCTAGCAGTGGCAGAGTATAAGCACAGCGCCATATTTTATTCCATCCTCCGTCGGCGGAAACAGATGCAGCAAGGCTAACCACAGGGTCTACTACAGACTACGACTAGATGTAGATCGGCACACGTATTCGCTCTAGGATAGTACGCTTATCGTATACCGGCTGTCCCCACCACCATACCGTTTCCGGTCGTGGACGTGGTCGTCGTCATCGTCTTCGTGGTCGTCCCATCCCCGTGTCCGTCATCAAAACTATGTACACAGTCGAGTACCAGACCGCCGTGCGTGGGCGCGGGGCAAGACAGGCGTGAGGTCGTGAGAGTGAGCGTGGGCGAACAGAGCGAGAGGAGCCGGCGGTACTTGAAAATGGCAGGCGAGATCTCGGGAAAGGAGCGCTAGAGCGCGGTCGTGCGTGGGCGGGGTGGGGGAAAGTACGTGGGCCGAGTCAAGACAGTAGATACAGTTCAGTTCGGTTCAGTTCACAGGTTCGAGATGCACAACAACAGAGCGGCGTCCGCGGCAATACACGATTAGGAGGCTTGGCGTTGAACAGTTTTCCTACACTGCAGTACACGTCAGCGGACGTCCTGCGAGGGAGAGCTGTACGCATGGGAAGGACGGGAGGGCATGCGTCCTATGGTGGGAGACAGAGAGAGACGTGAGCTCACGCACCGTTCCAGATTAGTGAGCTTTCAATTAGTTGTACCGGACTTGCCAGAAGTCGTTCGTACTTTTGGTGGTCGCTTCGCTCGCGCGTGGGCTGCTGTTCTTCCTGATCTGCGTATTGGTCGGGAAATCGACAGTCTGTCGGGACGACGGCGACGGGTGACGGGCGTAGCGCGACCCCGGAACGGGCGTGGGGCCCATGATCGAAGGCCCCGAGTTGGCACCGGAAGGAGAGCCAGAGCCGGAGCCAGAACCGTTGCCGGTCGAAGAGCTTAACGTCCTAGTCTCTTCACCATCAAATCGCCAGATAGAGTTTGCGCCAGCACCGCCGTTAGAGAGCGAGCTGAATGAGGACGTACTCGCATTTTGCGCATGCATGCCGTAGAGGCCATGCTGCTGCTGCTGTCCCCCGGCGGATGGCGGGGCGTGATGCGTGTGCGAATGGGTAGACGTTCCTGAAGAGGACGCGTAGTGCGCATCCTCGGACGAACCATCCAACGAGAGCTCGGCGGAGGAAGAGGACGCCGAAGAGGGAGAGAGGGATGGCGAATGGACCATGTCCTGCAGGAAAGATGGGAGCAGCGTTCGCGACGCAGGGGGCTCGACGTCCGTAATGGGCCCGGGCCAGGTCCGAAAGTCATGCGGTCGCGAGGCAAAACCGGGCCATTTACGGGGCCGGGTGCGCGAACGGGTCCACGGATGCCAGAGGTTTGATAAATTGGCAACGCGTCCTTCTCGTGCTCGGACAGAGCGAGGGGTGGTAGAAGCGAGAACCGCTCAGACGACGGCGATGAGTCGCGGCTGCCACCCCTGATATAGCCGCTTGCAAGCATGTTCGTTCCGTTCGCGGCACTGTTACGAGCATAGAGAGGAAGAGCACCATCAGGCGGGTTGGGTTGAGAAGCCGTGGGCTGAGATGCGAGGCCGTTGAGGTCAAGCGTGTTGAATTGCGTCGCGAGCACATTGGCAAGCAGCGCGATGCGCTCCGCTTGTACCGCAGCAGAGATGGAGTCGCCGTTGCCTTCTGCGTCTACGGTGTGGAAAATTAATATCGACCGAACGGGTCAGATGAGAAATGGACGAGAGACGAACATGGATAGCACGTTTGGCAGACCTTACGCCTGCGCCAGTTGTGGTAGTTGCACTTCCCGCAGATCCAATCGCCCGGCTGCTTCTCTGCCGCGCCCTTGTTTCCGGTGTTGATGATTGGCGGGTACTGCGCGAGCGAGTCAGCCACCCCGAAGATGCAAACGCCATACGGAAGCAAAGGGCATCCAAGGGGGGAGGGAAAAACGCAGACGTACAGTGATGAGCGCCGAGTCGATGGGGCGAATTTGGCATGGTTCCGGCAGCGGCTCGTTGTCCGGCCAGTACATCACGCACGGAGACAGCGGGTCGCGCGAGATGTTGCGAACGCGACCACCGACGGCCAACGCGCGTCCAGACGGCGTGAGCGGCGGGTACTGCGGTGGCGGTGCCTTGGCAGACGTATGCGCATGAGGCGCCGCGACGATGGCTGCTGTCGCATTGGACGGTCTGTGAAAAGACGGGGTGGAGGGCATGGACGTGAGCGGGGTCTGAGGCGCGCTCTGCGTGCCATTGTAGCGGCTGGCAAACCGAGGGGAGGGGTTGGCGAGCGCGTAGTTCGGTGGGTGAGCCTGGTCAGCGGCGAGAGGAGGCGCACCGCCGGAACGAGGGCGACCACACACTATGCAAGTGATGTTGCGCCTGAAGGGTTTATGAGACGCGCGTGGAGGACAAGGAGCGTGACTATAAAAGCTCACTGGAAGTTGTGGGCACTACAGTTGGGCGCCGAACACCTGAGAAGACGCATGAGCAACGGAAAGCTCGGATGCCACACAGGCAACTTACATCCAATCACCCGCGCGAAAGCTCGTCTTCGGATTGGGCGGGTTGCTGGAGATCGTGAAGGGAGGCGCACCATTGCTTAGTGGATCCACTAGCGAGGCCTGCCCGCTGGGACGCGAGCCGAAAGGAGATCGAAGGCCTCCGGTGGAGTATATATCTTGCGTCGCGGACAGGTCCTGAATAGTGAGCGGGGAGAGGTAGTTGTTTGGGTGACGCTGGGGTGCGTGACGGTCCTGTGCTGCACGTGAGCGAGGTTCACTGTGAGTGAAACGGGGAGAGACTGCGTACAAGGTGTTCCATGTCAAACCGTTCAAGGACTGGGAGGGATACGAGGTCGCTCTCAAGGGCTGGAGAGACCGAGAAGATGTCGCAACCGAGATTCAGCGCAGCGCGTGCCTGTTATAAAGGAGCGAGGGATGAGGAATGCGGAGCGGGCCAAACGCAATGAGACGTACATCTTCGTGGGAGGAGAAGACGGCCCATATGCCTCCAGGAGGGGCATTAGCCGAGCCTGAATGGGCAAACATGGGTGTCGGAGGCGGTATTTTGTTCTGGAACAGGGGATGAGAGATCTGCGGACGAGGATGGAGGGAATGCGGGCAAGGACTTGCCTGTGTGCACGCGTGGGTAAAGAGGCTCCAAAGAAGATGGGTAGGGGTCGACCGGACGTCCACGAGCTGTGGATCACGCACGGAAGCGATCAGCAGGCGAGCCACAGCAAGGGCAATGTGCTGGACGTACGCGAACGACTTTGGAAGACGTGTGCATGAACCTTTCACGAAGCGTGGGGGAGGAGGGGAGGGAGACGGCGTTGCGGAAGAAGGGGTTGGCGGAGGTTGATATGGGAGCCGGGGGAGGTCTTAGAGTCGCAGAGAGGTCAGGGAAGTCAGGCTGCTCGTTTGGGCGAGCAGACGAAAGAGCTACGGGACGTCCAGCAGAGAGAGTGGGCTGGGTAGGGTGAGACATGACTGGCCCAAGCTGGAAGCTCGAGAGATTAGGACTAGCTGCTGTTTAGACTGAGGACAAGCGAGCGGAGGAATGCACGGAGAAGGACTGGGTGACCCAGAGTGGCCGTTAGGAGGGCATAAATTATAGGATAGCGTAAACGACAGTCGGCAATGGCGACGACGACGATGGCCACGACGAACACGACGGAGACGATGAAAAAGGAGAAGACGAAGACGAGCTCGAGGCGGACGGCGCAGACGCAGCGCACCGCGAGGCCGGTCCCAAATCCCGATGAGATCTGTGCTTTGCGCAAAATTAAACTTCACCCCCGTCCATGGGCTCCGGCCCGCAGCTCGCCGTCTCCCAAACGACCACCGCCGTAAGTCTTGTCTCGAGGCAAGTTGAATAGTCATCCTTGATCTCCGACTCTTTGAATTTGCTGCCTTCTGTCTCGATTTATGGGCAGTGTACTGTATGTTTAGTACTCTAGCAATCAATCAGTGTGTTCCTGAGGGATAGGACATCTGTAGAGATGAGGTGGTTCATTGGACTCATAAGCAATCTTATCTCAGTTTGTAGATGTTATCTCTCTCATAGCCGTGGCTCTGCACATAGCGAAATCTTTACAGCGCAAAAAGGGCTTATCTAAACGGGTGACTTACAGGCTCCTACTCACTGCTGCTTGAAGGTAAGGGGCAATATCTCATAGCATAGACCAGGCTCCTAAAACCAGTATATCTTGTGTGTTCTCATTCCCACATCCCGTCAGAGGGGGTCATGTAGGATTACCTGATATGATATGTCAGAGATTAGTCATATATAAGGGATGGAGGATTTCTTATTGTGTCATGAAAAAGGGGGAAGAGAACACACTAAGATGGCTGATGTCACACACTGTGCCTGAACTCCGGGCTCAAGATCTAAACTCTGTACTCTACCTCTGTACTCTACCTTTATTTCTAATACTTGTATTGAACTATTGTTATGCCTTACGCTCGTATTCATTCTTAGTGTTAGGAACCACGCCGAAGGGCAGGGGGCCAGAGTTGAGCTGGAGTTCAGGAACAGAGTTCGGGCTTTGGACCTGGGGCAGGGAGGACTTTGGCAAAGCTATTAACAACGTCATGAGCTACTCGCCTGGTGTCCTCTATTTGCGGAGGGGGGATCACGCAACTGGGCAGCTGAAGTTCGGACTTTGGGGTTGGTAGGGAACAAGTGTATTGCGGGATGAATACATAGTAACGAACAGTAGATGAGAGGGTTGAGCGAGAAGGTTAACGGGATGATACGAAAGGATTTAACAAGATATCCGAACTAAGGAACACGGACATTCCAGGCGGACTTAAATACTGCGAAGGTGTGAACCAAAAAGGGGCAGAAGTCTGGAGCTGATCAAACTCCGGACGGACATGTGGTAAGTCCGATATCCAGAGGTCAGAGTACCGGAGTTACCAATGTCCGGGGATCGAGGTCAATCAGCTCCGAGTGAAACCCAGCGTTACAAGAATATCTGAAACTAATGGGAGAGGCAGAAGCAAGGAAAGACCGAGGGAGCATAAGGCATACTATCAGGAGGGACAAAGGACTGAGGTCTGATGACCGGAGTTGCGTGAGGTTGAGGACCGGAGCTCGGAGTAGGTCCGGAGGTGGTACTTGTGCGCACGATCGTAACAGAAATCTGAAGTCTGACCTCTGTCCAAGTCTTGTTTCTAATACATCTTCATTCTAGTCTTATCCTTTTTTCTGAAGATCACAATTACATCTCCACCTCGTGTTCAAAATTAAGGACATCCATTGTGAAACCTGTGCCTTGTCAAGAGCTTTGCAAAAGTCCTCACCCAGTGCATAGTCCAAACTTCAGATAAACTCTGCTCAGCTTCAACCTCCTCCAGAGTTACTCAGACCACACAGGCTAACAGTATATCTGAACTCAAAGGGTATCTTTGTGACATAACTTCACCTCAGGGTCCTAACAACATTTTTCAAGGCTTCTCTGCTCACAGGTATCAGGTCTGTATGGATCAGCCTATGACTCCAGTAAACCTCGCCAGGAAAGTAGATCCATAGTTCAGTCAGACCATATTTTTCTCACATTTCTTGCCAGTTTCTGAGGTTGGCACTACCAGACTTGTTTATATTGCAGCCCTGGTGCCCTAGCCTCTTGCCCTGCATATAAAAGACCATGCTCAGATGATAACACAATCTAAAAACTGGACCAAAATGCCACTATGTTGAGGCTATCAGCATATTTGTCTGGATCTATATAAGCAGTTCCTTTGCCACACATGCCCCATGACACTGCATAACATCTTCACATTCCCAACTAATCCCTTTGCACCTCCAGTGGTAGGACCTTCAGCTTCACTACCTCTTGACCCTCTGAGGCCTACAAGGTTGCACCTGTAACCAACTCCCCCTCTAGGTCTGGCTCCAGACTTGCACCAGCAGCTTCCCACTACAATTGACTTGTTTGCTAGTACTCTTTAGCAGGCAGTTGCTTCCTAGTGGTCTGCTAAGGTAAAATGCAACAATGTTAGGGAGCCTGACCAGTTTGAAAGGTCAGACCTGAACAAACTCCATCTGTTCTTTGCACAGCTAGAGTTGGTTTTCAAGGCCCAATCACACACCTTTGACTTCAATAAAAAGAAGGTTACATATGTGATCTCATTTCTCAAAGGAACAACACTTCAATTGGTTCAAGCTGTACCTACTAAAAGGAGCATCAGATGACCTGCTTCTGTTTATGTACTTTAACAAGGCCTTCCAGAAGGAACTCCACATTAACTTCAGGCCCTATGTGATGAAGTCTGAACCCTGAAGGCGTCCTGTGAGCCACACAAGTAAGATCTTCAGTCAATGAGCGAAGACTATATTACATAGGTAAGTACCTGTGAGCTGCACAAGTAAGACTACAAGTACTTAGTAAGTGATCTGCATAAGTACACATAGAACTCATAGTACTTACTCTTCAGTCAATGAGCAAAGACTGAAGAGCTGGGGCAGAGAATGTCCTCCTTATATACAGGTCCAGAGGATGCATGAGTAAGCAAAGAAAAGGAGAGCATGTGATCTACAGTATGCTGAGTAAGACGATGGTGTGAGGATGGTGTAAGTATTGCACCATCGTCTAGAGAAATCCAGACAAGTCCGGAACAGCGTAGAACGCACTACAAAGATGTCCGGATGCTACAGTACAGGCGTATCGTAGAAATCTCCGTAGAACTGCCATATCAAATATAGAAGAAGGAACGTCCATGCGGTGCTACACTGCCACCATGCAGCGCTCTGCCGCCCACCATGCGGTGCGTCACCGCCACAGTGCACATCCGGATCTGGTATGGCCAGTACACAAATCCGGAAGTCCAACACTCCCACTTGTTCAAGCTGTGGAGGACACTAAACCAACTCCCTTTGTGAAGTGTTTCAATATACTATAGGGAACGTTCTTTGTCAGAGAATCAGCTAGTTGGTCCTTTGTAGGTATATAGAAAATCTCGACACTTCCGAGCTCGACTTGCTTGTGAATGAAGTGATGCCAAGTTTCTATATGTTTTGTCCGACAATTGATAACCGGGTTCACCGCCAAGAAGATGGACCCTTGATTGTCCAAGCACATAGGCGTAGGACGAGTCACATCGTCTTCCAGTTCATTGCCGAAGTTACGAAGCCACATCAACTGATGACAAGTGTCTGAGGCAGCCTTATATTCCGCTTCGGTCAAGAAGAGCGAAATCGTCGGCTGACGCCTCGATGCCCACGATATAGCACCACCTGCCATCAAGAAGACGAAGCCCGTGGTTGAATGCCTGTCGTCGCGGTCCTCAGCCCAGTCGGAGTCTGAATAAGATAACAGACCATCGTTGGAAGCACCGTTGTAACGCAAGCGATAATGCTTTGTCCCTTGTAAGTAGCGCAGGACGTATTTCGCGTAGTGCCAGTGCATTTCCGACGGGTTGGCATTGTATTTGGACAATCGCGTGACGGCATAGTCTATGTCAGGACGCGTACCGAGAGTTGCGTAGAGAAGACTGCCGATCAAGCTCTGGTAGCGCTGACGAAAGACATCGGAAGCGGGCTGCTCAGACGCTTCTAAGACAGCACCAGCAGGGAGAGGAGTGCGAGCCGGCTTGCAGTCAGCCATGTTGAAGCGTTCGAGGACAGACTGGATATACTCTTCCTGGTCTATGTCGATCGTCCGAGTCGTCCGATCGCGAGTAATGCGAAGACCAAGGAAGCGTTGGACAGCACCCAAGTCCGTCATTTTATACTGCTTCTTCAAGGCGTCTTTGATTTGTTTGATGTGTCTGTTAGGAGCCAGGCCGAAGGACAGGGGGTCGGGGTAGGGCCGGAGTTCGGGTTCGGAGTTCGGACTTCGGGCCTGGGGCAGGGAGGACTTCGGCAAAGCTATTAGCAACGCCTCGAGCTACTCGCCTGGTGTCCTCTATTTGCGGGGTGGGGGACGCACAACCGGGTGACCGGAGTTCGGACTTCGGAGTTGACGGTGAACGAGTATATTGGATCAGATAAGAGGTAGGGAGTGGTTACAGGGGACTTAGCGGGAGGGCTAACGAGGTAGTAACGAGGTGGTTAACGAGATATCCGAACTAAGGAATGCAAACATTCCAGGCGGGCTTAAATACTACAAGGGCAGGAGCAGGAAAGGGGCAAGGGTCCGGAGCTGATCGAACTCCGGACGGACGTGGGGCAAGTCCGATATCCGGAGATCGGAGCACCGGAGTTACCGATGTCCGGGGGTCAAGGTCGATCAGCCCCGAGTGAAACCTAGCGTTACAAGAATACCTGAAACTAATGGGAGGGACGGTAACAAGGAAAGACCGAAGGAGCATAAGGCGTGCTGTCGGGAGGAACAAAGGGCCGAGGTCCATTGCCGGAGTTGCGCGGAGTTGAGGACCGGAGTTCGGAGTAGGCCCGGAGATGGCACTTGTACGCACGGTCGTAACAGTGCCTCCCCTTTTAGGACCGAACCCTTGAGGTCCTCTAGATCCGATCGGTGATTCCATCGGAGGTCGGAGTTAAAACTCCAGCTGGTGTCAGGGTCGGACTTCACCTCTTGAACTTCAACCACCACCAACACCCCAGCACCATCGACCATGCCCGCCAGCAATGACGACCGCGCGACCAGCCCGACCGAGTCGGAGCTGGAGGCCCAACTCCGGGCGAAGCGGGAGAAGAAGGCCCAGCGCGAGGCCGAGGAGCGCGCGCGGCGGGAGGCGGAGGAGGCCGCAGCGCGCGAGGCGGAGGAACGCGCGCGGCAGGAGGGGGAGGCGCGGGGGCAGGCAGAGCTGGCGGCACGCGAGTCGGCCGGGAGGAAGCGGAAGCGGACGGAGGGTGAGATGGCGAGCGGGTCCGAGGTGACCCCCAGGTAAGTCCGGAGCCCGGAGATCGGTGTTGGGAGTTCGGAGTTCGGAATAGGCTGACTCCTCTTTTCTCCAGTGAGCCCTGCCGGGTCTGCAAGACCCGGGGCGTCCCCTGCGTATTCAACGCGGGGGCGCGTACCTCGTCATGCCGCTCCTGCCAGCAGGAGCGGAAGTCCTGCGTGGGCGCGCAGGGACTGCCGGAGGCCCTCCAGGCCCGGCACGACCGGAAGACGATTCTACAAGTACATTGGCAGCGGGCTCAAAAATGTTTGCATGGTTAACCATAATGTCCTTTCCCTTCCCTTTGTCCTTGTCCTTTCTCTTCTCCTTTCCCTTGCCCTTAAAGTCCCGCTTAGGGCGCAACTCCGGGTGCTTCTTGTAGCAGGTAGACTCGTGATGCGTCTCACCACCACAGAAGCTGCAGGGACCCGAGAGTTTGGGCTTGGTCTTGGAGATCCGGGAAACAGACTGACCGTTTCTGCGCATAGACTCTTCAGCCAGAGCCTTCGACTGGATTAAGTCGACGGTTAGCCTTTCGAGTTCAGTTGTGGCCATAAGCGCAGAAATCATCGAACGGTAAGATTCCGGGATCTTGGAGAGGAGAATAAGGGCCTGAATAGTCTCAGAGAGCGTGATGCCATTGGTAGAGATTTCCCGTAGGCGAGTGATGACACGGCTCATCTGATCCTGGAGAGAACGCTGGTCACTCATCCGGGTTTCGCTGTTCAGAGACTCAAAGAGGCCCCAGACGTGTGCACTGTTCGGCTTCCCAAATTTGGCCTTGAGAGCGTCCCACATCTCATAGGAGGTAAGGACAGCAGCCTGGGTAGTCGTAGTTCCATCGGCAGCGACAACAGTCCGAGTTTCCAAGAGGTAGTGGAACGTAGGCGAGGTTCGCATGTACATCAAACCACATGCCTGAGCATTGAGTTTGTCCCACTCCTTTTGGAAGTCTCCAGCGGCAGCAGGGCGAGTGAAGGTTCCGGCGACAACGGTCCAGCAGTTCATAAACATGAGATAGCCCATTTTTTTTTTTTTTTTTTGGGATCCTTGTTTATTGCCCGGGAGGGCCGAGCCCTATGGTAGGCAGTAAGCTACGGGTATCTACGCGGAACTGTCGGGGGGGTCACATGTACGTAAGTAGGGGGGTTTGGAGTGGGTGCAGCAGCCAAGCCGTCGCGAGCGAAGAATATCGGTGCTGTAGAATAGAGCTATTTGATGAGTGGGGTGCAGCTGGAGAGAAGGGGACTAGAGAAAACGAGAGCAAGATGGAGGGGAGGTCAGTGCCGTGCGCACCGCGCTGGCCCATATAGGGCAGGGTCCCGGGTTCTAAACCTGCCCGCCCTTTGCGACGGCGTTTGCGCTGCCGGGCTCAGGCCTCTTGCTGCGGGAGAGGTACACACGCCGGGCAGACACCGCAGCGGTGTCAGAACTCCCCCAGTCCCACGCGGAGGTTACGCACACGACATGCCTGGTCATAGTACAGGGGAAAGACTAGTTCGAGGGAATCGGGGAGGGAGAGACAAGGGGGAGGAGAGGGGAGGGGAGGGAAAGGATTTAAAAATTATCAGGGTGCTCGAGGTGCATGACATTCAGTCGGGTCGTCGTCCGGAGTGGGGTCAGGTAGGTCACCGAAAACCGCGCGGAAACGTCCAGTAGCATTGATGAAGGCGAAGAGTGGCCAGAGGGCGTCCCGTGAGTTGAGGAGAGTCGCGAGGGTGCGTCTGGTGAAACCGAGGGAGCGGAAGTGGACAGCCCGGTGGAAATTGTAGGTGGGGCAGGCGAGAAAATAGTGTGGGATGGTTTCCGGTTCTTGCCTGCAGGTTGGACAGACTGCATCAGCCGCTTTCCCGATGCGGTGGAGATAGGTCTGTAGCGGGACATGGTTAGTGCGGAACTGTATAAGAAGATTTGCATGCCGTCTGGGGATGTTTGCGGTCAGCCCGTCAAAAAGCTTCGAAGGCATGGAGCCATCGATTCCCGCCATGCGCAGCCCCCGATAAGAGGTCCGCCAGCGATGAGCGGCTCGTCGCTCGAGCTCCGCCTTGAAATTCTGCCTCAGCCGTGATGAGCTGTGCGGGAGGGGTTTGCGGAGGGACCGCGGGAGCTGAGATGCCGAGGATGATTCTCCCGCTGCCGCTTCTTTGGCTGCTTCGTCTGCCGCCTCATTACCAGGGATGTTGGCGTGGCCCAAAACCCACCGCAGGGTTATTTTCAAGTCCGGACGATCCACCTTGAGGCTGCGAATGGCTGCATGAAAGAGGTCAGTGAGATACCATGCTGCTCCTGTGGTCTGCAGCTGCGACGCCTGTATGGCAGCCATATTGTCTAGTGCGATGGAGGCCCGCTGCATGCAGTTAGCCTCCCGTCGCAGGAGCTCCACCGCGAGAATGGTTGCCACAATTTCTGCCTCATAGACAGTGTGGGAAGTTGAGGGCCTAAGGTGAAACTGCAGCACCTTAGGCTGTGACCGCCCTGGTGCATAGAGCAGCACTGCTGCACCTACTCCTCCATCAATATCGGAGCCATCAGTATACACCCGGTAGGCGCCCTGCTGCGCCCATTGCTGATCCTCTGCCGCAGCTGCCTCCCGGTCCCTCAGTGTATGCACCCGGTGGAGCGGCTTCCATCGAGGATGTAGCCGTATGGCTTGAATACGCTCCGTGTCCTTGTGGTTGAGCCAGGGGTGGAAGGCGTCAAGGAGCTCGTGTAGAGCTGACCGGTGTGCTTTAACAAAACGTCTTCCGGCCCGCTGGACATGTGGTGCCAGCGGGTGGCCAGCTGGCAGAGTGCAGAGGCGCACTGCGGCTCGGTGACAAACCTGATCAACTCGAAGGTCGAATGGCAGTACTCTGGCATGCGCCTCGAGCGCGTCCGTGGGGGTTGTTCGCAGGGCACCTGTCATAGCCAAGAGTGCCTGCCGCTGCACTATAGCGAGCCGACGCACGTGGCCGACCAATCCGTGTGCACGGGAATGACCTGGGAGCTTTCGAACTGGGGTAAGGAAGGTGTCAGCAGCGTAGAGAAGACTCGGGACCACCACCGCCAGATAGAGCCGCCGGACGATGGGCAGCGAAAGGCCGCTGCGGGCTGTGGCCAGTCGTCGCACTTGGGTGACCAGGCGGCTACCCCTTGCATACACAGACGCCACGTGCTGCTTGAAGCGCAGTCCTTGGTCCACTAGCACCCCAAGGAAACGATGGTGGTCGCTTGGTCGCACGATGGTGCCATCTGAGAGGGCTAATGGAGGACCGAGTCCAATACGTTTGGGTTGCGACTTGCAGTTGACGAGGCCAAACTTGTCGAGGGAGAACGCTGAGTTGTGCGCACGCGACCAGTCGAATGCCCCGCCCTCACGGTCCATGAACCGTCAAACCTTGTCGTGACATGCTGAGAAAGTCTTGCCAGTCACCACGAGGGCGACATCGTCCATAGAGCCAACTGCCCACTCGCCATCTGTGGTGTCAGCGCTGTCAATTAGATCAGAGTTATAAAAAGCATATAGAATGACGGATAGAGGGCAGCCTTGGTCAATCCCGCTGATGATGTCGAACAGGTCAGAGGTGTAGTCATCAAACTTGAGGCGTGTCTTGCGTCCAGCAAGCTTAACCTTGAGCCAGTCCACGTATTCATTCGGAACCCCCCGCGAGCGCAAGTTGTGGTAAAGGCGATCAGGTGAGGCAGCGGGGAAAGCGGATTTGATGTCAAGGAAAACTGCAGATGCGACATCGCCTCGCCGCCAAGCGTCTTTAACTGTCTTGGTGACCAGATGGATCGAGTCCGAGGTGGTGCGTCCTGCCCGTCCTCCGAACTGCAGGTTGGCTAGGAGGGAGCGCTGTTCAGCCTCAAAAACGAGTACATCAGCAACACACCGCGACAGAATTTTGGACATGCAGTCCAGGAGGGCAATGGGGCGCCAAGCCTTTGCAACAGTGTAGTCGGTCTTGCCTGGCTTTTGCAGCACCACCGTGTCGGAGATCTTCCACCTGTCCGGATAATAGTGGAGTGTGAATGTCGCACGGAAGAGGGGACCTAGGATGGGTACAAGCATGTCAGCGCAGTACTTATAGACCTCATTAGGGATAGAGTCCGGTCCAGGTGCTTTGAATGCGCGCAACACCCCGATGGCGCGTCGCACTTGAACATTGGAGATCGGCTTGAAGGGGAAGCGCGGGGCACCGTATGGTCCAGCTGGGGTAACCGCCGCACTTGGCGGCAAAAAGAAGGTCTTGTGGAACTCCGCACCCTTTTCCTCATTAGAGTTGAGAGTGCGGCGTCACCCACCCGCCTCCCCGACCCAGATGGGGGGGATGCGTGCAGTGCCACTATCGGTTACCCCACGTTTGAGGAAGCGGTTAGCATCCCAGATGGTCTTGCCATCAACCGAGTCAATCCAAGCCTTCCAGTAGTCATTTTTGGCTGCCTGAATTCTGTCAGCATATACGGTACGGTAACGTCGGTACTCAGCGTGTGAGGGATGTGCCGGGTCAGCACGATGCCGGTAGTCCAGGCGTCCTAACCGCTCCTTCTTCTTGCGCATCTTGGAGAGATCCTTTGACCACCATCTCTTGGTGTATGGAGTCGCAGCCACCTCAGGGACGTGCTCGTTGATTGTTGCTTGAAGGTCATTCATCAGGTGGTCGAGTGTTTCATCGAAGATGGGCACGCTGTTAATGTGCATCAGGAGCGCCTGTGCCTCAAGACGCTTCGCGAGAGCGTTGTCGAATTCTTGCCAGTCGACTGCCCTAAAGTTACGTCGGGAGCGGGCCGGTGATGACTCTGTGGGAGTGTCAAAGGTGGTGCTGATGGGAAAATAATCAGTCTTTGTGGGACGCTTGTCCCGCATGACCGCACAGGTGCGCAGCCGTGCGAGCAGGTCCGGACTTGCAAAAACGTTATCAGGACGAGTGAGGTTCTTGGTACGGGTTGCTTCTAGGGTCGCAATGCCCGCCGATAGAGCTTGCTGAAGATTAAAGAGGGTGAGGCGCTCAATGAGCACCTCCGCCTGTTCCAGGTTGTCTGTCGTGAAGAGATGATGGTTAGCTGGACTGTCCCATGCTGGATGATGTCGATTGAAGTCTCCCAGCCACACGTGGTGGTGGGCCTCACCAGCCTCGCCTAGTACGAGGCGCTGGGTAGCACGCGAAGCTGCATGGATTGCTGTGTCGTGATTGCTGTCGACATAGAGGTTGAAGAGGTTGATGGCACTGCCGCCTGCACGGATGGTGACAGCCGTGACATCCGGGTGTGGAATTGGGATAGGGTTCCAGGCATTGGTAGAGAGGCGCTTGTTGATGAGGAGGAGTGATCTTGAGCGCGAGACACCCTCCGAGCCGTGTGGTGTGGGATACACCACCCGCCAGTGTGGTGTGGGATACACCACCCGCCAGTGTGGTGTGGGATACACCACCCGCCAGTGTGGTGTTGCCACTGTGAGGCCGAGGAAGGAGAGGTATGGTTCCTGTAAGGCTAGAATGTCATAGTCAGCGAGCGAGGTGTCATTTAGCATGTCCTGCTGAGCCCTGCTAGACTTATTGATGTTCTGCTGCCATATACGCAGGATTGGGTGTTGGGTTTGATTCATTCGGCAATGGTGGAGTGTCGGGACTGCGAGGCGTTGCCTAGAAAAAAGGAGTCAATGCGCGGATGTGCTTTCTGGTTGCATGGCGCGCTGTCGGCCTCTTCGAGGCGGTGCTGAATCTGTGACCAGACGGTAGGCGGGGGGGGGGGGTGCCCTGGCGAGCTCCTCCTCTTCCGAGACCCATGTTTCGGGGGCGTTGGTTACAAAAAAGCGGAAGCCACTGTCTGCTCGTCGCAGAGCATGCCCACTCATCTTGGCCCGAAAGGTGGGACAGTCCTTGTCCTAGGCCGCATGACCCACCGTGGTGCAGTTGGCACACTTGTATGTCCGGGGATCGTTCCGAGTGTCGCATTGCGAGGTGGAGTGTGCCCCTGCACAGTTAGCGCAGACATCGTGTTCGACTGTACACTCCCGGGCGAAGTGGCCGCCATACCGCTGACACCGGGCGCACCACTTCGGCTCCTCCATGTCCCGCCGAACCAAGACCTTCCGACCTGCAAGCATAAGCCCACGGATCGCCTTGTTGGCCTGCTCCACGCCTGCGACAGTCAGCATAATGAATGCGGTACGCTGCCCCGGGTGGCGACGCGAGATGGGTTTGATCCAGTCGGCACGTACGATCGCTTGCGGACGGAGCCCGTGCACTTCCTCTACTGCACGGAGCATGGTTGCGTCCTGTTACGACCGTGCGTACAAGTGCCATCTCCAGGCCTACTCCGAACTCCGGTCCTCAACTCCGCGCAACTCCGGCCATGGACCTCGGCCCTTTGTTCCTCCCGGCAGCACGCCTTATGTTCCTTCGGTCTTTCCTTGTTACCGTCCCTCCCATTAGTTTCAGGTATTCTTGTAACGCTAGGTTTCACTCGGGGCTGATCGACCTTGACCCCCGGACATCGGTAACTCCGGTACTCCGATCTCCGGATATCGGACTTGCCCCACGTCCGTCCGGAGTTCGATCAGCTCCGGATCCCTGCCCCTTTTCTGCTCCTGCCCTTGTAGTATTTAAGCCCGCCTGGAATGTCCGCATTCCTCAGTTCGGATATCTCGTTACTAGCTCGCTAACTTCCTCGTTACCTCCCGTTGCCCTCTCGTTACCACCTTGTTAGCCCTCTCGTTAAGTCCCCTGTAACCACTCCCTATCTCTTATCCGATCCTATACACTCGTTCCCCGTCAACTCCGAGATCCGAACTCCGGTCACCTGGTTGTGCGATTCCCTTCCCGCAAATAGAGGACACCCGGCGAGTAGCCCGGGCGTTGCTAATAGCTTCGCCGAAGTCCCCCCTGCCCCAGGTCCGAAGTCCGAACCCCGAACCCGAACTCCGGCCCTACCCCGACCCTCTGCCCTTCGGCCGGGCTCTTAACAGTATATCCGAACTCACCCCGAGTACTCGCCATGGATCGCCAACCTCCGTCCAACCCCGACCAAGCTTTCCGCGGGTTCTCTTCACGAGTCCCTCGGCAATCGTACCCAGCCGCACCCCGTACTCCGACTACTCCGACGAGGGTCCAAGTCCCGGTGCCTTCACATCTACTGGGACAGGACCTCCCCGGAGAAACTACAGTCCGCTCCCCGCCCCCGCTGTCCGCGCAGAGTAGCCCAAACAACCCCTTCCTCAACCCTCCGGTTAATCCTCAGGCGGCTCCCCCTCAGCCCCCCAACACTCCGCACCCACTGGATCCATCCCAGCAACTCGCGGGAGCCATTGAGCTCCTTGCTCGGACGCTCCAACAGCCCGCTCAGGTGCCAACTCCGACCGGAGGACCTCGCGAGCGCGACAATGTCCGAGACCCGGACACCTTTGACGGTTCGGACCCCAGCAAACTTAGGGCCTTCTTCGCTCAGCTGGAACTGGTCTTCAAGGCGCGGCCCGGACATTCGACTCCGAAGAGCGCAAAGTCACTTATGCGCTGTCCTACCTCAAGGGCACTGTGCTACAGTGGTTCGAGCCTTACCTCCTAGAAGGTTACTCCGAGGAGCCTCCGCTTTTCCTGTACTCCTACGAGGCCTTCCAGGATGAACTCCGGGTTAATTTCGGACCTTACAACGCTACCGGAACTGCGGAGCACGACTTGGAGAATCTCCGCATGGCCGACAACCAGTGGATTACGCGGTACATTACTCAGTTTAACCGCCTGGCCACCCAAGTCCGCTGGGGTACCGCCGCCCTCCGATACCAGTTCCACAAGGGGCTCCCGGCTCGCCTCAAGGACCGCATCTCCGAGGTCGGTAAGCCCGACACCCTTGAAGGCCTGCGCAACCTTGCACAGTCACTGGACCACCGCTACTGGGAGCGCAAGGCTGAACAGTCGCGCGAGCACTCGGCCCCCACCAAGTCCGGCAACAGGACCTCGAACCCCGACACAAGGTCCTACTCCTCTCAGAAGGCTCCCCAGAACCCCATGTCCAACCCGGCGGCAACTCCAGCCAAGTCCGGCAAGTCCCCCAGTGGCCCACCCAAGTCAGCCAAACCCTCCAAGCCCTACTCCGACAGGCTGGGCAAGGATGGTAAGCTAACCCAGGAAGAAAGGCAGCGTCGTTTCGCCAACAATCTCTGCCTCTTCTGCGGTGAGCCCGGACATATGGTCGGAGCTTGTCCCAAGAAGACCTCGTCCGCGGCCAAGGCCCGAGCTGCCCAGGCCAACCCCGAGGCAACTCCGAAAGGACCTCCGAAAGCTCCTGAGGCTCCGGAGGAACCAAAAAACTAGTCCGCAGCCCTCCAAACCCCGCGCGTGGAGAAAGCTGCGTTGAACTTCCCCGCGCGGATCCATTCCTTAGACTCAACGCGTCCGCTCTCTCCGACCCATCTTCCCTCATAGTTTCTTTGTACTCCGATCCTATCTCCACTCTGATCCCCGCTCTGATTGATTCTGGTTCCTCTCACTGCTTCCTCGACTCGGACTTTGTCTCCAAGCACGGAGTTCCGACCTCCGGAACTCCGCCCCTCCGTCTGCAACTCTTTGATGGTTCGTCTAACCACACCATCACGCAAAAGGCAACCCTTCCGTTACATTTCCCTTCGGGAGAAGTCATCTCTGTTGACTTTTATGTCACTCCGCTTGACAAGTCTGTGTCCGCCGTTCTGGGATACAGCTGGCTCTCCGACTACAATCCGTTGATTGACTGGAAGAAGCGCAGCATTCAATTCCGAACCGCACCCCCGACTCGTCCCGTATCTGACCCGGTACCGCGAAACTCCGAGGCCCTTCTGGAGCCTACCCCGACTACTCCGAACTCCGAACTCCCGAAGTCCGTCCCCCAGATATCCCTTGTCAGTGCTGCGGCCTTTGCCCGCGCCTGCAAGCTTTCTGGTTCCGAGAGCTTTACGCTCAATCTGTCTGCGACGTCCCTTCAAGGCCGTGCTGTCAGCGTCTCAGAGTCCCACCGGACCTCACCGGAGTTCCGGAGGAATACCATGACTTTGCAGACGTCTTCAGCAAGACCAAGGCTGACGTCCTACCGGAGCACCGCCCTTACGACCTCAAGATTGAACTCGAGGACGGTGCTACCCCTCCGCTTGGTCCCGATTTACTCCCTATCAAAACTGGAGCTGGAGACGCTCCGGGAGTACATAGAGGAGAACCTCCGCTCGGGGTTCATCCGGCCCTCAAAGTCCCCTTGCGGAGCTCCGGTCCTCTTCGTGAAGAAGAAGGACGGATCCCTACGGCTGTGTGTGGACTATCGCGGACTCAACAAAATTACGCGCAAAGACCGCTATCCGCTCCCACTCGTCTCGGACTTGTTAGATGCGCCCCGGAAGGCCCGAATCTACACCAAGATTGACCTCCGACACGCGTACAACCTGGTCCGAATAGCCTCCGGAGATGAGTGGAAGACAGCCTTCCGTAGCCGCTACAGCTCGTTTGAATGGCTTGTTATGCCCTTCGGACTTTCCAACGCGCCTGCGGCCTTTCAGCGCTTCGTCAATGAGATCTTTGCGGACCTTCTAGACGTATGCGTTGTGGTCTACCTGGACGACATCCTGGTGTACTCCGACAACCCCGACGAACACCAGAAACATGTCCGGGAGGTACTCCGACGACTCCGGATGAACCACTTGTACGCCCGTGCGGACAAGTGCGAATTCCACACCAACTCCGTGGAGTACCTCGGTTACATCCTATCTCCGGATGGTCTCACTATGGCGGAATCTAAGGTGAAAGCTATCCTAGACTGGCCTGAACCCGCAAGGTCCGGGACATCCAGTCCTTCCTTGGATTTGCAAACTTTCTACCGGAGATTCATCCATAACTACTCCGAGATCGTCCTACCGCTTACCCGCTTGACCCGCAAGGGAGTTCCTGGAACTTCGACGAGAAGTGCCGGACTTCGTTCGACACCCTGAAGAAGGCGTTTACGACCGCACCAGTCCTCCACCATTGGGTCCCTGACCGCCAAATCACGGTTGAAACTGACGCGTCGGACTATGCCATTGCCGGCATCCTCTCTATCACGTCCGACTCCGGTGAACTCCATCCGGTCGCATTCTACTCCCGCACCTTGTCCGGAGCGGAGTTGAACTACGACACGCACGACAAGGAACTCCTAGCCATCTTTGAAGCGTTTAAGACTTGGCGACACTACCTTGAAGGATCCGGAACTCCGATCGACGTGGTCACGGACCACAAGAACCTGGAGTACTTTTCCACTACTAAACTCCTTACCCGCCGCCAAGCCCGATGGTCGGAGTACCTCTCGCAGTTCAACCTGGTCATCCGTTTCCGCCCTGGGAAGCTAGGCGCGAAGCCAGACGCTCTAACCCGCAGACCGGACGTTTACCCAAAAGAGGGGGATGGTGACTACGCTGTAGTCAACCCACACAACTTCTGGCCAGTGTTTACGCAGGATCAGCTAGCTTCCTCGCTTCGCACGACCGTCTTACGGTGCCCCGTACTCCGAGCCTTGTTCCTCCTGGATGAGGAACAACTCCGATCTGACATCCGGTCAGCCCTCAACTCCGAGTCTCCAACTCCAGAGCTTGCCAAAGGCCTCGCTCTTGCAGCCGAAGGCAACTCCCGGTGGTCCAAGGATGAAGAAGGCTGGCTCCGACTCAACAGTCGTATCTATGTACCGGACGTTGGTGATCTCCGACTCCGCGTACTCCGATCCCGTCACGACACCCGACTGCAGGACACTGGGGCCAGAACAAGACTCAGGCCCTGATCCTTCGGGACTACGCATGGCCCGGACTCCGACTGCTAGTCCGCGACTACTGCAAGTCCTGTACAGCCTGCGCCCGTGCCAAGGTGCCCAGGCACCTTCCCTACGGCACGCTGAAACAACTCCCGATCCCCGAACGCCCCTGGAACTCCATCTCCATGGACCTCATCGAGCAACTCCCCAACTCCGGAGGCTACACGGCAATTCCTCGTTGTGGTAGATCGCTTCACCAAGCAAGCCATCTTTATCCCAACGCACGATACACTTAACGCCCAGGAGCTTGCGGACTTGTTTGTCCTGCACGTCTTCTCCAAGCGCGGAGTTTCCATCGCACGTCACGTCCGACCGGGGTTCGGAGTTCGTTTTGCACTTCTTCCGCTCACTCGGAAAGGCCCTGGACATGCGCCTTCACTTCACCTCCGGTTACCACCCCGAAGGTGACGGTCAAACCGAGCGAGTCAACCAAACGCTGGAGCAGTACCTCCGGATATACTGCAACTACCAGCAGGACAACTGGTCCCGCCTCCTACCCCTCACGGAGTTCGCTTACAACAACGCCCCGAACGCAACCACTGGTGTCTCGCCCTTCTTCGCCAACAAGGGCTACAACCCCGCAATCTCCGTACACCCGGAACGGGACCTCACCTCCGCCCGCGCCCGAGAATATGCCGTGGACCTTGATGAGCTCCACGCAGTACTCCGCACCACCATTGCTGAGGCCCAGGTCCGGTACCAAAAGCAAGCGGACAAACACCGCCTACCAGCCCCGGACTTCAAAGTCGGTGATCAGGTCTATGTCCGCGCAGAGCACATCTGCTCGACGCGCCCCTCCAAGAAGCTTTCCGAAAAAGTACCTCGGGCCATACACCATCATCGCTAAGGTCGGAACTCACTCCTTCACCCTCCGACTCCCGGACTCCATGCGCGCGGTCCACCCGGTCTTCCATGTCTCCCAGCTGGAACCCGCAACTCCGAACTCCATCCCCGGACGTACGCAACCTCTGCCACCTCCGGTCATAGTGGATGGAGAACCGGAGTATGAAATCTCGGAGATTTTGGACTCCAAGATAGACCGGCGTCGGCGCACCTGCAAACTTCTCTACCTGGTCCGTTGGGCTGGCTATGAAGGTACCGATGAAGAAACCTCCTGGATACTAGCTACGGAGCTCGGGCATGCGCAGGAGTTGGTCTCGGACTTCCACCGGAGTTACCCGGACAAGCCCGGACCTCTGGATTCACTGCTTTCAGACTCGTAGCATGTCGCAAATCAAGAAAAAAGTTCATTACTATCTACGACTATCTACTCCGAAGTCCGATCCCGGACTTCGGACTACAACTCCGCCCCTTCCTCCTCCGCCCCCTCCGAACTCCCCACCTCCAACCCCTCCGCGTCCTCGGACCCCTCCTCGTACTCCCCGTCCTCCTCTTCGCCCACGCCCTGGAGGTACTCCTCCAAGGCCCGCCCGCGCTCCTCCGCATCCTGCACCGCCGGGGTGACAAGCTGGAGCTTGTCCCCCAGCACCCCCATGGCCTGAGTGACGGCATCTAGCCGTCGCTCGTGACGGGCCATGGTGGCCCGGAGTTGTTGCACCTCCGTAAGGAGGCGCAACAGGAGGCCGTCCGAAGACAGTCCCCTCTCCGGGTTGGTGGCCCAAGGACCACCTCCGATGTCCGAACTCCGGACACCGGACCCCGACGCGACCGGAGCGAGTTGCTCCGGCGCTCTTCCCTTCCCCTTCGCCCCCGCGGTTTTCTTCTTCGGCGGAGACCGCGGTTCGGGGGTCTCCTCCGCCTCCGGTTCCTCGTCATCCGCGACGCGGGGCGCCGTCTTCGCCCTCTTCGTCTTCCGGTCGTGCCGGGCCTGGAGGGCCTCCGGCAGTCCCTGCGCGCCCACGCAGGACTTCCGCTCCTGCTGGCAGGAGCGGCATGACGAGGTACACACCCCTGCGTTGAATACGCAGGGGACACCCCGGGTCTTGCAGACCCGGCAGGGCTCACTGGAGAAAAGAGGAGTCAGCCTATTCCGAACTCCAAACTCCCAACACCGATCTCCGGGCTCCGGACTTACCTGGGGGTTACCTCGGACCCGCTCGCCATCTTACCCTCCATCCGCTTCCGCTTCCTCCCGGCCGACTCGCGCGCCGCCGGCTCCACCTGCCCCCGCGCCTCCCCCTCCTGCCACGCGCGTTCCTCCGCCTCGCGCGCTGCGGCCTCCTCCGCCTCTCGCCGCGCGGCCTCCTCCGCCTCTCGCCGCGCGCGCTCCTCGGCCTCGCGCTGGGCCTTCTTCTCCCGCTTCGCCCGGAGTTGGGCCTCCAGCTCCGACTCGGTCGGGCTGGTCGCGCGGTCGTCATTGCTGGCGGGCATGGTCGATGGTGCTGGGGTGTTGGTGGTGGTTGGAGTTCAAGAGGTGAAGTCCGACCCTGACACCAGCTGGAGTTTTTAACTCCGACCTCCGATGGAATCACCGATCGGATCTAGAGGACCTCAAGGGTTCGGTCCTAAAAGGGGAGGCACTGTTACGACCGTGCGTACAAGTGCCATCTCCGGGCCTACTCCGAACTCCGGTCCTCAACTCCGCGCAACTCCGGCCATGGACCTCGGCCCTTTGTTCCTCCCGGCAGCACGCCTTATGTTCCTTCGGTCTTTCCTTGTTACCGTCCCTCCCATTAGTTTCAGGTATTCTTGTAACGCTAGGTTTCACTCGGGGCTGATCGACCTTGACCCCGGACATCGGTAACTCCGGTACTCCGATCTCCGGATATCGGACTTGCCCCACGTCCGTCCGGAGTTCGATCAGCTCCGGATCCCTGCCCCTTTTCTGCTCCTGCCCTTGTAGTATTTAAGCCCGCCTGGAATGTCCGCATTCCTCAGTTCGGATATCTCGTTACTAGCTCGCTAACTTCCTCGTTACCTCCCGTTGCCCTCTCGTTACCACCTTGTTAGCCCTCTCGTTAAGTCCCCTGTAACCACTCCCTATCTCTTATCCGATCCTATACACTCGTTCCCCGTCAACTCCGAGATCCGAACTCCGGTCACCCGGGTGTGCGATTCCCTTCCCGCAAATAGAGGACACTCGGCGAGTAGCCCGGGGCGTTGCTAATAGCTTCGCCGAAGTCCCCCCTGCCCCAGGTCCGAAGTCCGAACCCCGAACCCGAACTCCGGCCCTACCCCGACCCTCTGCCCTTCGGCCGGGCTCTTAACACGTCCTGTGGGTTGAACGAGACGGGGACGCGCTCTGCAACCAGCCTATATGTGCGCTCGACGACTTGCGCGGTCATTCCCATCTTACGCGCGAAGGGTTTCGCTACTGTGGGCTTGAGAAGCCAGCGAGCCATCTCCCGGCTTGCTGTTGTGAAGACAACGTCGCCGTGGGGCAGCACCTTAGCCTCCTCGATAATACCCTCGCCGGGTGAGGAAAGGCCTGCCCGGGCCATGTCGTCCATTGCACCTCGGGCCCGCACGCAGACCTGCTCGCTGGTGAGCTTGTTGCCGAGGTCATCCTGAAGCGTGGCGCCCCGTACCAGCACTTGCCGCTGGAGGAGATCTGCTAGTGTGGCCGCACGGCGCACGCGCGTGGGGGCGGAATCGATGGTCAGCGACTGAGCGGCTGTGGTGGACTCACCGGTTGCATGTGTCATAGGTCTCGATTGTGCCGCCAACGTGAGGCTCTGGCATGCTGCACACAACTCCCCTTCTGCCCGCTGTACGCTGTCGCACGTGGCTCTTAACTCAGCCACCGTTGTCTCCATCTCCTTCCTCATCCCTTCTACTCCCTGTGTCAACTCGGCCACGCGCGTTTCAACATGTGAGGCGTGTTCATCCAGACGTAGGGCCAGTTGATCCTCCGCGCGCTCCAGGACTGCACGGCTGACCGCCTCCTGTGCAAACTCTGTGGTGACCGCCTTCGCGACGTGGGCGAGAGCAACCAGCCCCTCGGCAGCGAACTCGTGAGCAGGGCGGAGATAGGCTAGGTGAAGCAGACCGGTGATGAGTGCTTCGCTTGTTAAGGCGTGCGAGCCCTCCGGGATCAGTCTGCACTTCTGTAGGAAGTTAACAGCAGCTGCGAGAGATGGGACCTTATCCTCGGCCGCCGCCCATAACTGCTTCTGTGTAGGGGCGGGATTCTTTGCTGCCCCCGCCCTCGTCCTTTTTACTGTTGTTGTCATCGTCCTTTCGGTCTCTGAAGCTTTTTCTCGGGCGCTTATGGCTGTTCTGGCAGTCGGGGGGTGCTGGCGGGTCGCGGCGGGGGCAATCGGCCTGAGAAAGACATAGCCGATGCGGAACCAGCTAGTATATTGTCTATAGTAGTAGAGTAAAACCAGCAACCGAGGAAGAAACCGCACTCCCCGAACCTCCCCCTATGAGGTCGAAGCGTGGGAAAAAGCCCGGTGGTGGTGGTAGAGCGCCAAGAGGGGTCCCGAGATAGCCCTTCATCTTGGCAGACCAGTCAGCGTACTGGTTCGCCGAGGACAGGATCGGAACAGAGTCCAACTTGACGTCTCCCATCGCGAGTAGATAAAATTGAGGAGAGTCGCTGAAGTCGTCAAAGAAGTCTAGGGAAAAGGGAGCAGGAGACGGTGGCTCAAAGTGGTGAATAGCCTCTGAAGACGGTGTGGATACTTGCAAGGGATTAGGAGCAGCGGCCCACTCGTTGCTGAGTTCACCGACTTGATCGTAATGATTGGGACAGGGAAATTCGTTGCACTCTGCCCAGAGACCGTCAGGTCCGAGATGTCGGTCGCAACGATTGTCTACGTCATATAAATGAGGAAGGCCGGTGCAATCGAAGGGTTCAGAGTCTGAGGATGAGTCAAGAGCAGCGTCGACTTCTCCTTCAGAATTTGGAGCAAGTGATTCCGCAGTAGTGGGCTCCAAAACGGTTCAGAAAAAACACGATGATTGACGATTGGTTGTGCACCAGGAAAAAGCGAGAGAATGAACACCTGTTCAGGTGAACCAGAGATCCAGGCAGCCGGGTAACCCGAAATCTGGGTAGAAGTCGCCAACTGTGCCCAAGAAACACTATCCTACTAAAGACTATAGTAAGGAGGGTCCACACGGTTGTCCTCCGGTCCTAAGGTCTTAATGACCCCGGTTACAAGGACTGGCAGTCGCAAGTGCGAGGCCTGGTCCAGGGATACTTGAAAGCCCCCTACAAAGGGCTGAGTACCTACAACTACAGTAAGAGCGCTCAGGGCTGCGTCACGAGCGCAGAAACGTCCCCCTGGCAGCAGTGTCGGCGGGCACAGTCAAGAGATAGGGAAAAGGAAGGTGGGAGGTGCACAAACCGGGAGAGAGGTCGACCAAGAGAGAGAGGGCACGCGCAATCGAGTCGACTTGTAGTAGCAACTAGCTAGAGCGCAGGGCTCATAACCTGATGAAGTCTGAACCTTGAAGGCATCCTGTAAGCTGCACAAGTATGATCTTCAGTCAATGAGCGAAGACTATATTGCATATGTAAGTACCTGTAAGCTGTCAAGTAGGACTACAAGTACTTGGTAAGTAATCTGCATAAGTACGCATAGAAGTCATGGTACTTACTCTTCAGTTAATGAGCGAAGACTGAAGAGCTGGGGCAGAGAATGTCCTCCTTATATACAGGTCCAGAGGATGCATGAGTAAGCAAAGAAAAGGAGAGCATGTGATCTACAGTATGCTGAGTAAGACGATGGTGCGAGGATGGTGTAAGTATCGCACCATAGTCTAGAGAAATCCAGACAAGTCCGGAACAGCGTAGAACGCACTACAAAGATGTCCGGATGCTAAAGTACAGGCATATCGTAGAACTGTCCATAGAACTACCATATCAGGCATATGAGAAGGAACGTCCATGCGGTGCTACACCGCCACCATGCGGCGCTCTGCCGCCCACCATGCGGTGCGTCACCGCCACAGTGCACATCCGGATCTGGTATGGTCAGTACACAAATCCAGAAGTTCAACATCTGGACATCTTTATAGTATGTTCTACACTGTTTCGGACTTGTCTAGATTTCTCTAGACTACGGTGCGATACTTACACCATCCTCGCACCATCGTCTTACTCAGCGTACTGTAGATCACATGCTCTCCTTTTCTTTGCTTACTCATGCATCCTCTGGACTTGTATATAAGGAGGACATTCTCTGCCCCAGCTCTTCAGTCTTTGCTCATTAACTGAAGAGTAAGTACCATGACTTCTATGCGTACTTATGCAGATTACTTACTAAAGTACTTGTAGTCCTACTTGTGCAGCTCAGAGGTACTTAGATATGCAATATATTCTTTGCTCGTTGACTGAAGATCTACTTGTGCGGCTCACAGGATGCCTTCAAGGTTCAGACTTCATCAGGTTATGAGCCCTGCGCTCTAGCTAGTTGCTACTACAAGTCGACTCGATTGCGCGTGCCCTCTCTCTCTTGGTCGACCTCTCTCCGGTTTGTGCACCTCCCACCTTCCTTTTCCCTACTCTTGACTGTGCCCGCCGACACTGCTGCCAGGGGACGTTTCTGCGCTCGTGACGCAGCCCTGAGCGCTCTTACTATAGTTGTAGGTACTCACGCCCTTTGTAGGGGGCTTTCAAGTATCCCTGGACCAGGCCTCGCACTTGCGACTGCCAGTCCTTGTAACCGGGGTCCTTAAGACCTTAGGACCGGAGGACAACCGTGTGGACCCTCCTTACTATAGTCTTTAGTAGGATAGTGTTTCTTGGGCACAGTTGGCGACTTCTACCCAGATTTTCGGGTTACCCGGCTGCCTGGATCTCTGGTTCACCTGAACAGGTGTTCATTCTCTCGCGTTTTCCTGGTGCACAACCACTCGTCAATCATCGCTGTTTTTCTGAACCGTTTTGGAGCCCACTACGCGGAATCACTTGCTCCAGATTCTGAAGGAGAAGTCGACGCTGCTCTTGACTCATCCTCAGACTCTGAACCTCGATTGCACCGGCCTTCCTCATTTATAGACGTAGACATCGTTGCGACCGACATCTCGGACCTGACGGTCTCTGGGCAGAGTGCACGAATTTCCCTGTCCAATCTACGATCAAGTCGGTAACTCAAGAACGAGTGGGCCGCTGCTCCTATCCCTTGCAAGTATCCCACCGTCTTCAGAGGCTTTCACCACTTTGAGCCCCGTCTCCTGCTCCCTTTCCCTAGACTTCTTTGACGACTTCAGCGACTCTCCTCAATTTTATCTACTCGCATGGGAGACGTCAAGTTGGACTCTGTTCCGATCCTGTCCTCGGCGAACCAGTACGCTGACTGGTCTGCCAAGATGAAGGGCTATCTCGGGACCCCTCTTGGCGCTCTACCACACCACCGGGCTTTTTCCCACGC
This sequence comes from Trametes punicea, assembly GCA_025528855.1. Classification (NCBI taxonomy): domain Eukaryota; kingdom Fungi; phylum Basidiomycota; class Agaricomycetes; order Polyporales; family Polyporaceae; genus Trametes; species Trametes punicea. Next base: position 321,089 of record VICQ01000031.1, read on the forward strand.
TTCGACCTCATAGGGGGAGGTTCGGGGAGTGCGGTTTCTTCCTCGGTTGCTGGTTTTACTCTACTACTATAGACAATATACTAGCTGGTTCCGCATCGGCTATGTCTTTCTCAGGCCGATTGCCCCCGCCGCGACCCGCCAGCACCCCCCGACTGCCAGAACAGCCATAAGCGCCCGAGAAAAAGCTTCAGAGACCGAAAGGACGATGACAACAACAGTAAAAAGGACGAGGGCGGGGGCAGCAAAGAATCCCGCCCCTACACAGAAGCAGTTATGGGCGGCGGCCGAGGATAAGGTCCCATCTCTCGCAGCTGCTGTTAACTTCCTACAGAAGTGCAGACTGATCCCGGAGGGCTCGCACGCCTTAACAAGCGAAGCACTCATCACCGGTCTGCTTCACCTAGCCTATCTCCGCCCTGCTCACGAGTTCGCTGCCGAGGGGCTGGTTGCTCTCGCCCACGTCGCGAAGGCGGTCACCACAGAGTTTGCACAGGAGGGGTCAGCCGTGCAGTCCTGGAGCGCGCGGAGGATCAACTGGCCCTACGTCTGGATGAACACGCCTCACATGTTGAAACGCGCGTGGCCGAGTTGACACAGGGAGTGAAGGGATGAGGAAGGAGATGGAGACAACGGTGGCTGAGTTAAGAGCCACGTGCGACAGCGTACAGCGGGCAGAAG